>WFKH01006014.1:29948542-29977107 GCA_016163765.1 Magallana hongkongensis
ATTTGTTATGATAGTCGTAGTCACTAGTTTTTTTTAAACCTGTCTTAAAGAACTTCAAGAATTTCAACGATCCAATTTGTTATGATAGTCGTAGTCACTAGTTTTTTTAAACCTGTCTTAAAGAATTTCAACGATCCTAATACGTGTTTGTTATTATAATTTTACTATGAAAAAAAAAACTACATTGATGTATTCTAAAACTGAACGTTATTAAATTTTATCTGTATTCCACTAATATTACTCATTATTTTCAAAGTATTATTAATTTCAAAGATGTAAAAGAAATCAAAACGGAATTAGTCAACCTTATTGATCATAAATCAAAAAGTTGTTTTTTTTAAAGTCTATTGGTTCTTCACCACATGTATTATGCCAGTTCAAAGATTCTGATAAACCCATCCAAACACGCCAGCCACAGATACCCATCCGTATCGAACACCGCTGCAAACACTGTCTCATTATACAGGTCCGAACAGGAAAACATGTCCTTTACATTGCCATTCGGTTCCAATATACAGACATTTGGCGTGCCTTTCGAAAAGATATAAATGTTTCCTTTTGTATCACAGCAAACGGAATGCCTGTTGCGGATGGGGAAGTCTTTGGATGATTTGAATGAGAAACGAGTTCTTCCGCAAGAGTCTATGACAGTGATTGAGCGATTAGCAAAGTCAGAGACCACATAATCGTGGTTTACATTCACACACACTCGAAGAGGGTATCCAAACATGGAGTCTAATACATCTTCAGTTTGGGGCTTGGGACCGCGAATACGATACTTCTTCAGGGGATTACATGCTTTGACTGTCAGATCATTGGCGACTCGGTTGTTGTTTCTGCAGACTAGAATTGACTCGCTCAGTTCCATATATGCGATTCCACGAGGGTATTGGGTCATATCTAAAAATGTTTTTACCTGCAAAAAAATCCATTGCAATTATATTGAGTGAAAACTTATCCTTCTCTCTAAATGACAAACAATCACAAACATTAGACAGATACTCACATGTCGGTTTCGGTCAAAAACTCGAACTTGTTTTAAATCTGGACAAGACATAAACACATTTCCATATTTGTCGGTTGTAAGGGAGTCTACTGGACACCCAACGTTCACAAAATCTATCAAATTTCCGTCTCTATCATATAAAAGTATGCATTCAGAACGATCAGCGGCCACCCAACAATGACCATTGTCATATTTTGTTATTGAAGAGACATTGGCGCATCCTGCTGGCACACAGAAAAAGGAAATTAACGTAAATGGTCCTTCACTATTTTTTTTTACACTTGAAATGACGGCTGATCGAAGTTCTTTGTATTTAGAACTCATTATTTCTTTCATACCACGTATAGCGTGAGGGCATTTTTTGTTTTGAGGTTTTGATTTACTTTGATTAATTTTAAAAGTTTGAGGTTTGTCGATTTCTGTATCACTGACAGAAAGAAAAACCCGGTTTGGAAACACGGACAACATCATATCTTTAAAAGACTTTTTTCTTGATGAGGGCTTGTGAGATTCGCTACTCGAAGAAAACGAAACACATTCGTATTCCGCAGAAAACTCCAAACCTTCGGCTGCTAGGAGATTGTCGTACCTCTGATTCATGAGGGAGTATCTTTCCCAAGTCCCAATAAATCCTGGACAGCTACCTCTTTTGTTTTCCAATCTTGAAGAACTTGTATCGATACATCCGTCCAGTTTGTTTTCTTCTTCTAGAAAGGTCAAAGTTTTTCTGGTGGTTTTTGGCAAAGGGGGAGGAGGTGTATCATACATATTGTCATCCTTCTCATCTCCATTGTCTGTGTCTTCTATTTTAATTTTTGGAGACTTTGCTGGTATATCATTTTCACCATGAAATGTTGGTATGACCAGTTTCTCTAGTTCGTCAATACTTATATTTTGGCGAGGTGATCTTGGTTTCGATCGAATTTTAACTTGTTCTGTGTCATCATCTTCGTCGGAAATAAATATACTGTTCTGTGAGAAATACTTGTTAATGCTCTTCTTTTCATCAACACGTTCTGGACTTAGTCTTCCGCGGGGAATGTATACGTCGTTTTCCTCCAAGTTCGACACCGTATCTGAATCCGTCTTATTGTCAGCCTCAAGGTAATCACCATCCTCCACGTCGAAATTAAAGATACTATTTGGAGGGAAATATTGGTTTATATCATTCTCCATTTTCAATTTTGTCCAAATTAAAGAGAAACGTTAGAAATAAAATCATGGCATGCCAGTTTGACACGCATCATTTTTATGCACATGAATATAAGAGAAAACTTCCCTATTGTTGAAGAGATTTGGCTTGCGGAAATTGGTTCATCGCGTCGCTATTGAACAGGCGGACATAACAATAGGAAAACAGCATATTTTAGCAAACTTCTTCATCACACTTGGTTTAAGTGTTAAAGATATTTAGCCATTGACTGTGTTAATTTCTTAAATTTCACGTGTTGTTGTCCGTGGTTATATAATGCACTTAAATAGTCTGACGCAATTTACTGTGTTTATGTATATTTTTCAATACATAATCTGCTAGAAATAATAGATTGAATCATTTGCATCAAGATTTCACAAAATAAATTTACCAGTTATAACATATTTATCATTAATCATTTCGATTCATATACAATTGAAAAGTGCAGCAACGCATGCTGCGTCCAGCAACCATGCTACCACATCAATGAAAACGATTTGCAGGCAATAGTGTTAAACTGAATATGACAATGTTGGTACGAAATCTCTAAGTCAAGGTTCTTGTAAAAATACAAGATTAAGATAATGGAGGAAAAGACTTCCTAACAAATCATTTCCTTGTGAAATAGTGTTGCTGAAATTCAAGAATTTTCTAGGTTAAAAGGCATAAAGTTTACATATTTTATTATTAATCGGATTTTCCAAAGGAAAAATCCTGTTATTGAAATGGTGAAAATGGCGGGCGGGCGGGCGGCTGTGAAAAGGGTACCCTTATTGTACGAATAACTCCTCCTGCAGTTTTCAAGAGAAGAAGTTGTTTTTCTGCAGATCAATTGTACATATATCAGAGGTGTGCATATTGCTAGGATTTTGATTTCTGATAATATATGAAAAAAAATACCAGCTGTTGAACTTGGTCATTTTCTCGCAAAATATTGCGTATAGGGTACTCCATTACTCTGGATAGATAGTGTTTATCAATTTAGGGTTGACATGGATTATGGATACAGTTCACATAAAAGAAAACCCGGTTTGCTGTCACCTTGACAGCTTTTCATTTGTTCAAAATATCTTAAGTTTTATGATTAATTATCAGAAGTTAATCTTTATGATATGAGTTTTAACATTATTTTAATGTCTATGGAAAATGTAGACTTTATTTTACAAAGGTAAAATTCTCTGTAAGCCTTTCTAAACGTTGTGGATAGTTTATCTTGCACTGTTTAATACAAATGGATCTCTTTGGAATGGTGGCTATTATTTTCACACTATCATTGCAGACCTAAAAAAAACAATGACAATTTCCTCAATTAAGGTTCTGTGGGATTCAAGTTCGATGAAAACCTTTATTTATGCTTAAATTTAAAATAATTCTACGCCATTTCATTAAACAAAAATATTCTTTAAATAGACATTTTAGGGGCAATTGATATATTTATTTTGAACTATGATACATCAGGTGTGTGTTAACTTTTCTAAGGTATTGAAATTCTTATTGACCGTTGTGCTGGAAGATAAGTTGCTACAGGTATTATCTTGCTTGTTTAAAAATAATTTGGGGTTAAAAGAACGTACCGGTAGTCACGATTTTAGCTGAAAATTTTCAAATTTCATTTTTCCATTATTGAAGTTTGCAATGAAATTTTTTTATGTTCACAGTTAAGAATTTTAAGCTAAATTCGCGACCATGCTTTTTTTTTAAAATGCTGTTTGTGATGTTTTACAGATGTCCTTACACTCATCTTTAAACTTTTAAAATTACTTTATTCTACTTCATAAGTTTTACATATTTTTCTTTGTTACTAGGTAAAAGAACAATATCAGTTGTCAAACAGATCTTTATTTAAGAGTTTTCAGCGAACAACTATTGAAGCAGTTTCTTTTCTTTAAACATGACATTTTCTCAGAATGCAAAAAATTCCACTGGTGATAATAAAAAACGAAATGGTGTATGTTAAAGATCATCAACCACAAATTATAAAATATTTCATGATTTTATAGGTTAATGCAATATACCAATTGGGATTATTTCAGTGTCTATTATAAAAAGCCATCAAGAAGAAATTCAATCAGTCGAAACATTTTCAACTTACAGTACAGCTCACGAGTATCCCGACACCCACCGTGGAAAAAAGCACGGTGAAAAACGGTCGGTGTACACGGTGTGACACAGTGTATGTGTATTTGAAAATTCAAGAAAAAGCACCGTGTCGCACCGTGGCCGCCCGTGTAACTCCGTGACCACTGTGTCATTCCATGGATCAGGGTTGGGGTCAATTACTTCGAAATGTAATTAATTAATTTCAAATACATCAATAATTTTGTCAAATACTTGCAATTACAATTACATTGATTTTTTCAAATGTAATTAATTACTCTCAATTACTTTAAAGAATGTAATTAAATACATTTCAATTACTTTTCGTTATTCTTTAAAATCTTGAGATAAGATACATGTATGAACAGCATTGAAATATACAGGGCTTTATGTATGGTAATGTTTTAAAAGGTTTGGGTTTATTTTAATCATCATTTATAGATTTTGCTTTAAAATTCAAATTTTAAGATTTCTAGAAACATTTTGATTCATCCAGTATCATTGAGTTCTTTTTTGGTTTTGAACAATTTTTTTTTCTATGGTGATTTTTTATTCAATATCTTTGTTCTTGGGTATGTAAGTAAGTAAGTAGGGCTTCACACCTGAACAAATTTAGACCTTTACCTATTGTCCTGGGCAGTGTGTCATGCTGTCTAATCATATTAAACATTATGATACATTTAATTATTGTATAAACACAAGCCCATTCCAAACAGGTAAACACACTTTACATCAGTATTAGACTACTGTCACATTCTCCTGTTAACCCTACATGTATATACATGTAATTGTTTATATTTACTTGTACTGATAAGCCGTACAGCTTACATTTAATAAAGAACGGAACTGAATATGACACCTTTTTAAACTTTTAACTTGAAAAAAAAAGTAATTGAAATGTAATTGAAAAGTAATTGAAAATACATGATATTTTTAGGAATGTATTTAAATACATTCAATTACTTGTAATGGAAAGCAGGCTTAATTACAAATTACTTCCAATTACTTTGAAAAATGTAATTAATTACGCTCAATTACAAATACTTTTTTCAATTACCCCTCCCTGCCATGGATATCGTTACCTGAGACGTTAATAAAAATAGCGTATGTTTTAAAATAGATGTTTAAAAATAGATAAATTATGGCTAGAGTATATCCTTTTGGAATTTAAAAAGAAAAGAATGTCGACTTACGTTACGCGGACCCAGAAAATTGTCGGTCCTTTCAACGTGAAGTTAAATTTTTGTGATCTGAAAACACGACGTAATTGGGTACCTATTAATTCATCCGTTCTTAAATAAATTTAGATAAATTTACCAAATATATTTATTAATCAATTGATATATTATGAAAATTCAAATAAATTTAATTCATGGTTTTTTTTCTAAACAGACGTGATGACGATTTGATCAAAATGTCGGGAGTTTCCACGTCTCATTTTCTGTTATCTGAAAACATCCTTTGAAAGAACACCTTTTTATTCATTAATTAATTTACAGCTAAACTATAAACCATTTAAAAATGAGAAATGAAAACATTCCAGACGATTTTTAATCTACCACGCATCTCCGAATGACGTAAACCAAAGTCGTTAAATCTGTTGGTTCAATACTAAGCTATTAAATAATTAAATTTACTATGGAACGGATTTCATAGTCTTCATTCAATATAAAAAACGAACATAAATGATAAAAAAGTTAGTCTTAGTTTACGACATAAACATCGGTTTTCGGCAGTGTAAACAGAAGGTAGGTGACAATATGTCTGCGACAATCATTTGCTGTGATGCGGAGGAAACGTGGATTTGAATCTGCTAAAAAGACCCAATATTACATGAAGGTTGCTAATGCCCAGAAAAAACGATGGTCTAGTGCAAACTCAACAACATGTATACAAGTTTTATACAGTATGGTACAATACACTTATCGGAACCCAGTAGATATTCTGAAATATATCAGAATTTGTATGTATTATAAAGAAAGACAGATTGGGCACTTTAGAAAATTATATTTGCTATGGTATACACATATTGACAGCAAAATACATGTACATGTAGACCCGTGTCAAATACATTCTGTTGTTATTTAAAACTCGACCCCAGGTTGTAACTTTTCTTTAGTTAATATATACAGTGTCCTGAATTTTATTGTGACTTTCACAATAATACTCCCTAAAAATTCACAGGCCCTTCTTCATGTAGAAAAACTTGCATGTACATATTTATGTATCTGATTGGAGAACAACTAGAAGTGAAGATTTAAGAAACTGTGTCTTATAATAACTATATCCCACTCCCAGTAAATATTATCATGTCTGTCATGTTTGTTTAAACTGATTTAAAATATGTTTATGCATTGTAATACCAGGTACATATGCATATTTTTTTTGGTTTTGGGTTTTTTTTTTATTAGTCCATCACATTTTCATTATATACTTTAAGATTCCAAGTCAGAGGTGGTTAAGGTCTAAGAAAAATCCTCTGAAATGCTTTTCATCTTAATGTCCTTTTGTAAACCATGGCCCTTTCAGCTGGTCATCACTCAATAGTGTCTAGTTAATTTTCTAACTTTATTTATACTAACACAAATCTATTTCATTTTTCAGCCAGAACTTCACACATCCTGCAGATATCTGCTATTAAAGAGGGGAGACAATTCAAAGAATACGTTGTCCCTAAAAGACCAATTAGTAAAAAAGCAGAAGAAATAACTGATCTAAAAATGAATGGTGTGAAGATGTACCATTACAACAGAGAGGTGTCTCCTGTGCCAATCAAAGTTGGACTGTCCCACCTTATTGACTTTCTGAGCACAGATACATGTAAGAAATCTGTCATCAATGGACAGAATATCTTATCATATGATATCCCTGTATTGCTGAATGCACTTTACTACTGCGGAATAGTCAACACATTTTATATTAAAGTTCTTGGAATTTATGACACTCTTCAGGTATTCAAAGTTCAAGTCCTGGATTGAAATCGTATTCGCAAGTTAACCTTTATCAGCATTTTTTGGAAGAGGAATACCCATGCAGCCCATGACTCTTTACAGGATGTTATAGCACTAAATAGGCTAATAAATTATGTGAGTCCAAATTTTGGATGAAACGGAAGTTGACGTACTTCTTTGAGTCCTTTATTAAGAGACTGAATTTTAATGAAGAAGCCAAAATCAAAATAACACCTCTTTCTCCTCTAACAGATTCGAAAGCCATCTCAAAAGAAATATGTCATACGATAGCTTATAGTGGTTTATCTTTTGAGAATCTCCAGCTTGCTTTTTATAGAAATGGACAACAGGGAGTTATGGATGTATTGACGGAAGAAGTAAATGGAAAGGCACAAGTGACTTGTTCCAAAAAAATTGTGGATTCTACTTCTGATTATTTTCATTGCAAAGCTTCAGAAGTTTAAAGTCACAAAGTGTCTTGCATACAGATTACTCTTGATTTACAACTTTTTGCTGTTGTCTTGCATATTATTATACAATTATTGCTGATTTTGTCAGTCAATACAATGATATAGCTACACAGGAAGTACAATATTTACCGAGCCGATTCAATATTTATGTAAGATTTGAAATTGTAAGTTTAATGGGAGTGTTAATTCGGGTGCGGTAATTGTCCGCTCCAATATAATATTTATGTAAGATTTGAAATTGTAAGTTTGATGGGAGTGTTGATTCGGGTGCGGTAATTGTCCGCTCTAATATTTATATAAGATTTGAAATTATAATGTCGAGAGGGGTGTTGATTTGGGTTCGGTAATTGTCCTCTCTGATTTTGATTTAGATTTGTATCCATTATGCGGTATTGATATATTTTTTGCAATTAATGATTCTTTTTAAACGAATTAAAGATCATTTATGATAAAAAAAATTCTTTTAAATCAATCAGTAAAATCATTTCATGATGTCTATCCTTACGTTTCAAAGTTGAAACGAATAATTATAAGATGTAATAAATCATGAATTAAAAATTTATTTATTTATGCGTATAATTATTTTATATCTACCTGCTATCTTATTAAAAAGTGCAAAAAGTTTAAAATTTGTAGTTTTACAGAGGAATTTCAAGTTAAACAGAGAAAATTTGTGATTTACATTAATAGTTTTAGACTTTTCTGGTATTTATTTAAGGTCAAGCATTGTAATAGAGAGATCATTAAATGAATAAATGTTTATTAAACAAAAGTTGGTATTGATATTTTTATCTAGACTAGAATAGTGTTCAAGTGAAAATGGCGCGAAATTGAAAAAACAGACTAGAGGAAATCCATATCTTTTTTCCTGATTCATTGGCATACGAATTTCTCCTTTTCCGGTGAAAGCATAACAATTGAACATTTCATTTCAGTTCGAAAATAAGACTTTTGATTATATAAAAATATATTTTTTGACCATTTTGCATTGAAGGTCAACACAACAATTTGAACCATGCAGAGGAAATTCAGTTGCACTTTGTAAAATACTGAAGAGGCTTTCAAAAAATATTTTTTTTAGAAATCATTATTCCGTTAATTTGTTATTAATAGCATATAAGAAAAATGAAATCAAATAATTACAAACTCAGTAGCATTGCTTCATTTCTGTTGCAAGTGGTGTATTTTGATGAGCTGAATTTTTTATAACAAGGGTATGTTTGGATACCGTTACATAGAAATAAACATATTTACCCATCAATAAATTGTTATATTCTGTTAAAAAAACATACAGTGCTATCCGTTAAACCAAGTTTTATAATTTTTGTTGGTATTTACAATTTAGAATTTTTTTATAATTACTTTGTTATCAGTCCCATACTTCCTTAATCCATCCTCGAAAATTTTTAAAATTTCCTTGTATCAATTAAAAATAGCACTGAATAATGTTTAAATATGTATAGAACTGGAATATTTTAAAAAATTATTGCTGAAATTTTAATGCTTTGTACCTATTTAGTGCCACTACCATCAATAAACTGTATTTCATTTTTTAAGTGCTTAATTATTTAAAATATTTTCAAAATTAAGAAAATCTAAATCGTAGTGTAAAATTTTATGGGATTTTTCTTGATTTTTCAAAATATATTCAATGGCCATTAACTCAGAAAGTAGGTCTTTGACCTACTTTTTTGAAAGAGAAAAATAACACTACAATCAAAGGTCTATAACATACAATAGATGGCTTTTCATTATCATCAGTGGAATTTTTTTTCATTCTGAGTAAACGTCATCCTTAAGCACACTTTTTTATAGTACATTTGTAAGAATTCAATTGCAAATGTACTTAAGACTAACAATCTTTTGATTTCATATATTTTTTACTCCATTTAAAGGTATATACAGCGTATTTTTTCATTATCAAATTTTGTTTTTTGTTTTTTATTATTTAATTACTTAACTAGAGAAATAACCTTCCTGCAAATTGCACTTGTGAAACCAAACGTGTTACAACCTTACACCATTTAATTATTACAAATAGTTATTTTGTACAAAACCACTAATTGGGTGTTGAGGTTCAAAGTTCATAAATCCATAAAACAGACTTTTTTATTGATAACCTCAAAAAACTTGCATTTAAATGTTAAAGTTTCTGGTATTTCTTTCTACATTCTTAATTTTGATTTTTTTTTTGAGGTGGGTGGGTGGGGTACTGATCCTTTTTTCTAGATAAATCCTCTGAAGAATTTTTATCTTATAGTTAATGGTTTTCTGTAGTTAATGTCTACAACTAAACATATTTAGATATTTTATGGTCTGTTAAAAATTTGAGATTTTTTTTATTGGTTTTATATTCTTTATCAAATAAGTCATAATTTTCCAATAAAATGGCCTTATTTTAGTTTTATTTAGAAATAAATTTCTATAAGCAGGACGATCGCTCATCTATTTGCTTTACTCAGTTCTAAGGGTTAGTGAATGAATTGAAAGAAGGAAACTATCTAAAATAAGATACATGTATAACCTTTCGACTAAAATGACTATTTTGTACAATGCACCTCAAAAATCATGATTTTATTTTGATTATTTCATGTATAAATCAAATTAGATAGTGTAATTTTATATCAATTAGGGAGTTGAAATTCCGTCTTTTCATAACTCTAGTTCCGTAAGAGTTGTCGTTCTTGCGGGAAGGTATTATTTACATCCGGTTTACGAGTAACAGGCCGCTAAATTTTTAAAATATCCTACCCGTGATGAATTCGATTATTTCATTTAAGGGATCTTTGACATTATCACCTAAAACAACTGTGGAAGATGTTCTTAATTTCACAAAAACAGAAATACAGAATTTCCTAAGGTTAAATCACTTAAAAATTAGTGGTAGCAAACTGACAGTTGCCCAGCGTGTTGTTGACAGTTTACATTCGCGATGCGACCTAAATAATTCTATTGAGCAACTTGCTGCTGAAGAACATGTATCCCCGTTCTTATGCGCAGACAATGTTCCTAACCTATCGGATCGGACTTACAATCTGGTTGGTCGGGAGAGTCTTGTAATTACCCCAAGGTGACCATCAATGATATAGAGAAATACCTCCTTTACAGTAGCCACAGGACGGAGGATTCTGGTAAGATGCAGTGTTACAGGCAGTATATCCGGGGACTCAACTTTTATACGAAAGGCTATATTCACAAAATTATGATCAATGAAATAAGTGACACTTGCCAGATGTGCTACATACGTTCAAAATGTTATCCATCTATGCATAAAGGGGTTTATGAGCAATGGCTGTTGGTATCGAAGGAGGAACCTTTTCAAGTTGTGAAAGCCAACTGTACCTGTCCTGCAGGGTAAGTTTAGAGCAACAAAAACAAACCCAACAAGTATCATCGAATGTATATCCATCCTACTATTAATTTTAAGGATAATAGTCACTGTATGTATATAGTGCGTTGTACTGGAATTGTTACTTTTCGTTTTATTTATATAAATGAGTTTATTTTTCAGTTGTGGAGAGGGATGTACACACATCGCCGGCCTTCTCTTTGCACTTGAGGGGAAGCCATCCATAGATAAGTTAGAAGATATGCCATGTACCTCTAAGCCATGCCAGTGGAATCAGCCATGTAAAAGAAAAAAAGATTCCAGGCCCATCACAGACATAAGTTTCAAACGAATAAGATATGAAGATACTTTAACTGTGAAAGAAAAGAAAACTGTAAACTATCATGTAGAAACTGGCTGCATTATTTGACATTATTCCTCCAGTGCAAGATGTATGTGTTGATGTTGAAAGTGATTTAAATATTTCAAACTTTGAAGAGTTAGAAACATGTGAACATATTATGTATGATTCTGATAGATATATTGATATTGTAAATACAGTGAAAACAGAAAATATGTCAGTGTCAGATTTTCACAGTTTTGTATCAACATGCAACAAAAACATCATTGATGAAATTGAAGTAAGAACCAAGGGTCAGCATGACAATCCCCTATGGGTGGCAGCACGGACTGGCAGGGTTACAGCTTCAATGTTCCATGATATAAAAACAAAAAAAAAGACACAACAAAACCAGACAATATTATTCAAAATGTTTTGGGTGAAAGCAAATCATTTGACAATAATGCTGTAGCATGGGGCAGAAAACAAGAACCAATAGCTAAGAAACGATATAACGCTTATAAAAAAAAACTGAAAGAAGGTAAAATAGTACATGTGTCTGAAATAGACCTTATGCTATCTACTGAAAATCCTTGCATAGGTGCAAGCCTAGATGGCCTAGTTAGCTTCGACTCTGACCTTTATTTAATAAAAATTAAGTGTCCCTACAAATGGAGAAAAAAATCATTATATGATGCTTGTCAAAATAAAGAATTCTGTTGCTTTTTAGATGATAGTAATGAAATTCAGCTGAAGAAGAACCATAGGTATTATACTCAAATTGAGGGCCAATTGGGGTTTGTTAAATGCAGAAGTGTGACTTTGTACTATATACAGTTGTAGACTTTGTTATTATAACAGTTCAATTTGACAGTGTGTTTTGGAAAAGTCTGTTGCAAAAGCTTACAGAGTTCTATGTCAGTGAAATTGCTCCCAAAATATGTAGCTAGATTAAATTTATATATACAGTTGAACTTTGATATCTCGAACACTGATACCTCGAATACAATAGATATGTCGAAGTGATTTGTAAGTCCCAACCACTTATTTTTTAAGTATTTTACCTTCGATATTTCGAATGCTTGGATAGTTTTTAAACAGTCCCATCTAGTTCGAGATAGCGAAGTTTGACTTTACATGTATTTTCTAATTGTCAGATTCAAGCATAAGAAATTAGAATCATTTGCATTAGTTAGTATGTTATATATATAAACAAAGTCATTTTCAATTAGACATTTGATACAATATTGAAACAAATAAAACAATTCATCATCTCAGTACAATGATGAAATTTTGACATTATCTATCGAACAGCTTTTTTTCATTTTCAGGTACTTCACTACATCAAGACTTAAACTTTCATAGACACTATGTCACAAGATGGCGATTTAAATGTTTTGATGAATTGTTTATATCGATCAAATTGGTTGAATGTGATCATAGCTCAGGGGTTAAAGTATTGGCCTTTTGAACCGCAGATCATGAGTTCAAATTCGCCATGGGCTTTTGTTCGTATTAACTGAATCATATTTGTTTAGAATCATAACTTTTTATTTTCTCAAATATTGCATATTTTTCGGCTAATTGACATATATAATTCTTATACATCATGCTATCTATCATAATCAAGTAATTTTTTTGCTAATTTGTAAACCTTTTTCAATGTGTAGTGAGCCACCTTAAGCAGTTTTTTAAAATTATTGCAATACAAAAGATTTCAAACACATTCGCTGTTGTCTGGAAACATATTATTAACTTTTAAATCCTGTTGTACATTTAAATATTCTCTTGTTATTGTTAACCGCAAGGAATAATAAAAGTCTGAATTGTAGAATACACCGAGTCTTGTTTTATTTAGATTGACATACTTTAGTTTCAACATATTTGCAGAACATTACATAATAAGATATACAATCATAGAAATAAAACAAATGTGTGTTTCAAATCAATTTAAAGTAAACTAATTGAAGTGTTACTTTAAATCATTATATAAATGTAGATCTAAAAATTCTTCCTTTTTCTCACAAAAATCAGTTTAGCCCTATTTACTTGTGACTCTAGAACATGCAGAGTTAAAAATGGAATTATGGCTATATCTTAAAAAGTTTGCTCTTACTCTGTTACAAGTGGAGGAAGTAAATTAGTCATTGCTGTACAAAAAAAAAATGTGATCTGCAAAATCACTGACAGCTAAAGGCATAACACCTTGCAAAATTCGGAAATTTTTTATCTGCTCCATTTTTCTCTCAACATGAATTCTTGCTGAAGCAATCCTTCTTGTGGTTTCCACTTCTCCCTTGCTAAACTGAATTTTGGACTTGAATGGAGGACAGTAGAGCTTTACCCCTATAGCTTTCAAGTCTGATTGGATGTGAATGAAACCTTTATCCACCATCACTGCATCTCCTTTGTTCAGCTGCTTAAACAAACCACTTTTTCTAGTTATTTCCACATCTGAAGTGGATTCCGGCCACAGTCTTGAAACAAATGCTACTGCACCCGTCATACTGACCCCTACAAGAGCTTTAAATGTATCATGAGATTTATAGCTTGAATAAGTTAAAGATTTATTTTCTAATGACGATGGAGACTGAATGAACACCTCAGTACAGTCGAGCACAATCCTGGTGTCTGAAAACTTCTCGAAACACTTTGGAACTCGTAACTGTAAAACATTTAATTCTGGGAGAGTAATAATTGATTGCATACACTCGCACATAAACAAAATCCATGAATTAAAAATCTTTGATACTGTACGCGAGGAGATTTTAAAGCGAAATTCTAAGTCTTTGACCAATAATCCCAGCCTTAATCTCATCAAAACTAACAAAAACTCATCAACACACCGTAACTTGCGTTTTCTCCCTAAACTGGCAATGTTCATTTCACCAACATATTCTGTGCACAATTTATCAGCACCATGTTCCATCAAAGTGTCAAACAAAGCTTGAAATGTTTTAAAATCAGGAAGACCGGTGTAGAACATGATCGTTTCATTTGAATTTTTAATGTTTTCTATAGTTATTTCTGGCATCACAACCCCTACACCAACAGAAACAGACTGGCTGCTCATTTGTTTAGATTTGCTGCAGCTGAATGCAGAAGTTGATGTTGATTCATGGTATAAATTTGAATCCGAGATATCAGGCTGATCACAGGTCTGTATGGCTTGTGTAAAACAGGCAATGGCTGCAGTTGACTCTGGCATGATGTTCTCCTTGTTTTGAACATACCTGTAATATATGAAAATTAATATTGAGCTTACTTAATAGTCAGCTGTACATGTGGTTATTTTCAGCTTCTTTATATTGAAAACAAAACACAACAAAAATAAAGAAAAAATCCAATAGTATAAAAACAAGGACAACAAAAATCACACAGTATAAATAAAACAAAAACATTGATAATAAATAGTATCACAGTCATATCAATACATCGATCATTAGACCAGTTAATCGCTAACAGGCCACATGATCAACATGCTTTACCCCTTCATCAAATATTCCATTTTACTCACATTCAATCTGATCATTGCACACTTATACGATATACATTTAATAAGTATAATATGTGTGTGTTTTAAAACTATCTAACTAATTGGAATTTAAAGGCCAATAAAAAGGTCACTGAGATAATTCAATAAATAAACTTGTCGTGTTACTGAACTAGTTTGGAATGATATTATACATGTAAGTCTTATTACATGTATTAGCTGCCATTTGATTTGATCCTTGACCCCGTACATGTACTATAAAATAACAAAATCAAGTAATGTTCAACAGTATTTAACAACTATGATCTATTTTTCAATATGCATGTCACTTACGAATGGTGTTGTAATGCATCGATGGCATTGCCCACGTTCTGTAATCTCGTCCGTGGCTGCCTTTTATTTTGATGGGTTATAATTCCTCTCTGTGGCAATTTTCTGTGGGTATTTTATTTCGATCGACTGGGTTTGGTCCTATACCGTCCCTGAAGTGATCAGAACAGACACGAGTGTAGGAGGTCGATTTCCAGTTTTTTTGGCTGATTGCTCTTATCCACGCTCTTCGTATATACTGTTCTTTAGGAAGTTTGTGTAAAGTAACTTTCTTGCCAAATTTGCCGACTCTACCAAGATAATTATGACAATTAAAGATGCAGCAGTAGTCTTTCCCCCATTGTTTACTATTAAACCGGAAGTAGGTATACCGTCCCGCAAGAAGGACAACTCTTACAAGCTTTCATTACGAAAATCCGGAATAGTGTGTAAATTAATTTTGCTTACAAGTGTTGGATGGCAGAACAGAAAATATAGAAACCTTAGGAAATAACCTGTTGGATATATCCAAAACTGCTAACAAAGCTGGAGAGGATGAAATCAGATTTGTTCATTCCAAACTTTTTATTTTGAACAAAAACTATATAAAGAAAAAATGCATGTACGTCTGTTGTACTGAAAAAATAATCTTTGTTGGAAAACATATGGAACAAGAGCTGCCTGAAGATTTTTGAGTTTGAATTGAAAGGTTTGTCAACCTTTTACCTTTTAGTGATGGAAAGTGTCACAATTTATGTCCTATCTTGTCTCCATACTTGTGTTTCTATGCTTAATTTCATTTCATTATATCCAAAGTTGCTTTCCGTAGTATCAGGTTTAGTCAACAAGTTTTACTTGGCGGGTACAAATCCCGTGCAATCGCTAGGCAGTTTGGGCGTAGCAATTAGAGAAGGTTGACATCTTTTACCAGCTCCCTCTGTTTACCTTATACACTCAACAAAACTTCTAAGTGTTCACCCGGTATAATGTATTTCCTATATGAAATAAGCACATTTATTTGTCTTGCCGTCATGGTGACTGATTTCCACTTTACCTTCAAATTGTTAAGAATGATGCATTGACCTTGACCTCTGGTTGCGATCCGATACCTTGACCTTTGCTTAATATCACTAACACTTCCGGTTTGGTTGAATTTAGTTCAAAACTTTTAGATAGTTTTAAGATGCCGATGAAAATGATAATAGACTTAAGAAATAGAAAAATTATATCAAAATAATGTTTGCTTCGGATTGCTTGATATTTAAAACAATGTCGAGGACAAAATAAACAACAAATTTAAAGTAAGTACAATCTGTTGTAGAAACAATGCAGACACCCAAACTCCAACGGCTCTGGCTGTGTTCTCAGTGATCATTTTGACCATGTTTATTGGTTTTCTTTATAAACTATCACCAAAGACGAATATCAATCACAAAAAAATAACAATCATATATTAAGCATGCGCAGGAAAATACCATTTTAACGTTTTGACGTCACAGGTAAATGATTTTAATCGGTGTTGTTTCATTTTATCTGTGCTATTGATAAGAAGACATATCCATTACTAAATGTTCAAAATTTCACATCATTTTAATTCGTAATTTCAAAATTATTCTATTTATTAGGGTGGACACTTAGAAGTTTTGTTGAGTGTATTTTGGTCATATCTTTATACAAGACCAGAGTCCAACTATTCTGGGAAAGTTTGTTTTACTTTGTTTAAACGGTTTTAACGCCGTATTTATTCCTGAAATGACCAGGTAACTTTGTTATATATTTTGTTGTGTAATTTGATAGATTTAAGATACATTCGCATTTACTCATGTAAAAGTATGCATATTATGAACAAAAGTATATGTTTATAAATATATTAAGTATATTGTAGACCGAGTGTCGTATTGTAGAGTAAGGCGTGTAGTATTTGCCACAAAGGTATTTGTCTACATGTAAGTACACGAGTATTTAGTCAATTTGAAAGTTAAAAGTAAAGTTTGTGTACGAGTAAAGTGTGTGTCACTGTAAACATTTAGTAAAGCATATATCGTAATGCAAAGTATTATGTGCAGCAAAATGTGCAAGCTCAGTGCATGAATAACTCAATGTTATCTATATACTTAACATTTTTTTTCAAATTTCAGAATTTTTGTACTCCATTTGGTCCATAATCCAGATCTATACATTTACTTTGTTAAAGAAACAGAATATTAAATACATCTGATAGACGAATTCCAGTGAGTGTTGTATTCTTACTCAAGGCCAGCCTGCGATAGAAAGTATGATTAAACGTGTTCATTTTAACAACAACATATTTGCAGTCCACAAACCGATGGGAATTATTTCTGGGATATTGAAAGATTCCAGAAAATAAAAATAATGTTACGGTCGCCTTATCTGAGGATTTCCGTTTCATTCAGTTTAAAGCAACACCCATTCAGTTTAAAGCAACACCCAAATTTAATCAATGTTACTGCCTATATAATTTGAAACGGATTTTGAGCTCTATTTAGACGCATTAAATATGGGAGCTTATCGTTGTGTTGATATTGTATGTGTTCATGTAAATCTATACTGTAGACTTGTTAATTAATAGGAGTTGTATACATTGATACAGATTGATTGCGTAAAAATAGATTTAATATCCCTGAATATTTCATTTGTGTAAATACAAATTATATGCATATTGAAACATGTGCACGTGTAAAGACAGTACTGCTAAAATGCACGTTATGTTAATATATTTACATCCACCGAGTATTTTCTCTGTTTCTTAAGAAAACTGATTGAGATTAATGGCTCCATAGGAACTAATTGGGTTAAAATCTACACAATCCGGTTCTGACCAGTGTATCGATCGAAACTATCATCAACATATAAAAAAATCACTGACAACACTTAATGACGTCAGGCTCAAAATCACATACATAAAAGAATGCCTATTTCTTTTGTCTGACGTAGTGATGTACTTAATAAAAATTTTGTTTCTTTTACTTACTCTTCACGATCAAGTAAATAAATTGTCAAAAGAAAGATGTAAATATAACCAATTTATAGCTTTCTTTGATGATTCATGCGGGTTATGAAGGTAGCGATCGTTGCAAAAAAATTGTTTAACCATTAGAGAGAGTGAGAGAGAGAGAGAGAGAGAGAGAGAGAGAGAGAGAGAGAGAGAGAGAGAGAGATTTGCAGTGGAGAACATTATCTTTCCTCAAAAAAAAAAGTTATTACCGTTGCCTATAGTACAGCCTACCACCGATCCATAAAAATGCATCTCATGTGCATTATTTGATTGGTTATAATATTGTAGGTGGTATACTTCATATTTGTAAACATGTATTTTCCTTCAATTAGTATTAATTTTACAAACAGTTACAAACAACAAACTGTGAACTACGTACGACGAAGGACAAACCCCCAAAAAACAAAAAAAACAAAAAAAACCCAAAAAACCCAAAACGATATGTCATCTGATTGAATCAAGTTACCTAAAATACATATTTGAACTTTGATTGAAACAATTATGTAAATGAAATTACGGACATGCCTGGCAATTTTAAAGTATATATATATATATATATATATATATATATATATATATATATATTGCGAAGGTGAGGTAAGAATACAAAAATATATTTGTTTTTAAACTTCCATCAACATTTTGTCATTGAGATGGTTTGTGTTAAAGTGCAAGTTGTAATGATCATAAATCAAAGAACGTTTAAGTGTAGCTACAAGTTGATATTTCCTGAGTATACTTTAGCTAATGATAGTATTGCTCTCATTGAATACTCTCTACGAGTTCATCAAGTTCATCACGAGTGCTGTAACCGTGTTATTTAAAATATATATGTACTCTTCATTGTTTTTGATTTAAAATAATGGCCAATTTAGGGACTTATGACAAAGTAGACGAAATGTGTATATAAGTTAAGAATTAGTGATTGTTTCTCCTTAACGTAGGGTTCAATCAAATTTTCAAAATTTTTGATAATTTAGTAGAAATCAAAAGAATCATTTTGAATATCATCATCTTCCAATCTGAAACGCAACAAAAGCAAAAAAGTAAAACATCCATATCTGTTCCCAAACTTACAATCTATGGATCAATAGTCTAGGGCTTCAATTCACCCTTACATGTTTGCTTAGCTGGGGATGTATTCTTCCTGTAAAGCAAGTTGCACACGAAGAGCCGTAACTCTCTTGTCATGGATATACTTTTAGAGGTTATTCATATTTACCAAACAATAAATTTCACAAATTATTTGTATTACATTGTTTCAAATGTCAGTTTTACTCCTGATGGTGTCGAATTTCAGAGGTTTCGGAGCAATATTGAATAATCAAAAGTATCTTGAAAAAGAGAGAGTCCTTAAATAAAACAATAAACCAGGTTGAAGGCATAATATGAACGTTTATGTTTTGATTGTAATGCATGGCTGTAAAAATAATTGACACAAAGCTAAATATTACTTTAAACTAATACCGATTCGTATTGATATCTTCTGGATACCCCCCCCCCCCCCCCCCCCCGGGGGGGGGGGGGGGGGGGGGTGTCTGCCACTTGAAAAGATACAAGAACACGAGGACTAATAATATAATAGTGAAAATATTTACTATGAAAATGTATGCTACATGGAATAACAAATAAAGATATTATTTGTAACATTTATTATCATACATTGCAACATTTCTCCTCTACAAATACATCTGAATGTTGCGTGTCCTATATAGTAACTTTAAACCGACAGTAATGGAAATGTTTTTTGTCTTGTCCAGATCTAAAATTATTAAACGATATATTCATATAATAACGACCATACTCAGAAAAGTGTAACAAAGACAAAGGTTTGATATGATATTTTATTTTGATAACGTGGCGATATTGTGGACACGGCTGTTATTATGAAGTACAAGTACAAATCAAATATCAACATGGGCAATGGGCCGCCAAACAAACAGCATGCCCCCAAACATATGCATAGACAACATTACAGCTACGTATACAAAAAAGTAGCTCAAATTCAAAGTTCAAAAAACATAAAAGTTCAAAGTTCACGTTAAGCACACGACAAATTCAAGTTCAACATGTAGAAAGGATTGACCCTGGGAGGTGCAGAGGTCAAAGCTTGGTAATATTTACAAGTAATAGCTTTCCAAAAAGCTTGCCTGACTAAACATATTTATTTCATTGCACGAACTTGGTTCTATGAGTTTTAATCTGTCTTTGATTTGTAGTTCGTTCTTCTCGCAGTCTTCCAAATGCGCGCGTCTCTAAAGTTGAACTGTTTCAAATTATCTTTACTAAGGGGGGTTTTTACTTTAAATGAATTTTACATGTTATTTATTTTGAACCTAAAATATTTTGCGTACATGTAATTTTCTCGGTAGAGTCTATAACTTAACCCAGTAATAGACTCTTCCAATTTTCTCTTAAAACTTTATTATTTGCTGCCAACAAAATAAAAATATAGCAATTAAAACTTAATTACGAACACAATACAATTGTTAGAATAATGCGTAGCTTCCCATCATGGATTATTCCACTATAGTGGCGCGTAACATTATGGACTGCTCCTAAGATTTTGACAATATGGCGCGGAATAGAATTAATTCTGCGCCTCCTTTTATGCAGATTGAATTGCTTACCGAGTTTACAACATAAATGAACTCTTCCATAGAGGGGGTGCGTATCTGTGGAGTCAATAAAACTCTTTTTTGTCATTTGTTTTATGACAACTTTTACTTGCTATATATTAATTTTACTTTAGTTTAGCAAGAATCAATCGATAACTATGCACTTTTTATTTACATTGAGTAAAACACAGAAGTTACACCCCTTTTACAATGAATGAAATAGCTCAATGCACAGTTAACGACCATGCCCGCTTCGTTTCTCTTAAATGAATATTTAAGCTAACGTAAAATTACTTAGTAAATACTTTAAATACGAACTGGCAATTTTGAATAGAAATGATAACCAAACACAATTATAGTTTACATTCTAAATGTGGGGGCCTTTCTATTGGATTGCACACGTGTACAGTGAACTTCCTCAATGCTGCTTTTTACATCCAATACGACATTTTTGTTTTTCTTTTTAAAAATAATATCAACCGATGCTTGTTTAATGTGCCAGCCTTAAATTTAATTGCCTCGTTTTGTAATAACTTGTTGTGATCACACCCCCTCCCCTTCAACCATTCAAACATTTAAGCACGACAAGGTATTGGCTTTTTAAAACGCTAAGAAAGTCAGCCAGCGGAATTTTAATTTTAGGGCAAAAGTGAATACACAATCTTTTAAAATACTAGGTAAATAGTTTCCAGAACAATAATAATACGCGGGTGCACATTTAGTTTGCAGCCTTATTTTTATGGCTGTACATGTAGGTGACGAGATAAGCGTGTAGCGGTGTACATGCAATGTATGACTGCACACCTACTTAATACCTAAAGTTGTAATTTGTTGACATAGCTCTCTGATTTTCATGGTTTGGTGGCAAACTACTTAATTTCAACATATTTACTTTTCAATCCCACTAAGTGAGTTGGGAAGATATACGCGGACTCTGGACTGTGGCTGCAGACGATTCCCAATGGAAGATGCGCAGTTTGACCTAGAAACTGACCGGTTTCATAACGTCTTCGAATATTTCTAACACGAGCTGTCTAATTTCTTCCCAGAACTCCAATTTACGCAAGCGCAATTGAAGTTTCATCCTAACTAAATATAGTCAGCCAGAATTACACACGTGCACAGTGAATTTCCTGTTTGCTTTAAACACTTGCTCACTATTGCTAAATTGTTACATCTATTACAACGTTTTCGTTAATTGCGAATTTGAAGGTCGTCACATTATTTATATGCATTGATAAATCTTTTTTCAATGAAAAATGGTATTGCTAGCTTCCATTGTTGACTGCGCTGTTTCGGATGTTGTAACTTTTAAACCTTAGATATGCCTGACGTCATGACGTCAGGCAACAAGCAGATTGCCGCTTTTACGCCACAAGTTCTCTGGGCCGAGATTCATAACTGAAAAAATCGGACCAGGGAACTCCGCCACCAAAGTGGGGGTAGAGCGGCAAACAGAAACAGCCGAACCCACACCATTCCTCAACTTGGATAGGTAGAATGGCTGTGTACAACGATAGCTTCAAGACCCCCCTGGAGAGAGTTAAGAAAAATGTAATTTCCTAAATGCGACAGATGTATCCCATCCGATTGAAACAGAGCGGGATCAGGGTTTATGTCTGTGTGACGGATAGTTGTACCCCGGATTGCAAAACTATGGTAGCTACATAGGAATTAAAACGTTTGCTGGTTTTTCCATGGCGCGTAGGTTTGCAGAATAGTGCCAATAAAGACGCGGGAGAATGTACGACCATATCACCCTAAAGCATTTGGAAAGCGAGACCTTGAGAATTCAAGCATATTTCTGCAACAATTCTTAATTTTCTAGCCGATAGCTTCCCCAAATCGTTTCCCCAACAGTGTAAACATATAAAATCAGGCACATGACCCCCCTTTTCCAATGTTTTAATCTTTTGGCGTATCTGGCTTAACTGGAGCCCACTATACCCTTGCCACCACAGCGAGATGTCATGCCTGTCTAATGTAAGATTTGTGTTACCCGGTCTTATAACAGCCTCCAAAAATGCATGTTTAATTAGTGAAGAACCCACCAACCATATTGTCTGCGATTCTAAAATGAAATTAATTAAAACTTTGGTATGCGAATGTAAAATTTATATAAAGAAGACTTCCAGCGCCCTGATTTTTGGATTTCATCGGTACAAAACCCTCTTAGAGCAAGGTTAGTGCATGCCCCTATATGAAAAGAGTGAGATTTATATCCTGGGCTATTAGGTAATTGAAGGTGTTTAATTGCCTTGGAGAGAACCCCTGAAAATTTATATCTTGTAAATGGGACAGATCAAAAGGACAAAACAGTGGCCCTGAACCCCCTGGACGCTAATGTAATAAGAAACAAGCCGATATGGACATGCTACACCACCCTGTCCGTCTATTTGTAATTCAGTTCCCTTACCCAACTAGTCTATTTTGGAATACCGGATAATCCGTAACAGAGATTGCTTGTCATGGTCAAATGCCAAATCGTCTCTCTGAAGCGTGGATTGTTGAAGAAACTTACATTTATTAACTGTAATTTCCCCTACTCTAAAAAACCCATGAAACGCCAAAGAAAATGCTGCAGAAAAAGGCGCTATTTCAAAAGCATTGATACATATGATGGGTAAATCCTGGATGATGTTTTGTAAAACTGATTTTGTTATTGGTAATCTAGCGTCTGCCTTGAGTTTTAAACGTTTCATTCCTTGCAGTAACTTTGAAACAAGGAATTCTGAAGTTGGGCCTGGTATGTTTGGCAATTTACATTGAAACGAAATTGCAGACAAATATGACCTTACTGTAGTATATGCAAGTCCAGATGATGATGAATGTAGGACAAATTGCACAACTGTATTTAATGAAGGAGGCCATGCTACGCAATCAAGCAGATTGCATACTTTGTTATAACCCAACATTCCCGCACGATGGGACTTGTGTGTGTTTTCAGACACAGATGCTTCTAAAAGCTTTAACTTAAAGTAGCAAATTCAGACTGGAGATGATGTTGTGGAATGATTGGGGTTCTTGGCAAGGCTGTGTCCTGGCGCGTGAGGGGCTGCTTGCCGGAACCTGGCATACTGCTTACGAGAAATTGAGTTAGCTAGTACATTGTCCTTACTTGCTATATACACTGCGCAAACAAAATATTGTATTTAATGGAGGCTAGTACAAAGGTTCGCAGAAGAGTCATTACCCACTCTTATTTTGACGTGAGGTTATTTACTATAGCAACAACCGCTTAATTATCTATGTGAAGATTTATTACTCAATCTGTCACCCCATAAGCTGATCGCAAGAACTTCAGGCACTTATCCGAGGAAAGTGTCTCTCAACGCCCAACTAGAGGCCCAACTTTGTGGCCAAGGGTACGAGCACCATTTACCATTAAAATATGCACGACAACCCAAGTGAGATATGACCCTGAACTATCTGTGTAAAAAGTTATGTTATCATCAGTTGTCCATTCCTGATTCAAAAAATATACGGCCCCATTAAACAACTGTATAAATCTTGGCGTATTGATTGAGTAATTCTGATATGATAATGAAGCGCTGAAACCCATAACGTAGTGTTATGTAGACGGCGCAAAAAAGTCCTTCCTGGTCTTTAACCCTAGTGAAAATATTAAGCTTTTCTATCAATGAAAGTATTTGTTGGTGTGTTGCCTTGCGTTGAACCAGAAGATGTTGTAAAGTCTCTCTCAACTCTTTATATTTTGCGTCAGGAATCCTAACCAACATTTTAATAGTATCTATCTCAAAGCCTAAAAATATAATGACAGTTGTTGGACCTTGAGATTTGTCTTCTGTAATTGGAACACCTAATTCTTTGCATACACTTTGAAAAGCTTTTATGATATCTTAGCAAGATGTAGCATCCCTCCCCGCAAATATAAAATCGTAAAGATAGTAGTGAATTAGTGTAAGTTTTGAATCACTGTAAAAATGTTGAAAACTCTTCAAAAACCTTTCATGAAATTGAACAACCCATAGGTAAACATTTGTCTATATAATAATTGCCAAGAAATTTAAAGCCAAGAAGATCATATTATCCAGGGAATATTGGAGGAGCTTAAATGCGGTTTTGATTTCTCGCTTTCCTAAAAATGCACCCTTTCCGAGTTTTGCAATCATCTGTATTACATCATCATATTATGTGTATTGTACAGCAGTTTCACTGGGATCTATGAATGAATTTACAGAGTTTAACTTAGGAAAAGAGAGGTGAGTTATTAAACGCCAGCCCACGTTGGATTAGGCCTTATATCTTTATTAATTTTATTATTACTATTATTATTATTTTATAATATATAATAATTATGGAATAACAATGTTTATATTATTCTTTAAGAGAAAAAAAATGCAATAATATAAGAAAAGTTTTGATTAAATAAGATAAGTCAAAAACAAAAAATAGGCTTCAAGATGGCGAGAGCGAACGCTGCAAAATCTGCTGCTAAAGAAAATCGATGGTCATCGGAAATTTATGATCAAATAGAACATAAATAATTTGATAAAACCGTGACCGATAAATAAATAAATACTTTGTATCACTATAGAAACGTAAAATTAATTTTTTAGCTATGATATTTTATAAAATAAACACCCAAAATTTTCACCAACCTCATTCAACGAGTCGCTAAATGAAAACGAGGCTAAAGAACAAATTCAAGGGGAATAACAACAATTGTTAGGTTAACTGCGTAGTCGAATCTAAATATTCACATGCAATAAATTGGGGATAACGCTGCACACTTTCTTTAATAAAAACCCCCATTTCAAAAGGAATTGGATGTGATAATAATGTTGAAATAAAAAACAAGAACACATTCAATCAAGATGCAAAAAGTAGTTTACATGTATTTATGTTTTATCGAAGTTTCAAAATTGGAAAAACAGAGTTTTTTGAACGGACGGATAAAATTTCTGCTTCAAAATCTATATTAGATAATGTTAAAGGGGCATGGTTACGATTTTGGTCAAAATTTATTTTTCCGTTTTTAATGTTTACAATGCTTCAGTAAGGTATTTCTAATAGTAAATAAAAATTTGAGTTTCAGTCGTCGAATTATAAGCAAGATACAGAGCTCACAATTCTGTGATATGTAAACAAAGCTCAGGTTTTTGATTTTTAAAATTCCAAGTTTTATTCCTAAAATGAATGTGACAACACTGAGAACTGTATGTTTATGTTTAAAACTAATAAGTAGATACAAAAATCAGCTTGAAAAAGAACTTCTACCGGTATATTGAACCAATGTAAAAAAACAAAACAAAAAAAACCAGGGCACGAACCTTGTTTACATAAGAAAGATTTGTGAGCTTTGTATCTTGCATATAACTCTACTACTGACCCTTAAATTTTGGTTGATCATTAGAAATGCATTGCTAAAGCATTGTAAACAATAAAAATAAAAAAAATAAAATTTGACCCAAATCGTGACCATGCCCCTTTAAAATTTTAACTCAATTTTTACCTTGGAATATATATAATGCAACAAGAGTTATCTTTCTTGATATAGACAGGGCCAAAATATCATGGTCATGAATTCAGTTACAAATGTAATAAAATTAAAAAAAGTTTAAAGTTGATGCGAAATATATGCTCTAAATCATTGAGAAATTAACACACGCATAGTAACTCTTTAAAATTCAGGCGATAGAGGCTCTAAGCATGCCAAGCATATAAAAACGCAATGTCCTTAATGTAACACAAAAGAATAATCGGTCCTTTTGTTGTTTTATAGTTCTTTTATTCTTTAAGTTGATTTTTCAATATTCAATATTCAATACTGACAGTGGTCCTAAAATAAACAATATATACAATTGAAAGTGATAGTCATACATAAACTCTTTGACATGATTTCATAAAAAAATATTTATGACCTCTTGCTATTACTCTTTATCATACAACATAATATCTAAGTAAGAAATAATATGAAGTATAAATAATGTAATAATAATGTACACAGTTTACGAACCTAATTAAGGAATGCAGTATGGCTTCCGGTCACTGTGACGTCATCATACAAGAGGACTGTTCAATATAAATATATCAGGTCTTACTTCTCAATTTATAAAAACTAAACATACTCGATAAGGAACCACTATTGTAATAAAAACGTTTTGCATCAAACAATCATTTAAATCATTTTTAACATCAGGGCATCTATTATTTTAATCTATAAACATACACAATTGACTAGATGTCAACATCACATCAATTTTCTGACTAGAAATAAACAACTTTCGATCGGTTAATTACACAGAACTTATTATTCCACAAAATATAGTTATAAATAGAATAATCATTCACTTGTAACATAAGTATCTGATCTAATATAAATGTAAGACAAAACTATCATTACTCACATCTATCAGACAAAAGGTACACACGTCTTCCCTTGTCAACATCTACGGTGAAAAATGCCGCCAAAAGATGGCCTACTGCCTATACCGTAAATTGACCAATCAATGGACAGATTCACAAGTGTAAAAAATTAATAATAAAAATTACTTACAACCAAATACTGATATTATTACAGTTATTCAATTAGGATATAAACATAAAAATACTTTTTCATTTCCAAATTTTAACTTTTATCAAAAAATGTTAATGTGAATCTCGAACCCGATGTTAAATATGCTTTGCCCTCTTACATTAATATAATTATATACATAACTGACATATATGGATGAACATGATGTACATACTGCAACTGCTAGATTCTGCTGATTTGGGCAAGTCTTAAAGCTATCTTTATTTCGTAAAAACACGTCTTTGTTATTTACAAACCGTCCATGTCATTTTTATGCTTTAAATTTTACAGTCATTGAATCTGTAACCGAAAACATTGAATTATGGGAACGGAAAGAACTCTATATTTTCATAAGTTCAACATTTATCATCTTCGCTAGCCAAGGATTTCTGATCCGCACCGCTTCTCGCAAACCCTTGGCATATCGTGCTATCAAAAGTCGGGATTTTTTTCGTCACGTGATCTCCCAGCCTATTTATAAATCAGCCTAATGATGAAAGATGCCGTACTTTAACGTATCTTGTACAGTAATAGCAGCCTCTATAGCCATTGATATTGATAAGTTGGAAGAACGGTTTAATGCCCAGTGTATTCAATAAATAGATATAATATGAAATGTTAAATATAGTTCGAATTCATTCGAAGGGTGTAAGACTGGGAGCGGTAAATCCTCAATCTATGAGTGCATGCCTCTGTTGATACACAATCAGGTGTACTTGTTATTGCACCATTGAATGATACATGCATCATGAATTAAGGCTCAAACAGAAAGACAAGAAAAATTAGGGCTTTAAGCTAGAGACACTCGTGAATAAACAGTAGTAAAACATTGTCGATTAAATCAATTAAAGCCTAGAATGCCGCTTCCAGTTGGAGGCGGTGAATTTCCAGTTTTCGTAATGGCGCCGGTTCTGACGTTTTTCTGGCATGTAAAATATCAAAATCGTTAAAAAACGCCAGGAAAACGTCAGATATTTCGGACTAAAAGTGACTCTACTAGGGCTACATTATTAAAGGTTACTAAATTTATACTACAAAATGTAACTATTATTTATTGAGGCCCTAACCGCTAATAATAAGAAACGAACACGAAGTTCCTGAGAAAAAAACGAACCTAAGTTCTTGACCCTAGCCGAGTGAACTCAAATCTGCCGGGTGACTATATATATATATATATATATATATATATATATATATATATATATAT
>WFKH01006014.1:29977117-29993341 GCA_016163765.1 Magallana hongkongensis
ATATATATATATATATATATATATATATATATATATATATATATATAGCGGACCGATAAAAAGCTTTAAATAAATCTATAATTCGGTAAGCTGAGATTATCGGGCTCGACCAATGATATTGCAGATAATAAAAGACGTACGGGAAGAATGACAACATGGCGATTAAAATGAAATAAATAAGGGATAAAACAGGATCATGTGAAAACATCGAAATATAAAGCTAAGAGAACTTAAACTGTATTTAAACTACACGGTATGTAAGAAATATGAAGTAAGGGGTAAATTAATGTAAATTATGTCTACGGAAAAATCAAAATTGTCACAAATCTATCTTTCAAACGTTTTTAACGATTTAGTCATTTTTTTATCTCCTATATTGTAAAGTTTTTTTAAAGCCGTGTCTTCGATTTTGTACCTAATGGAAACTCACCCAAGCGAAGGTAAACAATACTTCAAATGGAACTACGTCATAAAATTGGAAGTGTCCCTTACCACCTTAAGAGTTTTTGAAAGTGATCTAGAGAAAAAAAAAGAAAAGAGAGAGATAGGGATGGAGAAAATCAACTTTATATAGAAGCAATAACTTTTAAAGAAATGTAAAAATATTTCAATATATTAATGAATACCCAGGTGTGATCGCTTATATAGAACACATAAAGTAAATCCTAGTTTGCAGTAGCAACAAGAGATTTGACAAAACTAACTTTTATTCGCGACGACTTTATTTCGCGATTTACTTCCGATAAACTGGTTTGCGACGACTAATGTACGACAACGAATGGTTCGCGGCGAGAAATATTCGCGAGGGTGCGAACCTCGTGAAAATTTCTCGCACGCGAATAAAAGTTGGCTTACAGTATACTTCCCTTGAGAAACACTGTTTATGTTGTCCTTATTCAACCATGTTCGGTTATTTATAGAAGTTTCTCTTAATTGTAACAACTTTTTTTTCATTTTCTAAAAATATGACGACTAGCTTTTTGAACGATGGACTGAAAGAAGTATAGCGCACTTAGTATAGATTTCGCCTAAAATATACCGCTTTTACAAACATCAGGCATCTTCAATATTATACAATATTTAGTTAAAGTATATTCCAAGGAACGCAAATTTCACACTTACCATTTTAAAAGAATGTTAATTGTCTTACACGACACCAAAATCTCCAGGTTTTGTAAGGGATATATAGGAAAAGTTAGTATGTAATAAACAGTTTGATATTTGACTATTTGAACCACTTTAAACCAAAGAAATCCGACTAAAATTGTGTTCTACAGGTATTGTAGTACATGTTTACATTAAATTAATTTGGGTTAAGTGTGGTCTTCGTACTGAAAATTAGACAAATATTTCAATGAGTGACTTTTTCAATACTATCATGTATAGCCACATATATTAAAAAGACATCCTATAAAAGTGTTATATGCGTGGCCTAGTGGTAACGCTTAGGTCTTTTTGATTTTGCGGTCGCTGGATCGATTCCATCAAGTAGTCAATATTTTTTCTTTTCATAATAAGAATAGAGAGTTTAAATTACATGTATCTAATCTGTTGGATTTTTTTCCCAAAACTCTTGTATAATTCTGAGTAAAAACACACCCAATATAAACAGACCTTTATGTTCTACATTCGTTTCACTCAAGCGAACATAAATCAAAACAACGCATTATTATATGATAGGAGGCGAAGCGCTCAGATTTTATTCAACCACATTGCATAAATTCTCTTTCTCTGTTTCTTATCAAATCAAATCACAGTAAGGCCAGCATTTTTTTATTTTAAGGTTCACAAACCCGCCGCTCGGTTTCCTGAGTTTTTAGAAAAAAAAAATAAAATTACAAAAGAGATCTTTTTTTTCCCCGACAGCAAATTTTTAACGGGATTGAGATTTTTTGGGGTTCGGGATCGAGATTTCATATCGGGATCGATATTGTAAGGCAACAACTTCCTGTCTAATATGGCGCGAGAAAATGTACACATTGAACTGAGGTTTGTGTTTATTATGGCCTGGTTTAGTCTGAAATTTGTTCGCGGGGCTGGAAAATGCCGAGATCAACATTAAACTGTGTAATCCGAACTTCTTCTAAACCAGTATCCTCCAAGGCAGAAAGAATAATTTCTTTTGCTCTAGTATATGACAGAGGTTTGTTAGTATGTCTTAACTTAAGGGAACCAGCTTTTTTCATGTATGTAATTTGTCTAAAAATATACTCGTCTGAAGAACTCTCTATTCCAGCCAATTCTAAATATCTTTTCAAAAAAATTCACCGGACATGTTTTAGTACCAGTCTCGGCAATACAAACATGAGAACCTTCATTATATTTGTCCGTTTTACTTTTTGGAAGAAATATGGAGACATGTTGATCTTGGAATGAAATATCGGATCGTCTGATGTTAACAATTTCCGAGAATCTAAGAAAACCAGAATATCCTAAAAGACAAATTGTAATTATTCTCAACTCTGGAAGACAGCTATTTTCATTGCCATATTTTTCTGCAATAAGAAATAAACGGAAAGGTAAAATAGGTTCCTTCTTTGTGACTGGTTTCCTGCATTCTCTCAACACCCCTTCCTTGACCTGTGTAACTCAGGAAGAATGGCGTAGGTTTGGATAACCTGCTAAATTATGAGCCCATGAAATAGCACTTACAGCTTCCTCTATTTTGGCTGGCGAACAAAAATCCTTGCAACTGTGAACTAAATACATAGAAATCGTCATATCAGTTAAAGGTAAAAAGGACAGATTCGAACAAGGAGAAATACACCATTTACAAAAGTTATTAAATGCATACTTATATTTCCTTCTCGTATTCTCTGTCTTTCCCTTCAAACAGTACTCCGGTAATAGAGCAGATAGTCTGTCCAGCTCGGGATTGTTGTAAACTTTAGCTTTTTCCCATCGTCCCTTGCGGAATATATCTGTAAAACGTATAATTTAAAACATTTATAAATATGATTATCTATATGCCTACAAAATATGTACAATGTAAATGCACTTTCATTATTCGTGACGTCCCTCATGTTATTCACTCTAAACGTCTGCAATATGCATCTAGCATATCAGGACCCACCAACACTAATAAAATAACGCATCTAAAACTAATCATACAATATATACATGTATAAAAACATCTGCAATGCACCCACATGCACCAGGACCATTAATAAGTTAAAACATCTGCAATGTGCCCTTGCACATCAGGACCCACTTTACATCCTGCATCTAATTTGATTGCCAATACTTTAGAACAAAACTCACGAGAACCAAAAATAGAATTCTTATTATCTCCTTGTTTAAAAATTCTGTAAACTTCCCGAAATTCTAAAACTTCCTTGACAGCGGGCATTGTTTCATTATACTCATTATACTCAAAGGCCAGAAATAAGAAGAGGGCCAATGTGGAACAATGATAGTACCCCTTGATTCGGTTCCAATCAAATGTAAAATGCATTTACCAATTAATGAAATGTGGGGCACTAGCCAATTGTTATCCCCTTCCCATGAGGAACTAAAACAGTCTACGCCCTCTGTACCAGGATTCCAAAATAACGAATTGAATCGTTCTAACTTCGCATTTTTGAAATTTGCAAATCGGTCAATGTCATATGGACCCCAAATATTGCTCATTAATTCAAAAAACTTATCTGTTACATCCCAATCTTCGTAATCAATTATTTTAATTAAGTAATCTGCTCAAAAATTTTCATGTCTGGGTATCCATTGAGCGTCTATAGAAATACCGTTAGACAGACAGATTTGTAAAATGCACAATGCAATTTCTTGTAAATCACTTTTCATGCTTCCACTTTCAATGATTTTTACACAGTTTTGATTATCAGTAAACCATTTCACCGTTTTTCCACCAATAACTTTATGAAATGATAATAAACCAAGCTCTATAGCCTTTAGTTCTCTCCATGCAGAACATTTTCTTTTTCAAATTCACTCCATCCAATGTGATAAACCTTTTGATCCAACTCTACTGTATGTGCTGCTCCTGCAACATCACTAGCGTCTGAAAAAATCATGAGATGCTTTCTTGAATAATTCTGAATGTTTTTACAGTCATAAGATCTGACGTTCTTTTTTTTAAAATAAATTTCAGGTAATATAGATGATCTAACTTTTGATCCCAAGAAGCTCTACTCTCTATTGCAACGTGGCAAGCACGACTCATAAGTCTTACAACATTTCCCATAACCGGTAACATTGAAATAATTTTCCCCGTTAATTGTGCAACAATTCTCGCAAAAACATTAGGTAAAGCATTCAAAACTCTATCTTAACAGTTTTTTAAGTCCATAATTCTCCGTTCTGGTATTCGTAGACTAAAACCTTAAGATCTCCTTACCAATCCAAGCCATTCAATCTCTTGTACGGGGCTGAAAATAGATTTCTTCTCATTTATGAAAAAACCTGCAGAAATTAAAGACTGTTTAATAACTTCTCCAGCTGAAAAACATTGGGCCTCAGACATAGTCAGAATAAGACCGTCATCCAAATATAGAGCTACTTTTAAATTGTTTTTTCTCCAATATTTTACCAACGGCCTCAAACACTTTGTTAAAACATATGGGACTGAAGTAAGACCAGAAGGTAATACAGTGAAACAAAAATAATTACCCTTCCATGAAAAACCTAAATACGGCTGAAAACAAGGGTCAATATCTATATGAAGATATACCAACTGCAAGTCAAATTTTGTCATAAAACAATTTCTTCTAAAATATTGTATTGTAATTTTCCAATCTTCAAATTTTACTTTTTCTTTCCGAATGAAATTATTCCAAAAAATAAGATCTAAAAAAAGCCTTTCTTTTCGTGGTTTTCTGCTACGCTCAACGGATTAACCATATATGGTTTTTCATGTACCTGAATTACTCTACCTGAGTCTACCAGATCTTGAACTGCATCTGAATCAAAATTGTCATTCAACATAGCTGATTTATTTTTCTCGAAGTGTTTTGAAGGAGGGTGAATTTCAAAATCAAGGGAATATCCATTTTTGATCATGGAAAAAACCGAATCATAAACATCCATTTCTTTCCAAAACTGAAGATTTATATGAAACAAACTTTTCTTGACTCTACCTTTTATCGAATTACATTTTCTATCATACGAAATCAAATTCTTTTTAATGCTTTTCGAAATATCGAGAATACCAGACCAGTCTGAACTGCTTGCCCCTGCAGACCCTGTGGCGGATTGTGTGTAGTTGAGGGAGCAGCGACTTTTCCAGTGTCCGGTCTTGAAGCACCTGTGACACACGTGTGAAGGCTTGGGGGTTCTCCTTGAACCCCCAAAGGCACGAAAGGGCTGATTAATTAGAGGGTAGCCACCAAAACTGCCAGAAGAAAGCTGCGCTGGGGACCCCGCTGCTGCTGGCACCGAACGGCCGTAAGGTGTGGGACGTCCCCTCCCCCGGAACTTCTGCCGCATGGCCCGTGACTCCGCACTACGAATCTTTTTGTCGTCGTCCGAGTCGTCTGCGTAGTCATTCTGCTCATACTCTCTAACAGTCTTCCACCCTGTTGGACTCTTGTCTGCAATCCTGATAAGCTTATTACGCTTAGCATCCGCCAAGTCACTAACGTTGCCGTTATTACTCCGTGTAGACTGAACCTCAGGTGCCCATGAAACCTGTTGAGAGCGACCTTGGGTTGGTGTATCGTATAGAAGATTTAACTCTGCGCCCTCATGCTCGGACATAGTGGCATGGAAAAAACGTGAACTAAGTTAAGAATCTGAACCTTCGAATGGCTCATTTACCCAATACACTCCCTTAAAGGCCGAGGTTTTTAACCGGTCGGTTTACCTCAGGTAAGTTCAGGTGGGGGTGGAGCCTATATTGAAAGAGGTGTGAAGCCCCGAGGTAAACACGCTCGCTTGTGTATACATGTCTATATACACGGGGTTTTAAAGTGCTCTCAACAGAGTTTTTCCAATGATTAAAAAAAAAATCGTATTTATATGTACTTATAAAACAAATTGTCGATCGTTGAAATGAATATAAATGCATTAATAACCGCGTGCGACATGGACAAAATCTTTCGTTTGATTGAACAAGTTTCTGACGGGATTTACTGAGAATATATCGTGATGTTTTGTGCGTTATACGATCATCTCACCGTACTCAAATACTAATGCAACATTGCAACATACGCTTGTAAAACTTTTCCGATCAGCTGCTAAATTAAAGTGCACAATAATTCTACCAGCTGCGCATGTACCAGAGTTGTCTGTACTTGTTTCTCTTCCGGTTTCGGCTCGTGAAATTTCTCAAAGAAATGTGATAACTAACGATATAAATCGTGGACGCAATATTTGATTTAATCGAGCTATTTATTCTCAATTATTCACAAACATCTTTATTAATAAACGACGTTTTCATGGATGCGTGATCGGCGCCACGTGATTTTGACAGACCAGCGCGTTTGGTGTAATACATAAACTAAGTAAATTTTTGGTTCATATCTTTTAATATTTCTTTTAATTATAGTGCTAATAGATGGCGATTTATCGTCACGGTATGCATCAAAAGACAAAAGTTAATTGCACCACCGTTGCGAGCGCTAGACATGGTATACACAGGACGAGTAAACGAATATCAATCATTTTCTAACATCCAATCTGGGGCCTCCATTTAGTTGATTGACAGGGGTAGACTGACCAGGTAAATTTGAAGGCGGTGCTTATTTTCTCGGTCTTTAAATAACATTTCCACTCATGCGTACTAGTTACTATATAAATAGCCAATCATTGTAAAAACCAATCACCCGTACCAAAACAAACCCGCCTACTTTCCCACGTGTACAAGTAATGCTTAGCACCCATGATAAATACATTTCTACTAACACTATATATGTACATGTACTCTATATACAATTACATTGATTGAATCACTGTCGTGTATCCGTGCCGGTAGTGACATGTTTGGATAACGTGAAAATGGCGTATCCATTGCAAAAACAGTGAGTGTTGTGTTCTTTTTCTATTAATTAAAATATCGTTATAGTCATTCATATTTTTCTAAAGGTTTTGCAGTTGAAAAAAGTGTGTGTTATTTTTGTTCATCGTAAATGAAAACGACTTATTTGTAGGAATATCAATCGTTAACGTGTCATTTAAACGCAATAACCAAGATCTATTTCGAGATTACGTAGATAATATAACACATACTAAAAATCTGAAGCAGCCAAAATTAATTTAAAACATTACACTAACCAAATGAAATCATTTCAATATCTTTTTAATACATTAATGTGCTGTTAGAAAAACAGCTAAGTGAACCATGACAGAATGAATATTCAGCTTTATTGATAAAGCGTGTGCCAACATATGGTAAAAGGCTGTAACAAAAAATAAAACACAAAAAAAGACACCATTACAATACCATGCCATACAATACACACAGTCACATGCATTTATATTGTAGTAGGCTATCTTTAAGAGTTAATAGAGAGAAAATACATATCCACAAAACTTAATAAATTTAAGATCTATTATTATACCAGAAACTTTTAAAACAAATTGTTGATACCAAGTATACAGATATAGGACATTTAAATATGGCCGCCAAAGTATCGATTAAAGTATTAAACCGTGTTCGATTAAAATATTTGATAAACACATGAAAAGCAATCTAAGAAAACATATGTATTTATAATTACAAGTTTATATAAACAGTCTTACATTTTGAGCAGGCTAGGATGTTATAATAAAACAAAACGAAGGTGGATCACCTCGTGTAGTTCAGCTCGATAAACGTTGTATCAACGTAAAATTGAAGAGTTCCAAAATACAAAAACATTAGATAACTCATACATTACAAAAGACAAAAAAGGGGCATAACTCTTGTTGGTTACAGCACAACTATATGTATAAAAATAGCAATAACTTCATGCACCTGCTAAATAAGTAGTACGGTTTGGATAAATAAATTATTCCGGTTTGGATGCTAAAATATAAATTGTGCAAATGGTACGGTTTGAATAATTTAAAGATATAGCATTTTTGATATTTTAGACAAAAATGGAGCAGTTTGCTTTTTATCGGTGTGCAACCTAATATACATCTTTAAAAAAATAGTGGACCATTCAATTACACAGCATGCAAAAGATGTATTAAAAGTCAGGTCAAAAGAACTTAATATACAGACGGTGAATTTTTCTTTCCTGTCCGACAGTTTCCAGTGGCGGATTCAAGGGGGGGGGGGGGCGCACCCGGCGCGCGCCCCCCTAAAATTGTCAAAATAAAGTTAAATCATACTCCTTCTGGCAAAGAAAATGTACAACTTGCGAATCTTAATTATCAACTTTTTGTAAACTCATGGGATTTCCCTACATTAGACTAATTTCAACGGTGTAGTATGAAGAAAACCCATGGGTTCAATGGTGTAACGTACATAGAAAGCCCATTTTAGTTACGCTCTCCTTGGGTTCAAATGTGACCAATCACCCACCTTTAGGTAATTGGTTATACTAGCTTGTGTTTTTAACGACTCTTCCATGTTTATTATGATACAAGCTGGCATCATTATCTTTTTTAAAACTTCATTTACATCGTCCCATTGAACTAGATTTTTTTAAACTGATTAATTTACAGCCATTCGTAAGAAAAAAAAATAAAAGGAAATGTTTCTTATATTTCCGCAAGGCAGATGGTTTTGATGGGATTTCTGCAGGCCTTAAATCAACAAACGTTTAAAATTATAAATAATTTTATTACTTTTAAGTATAATCACAAGAAGAAATATCACAAAAGTCTAAATATGAAGACTTCATTTTTACCCTACAAAATCTCTAGAATTCAGGAGCTTCCTGGGGTTTTCGCCCCCTGAACCCCCATAAAAATAAAAGGAAATGTTTCTTTATATCTACAAGGCAGAGGTTTTTAATGGGATTACAGCAGGTCTTAAATATACAAACCTTTAAAAATTGTAATTAATTGTTTTACTTTTAAGTATACTCACGAGAAGAAATATCACAAAAGTCTAAATTTGAAGACTTCATTTTTACCCTACAAAATCTCTAGAATCCAGGAGCTTCTGGGGGCTTCGCCCCCTGGACCCTCACCAGGGCTTTGCCCTGGACCCACTGGGGGCCTCAAGGCGGCCCTCAGACCCCATGCCTAAAACTGGCGCCCCCTCTAACTTCAAATCCTGAATCCGCCCCTGGTTTCATAAACGTGATGAAACCAAAATACTTCCACATGTTCGAAGGGGACTAAACTGGATGACTAAGTTCATTTATGTAGACAATCATGTTTTTTTTCCTCTGATAAAATTGTATATTTAGTATATAATTGTAAGAAATAGAATTATTTAACAAATAAGGAATCATTCTTTGAGTATTTTGAGATGATAAGTTTGGTCGGGGCGTGATCGAATCCAATAAAGCCCGAAGTGAATTATCACCCCATAATATCCAAAGAATGATTCCTTATTACTTATATTAATTTAATTTGCAGCAATTGTACGATTAAATATTTGAATATAAATAAGCAAACCCCACTTGCACCCCAATTATACGTCATTTGAATTTATTGCACTGAATATAGTAAAAAATTGCTACGTAGTGTTATCGCATGAAAAAAACTGAAAAATGTAAATATAGTTACATCAAGTTTTTTTTACTAACATCTCAAAAGAATACTTTCTTTAATTTTAAATTATAAAGAAAATATGTGTTTTTTTTTGGAACACAATAAACCTATATAAAACAATGTAAAAAAAAAAAAAGTTTTTCACTTTTAACCTAAAGCAATACATCATATAAACACCTTAACAGACAACTATCTACTACTTTTATGGCAAGCGACTGTATGATGTGTTATTTAATTAAGTTTTTTTCTGAAATGATATAATCGTGAAGTAAGTTGAACGGAGAAAGTGTCTGGTACGAAAATAATACTATGAAAGTGAGCCTCGTTTATATTCTATACAAAGCCTGTACATCGCTAAACGAAGAAAATTCTACGATTATTTCACTCCCAATGATATAATACAAAGTACCATAAATGACTGCTAAGTCATATTTACTCTGTTGTTAGAAATAGTTGAGTCCAAAAAATTCAAGTGATGACGAGACCTGAGTGAACGTCGCCATTTTGCGAACTCATCTATGGCCAACTACTGTATATGTACATTTATTTAAATATAATTCTCACCAGAAAATCAAAACGAGAAATATGTATCTATGTATATTACTGATCAAGAAGTTTTGTTGATTTCTTCAATTAACAAACTAAAATAATAAAATTGATTACACAATATACCGGTATTTTACATTGCTCTGATTTCATCAAATATATATAATTGCTATTCTGTTCATAATTGAAATGTTTGTTAAAATTCATTTCCAATATTTAGTTCTTTTTTACTGCAATGACAAAACATGGAAGTTAATGCTTACGAAGAGGACATACGCACTTAAGTACAGTGCATGCGTAGAAAGTGAACGAATAATATAATTTACAACAAAGACATTATAATTTAGTTAATTGAAACAGTAAAATGCTTTCTTTGGTGACTCATGCGGGAAATGAAGGTGGCGATATTGCAGAAAAAGTACATAGCCAGCGTTAGTATTGAACATGAAAGTATAATAATAAAAATATCGGTTTATTCCCACCTAGCCAAAATTCTGAAATTTCTTTTCCCATCTAGCCAAAATTCAGATTTTCACACCTGAGTGGTCACCTGTGTATAGTCTGTTTTAGACATTTTACCTGTATTTTACCTGTATTTAACACCCGATATGTAAATTGTTTAAGCTATGCATTAGAAATGAATAAATACAGTGTAAATAAAGGGATGAATGATTAAAGAAAAGTAAATAAATAAATAAATAAAAATCGTTATAGAAATTCAATTTCTATATTTCTCATTCAAAATAATGACATTGAAATAATATATTTATAAAAAATCATGTAACTGTAAAAATGATATTTAGATAATGATTGCAAATAGATTAACTACTAACTTACAAGAGATAAAACAAATTTAAATTATATAAACAATATGGATCTTAAATAAGGTCAATGTTTATTTTGTTGAATAGATAATTGATGTAATTCATGTGTCCAGAAAAAATAATTGATGTTAAATTCCTTTGAAAGTCCAGGATAAAACTAATTATTATAATTAAGTGCTCATGTTCAACTTTCTTCAAATGGAATATATATATATCTATATCACTTTGCTAAGTATGGCGAACGCGCAAGTGCATGTGGATTTCTTAGAGAATAAAAGAGGAGGTTATTTCCTTTTACATTCAATCAGGACGAGATACAAGGACAGGATCTACTGGAGATGCATTGACAGACAGTGTCCAGCTTCATTAACCACATCGGAAAACATCGTTGTGAAGTTTGGCAGACCACACAACCATGAAGAGAACTACGTTGGATTGGCTGCAGAATCCTTCATCAGTGGTTTGAAGAAAAGATGCAGAGATGAGGCAACACCAATTCCCTTAGTTAAAAATTTGCCAATGCGCGGTTGTTAGACTGTTGCAAATCTAAAAAGTTGTTTGGGAACGTTTCAATTATTAATTTAAAAAATTAGACAAGTATGATGTTTGTAAATTAAATACTATGTATCAAGGGTGAAATACTTTTTTTTCATTTTCATGAAACCCATGTCAGGATACCAATAAAAATATCCCCGTTATTACGGTTTGTTCTATGCAGTGTATCTATATATTATACCGTTTCAATTTTAATAGAGAAAAAATATTGTATCATTAGATGATTTTACAGACTTTAAACTTTTTAAAGTTAGTATAATTCTGTATTTGACTGATCTCTTTTGATTTCTTTCCCGACATCGTTTAAAGCCGATAACGTTAGACTCATAACTTGATCGAAACTGTCGTAAACACATGTTTATTTTTGTGTCGGTAAAGATTTTAGTAAGGCTGAATCTTTCTAAATTAATATCGATGGAATGATTATACAACAGACTTAAAATATCTGTAAAACATTCTGTATGCAATTTTTATAAGCCAAGTTATTTGGAGCTTATATTGTGTAAAATTGAAATTCAAATTACGGTATATAAAGTTTTGTTGACTTAAATGCACAAGTCTTTCAACGTGTATGTTTATTTCTTTAAACAATGTGACTTCAAATGTCTATCACATGACGATCTCCATTGAAAGCATGCTTTGCAGTGAGGGCATGTATATCGCACAGTAGCGATGCTTTATCCCCTTCACAAGGGGATAATTAAAAGAACTGTTTAAACTCTTAGATATTAACCACATCCAAACCGTATAAGATGCGTATCCAAACCGTTCCTATTTGGAAAAACAAGGTCATCCAAACATGTTCCGTTGTTCACAATTAATCGACATAAACTGCTTATTTACCTAATTTTCACATAAACTTCGTAAAAATTTAAAGGTTTAATATGCTTTTAAATAGATTTGACGATCTTTTAAATGTAAAAGTAAACAATGTAAGCCTTAAATAACACGAAAACTTATCAAGAAACAAACGGTGCCGCCATTTTCACTTTATCCAAACACGTCACTACCGGCGCGGATACACGACAGTGTTGAATTTTGCTGGACGTTATCACGGTTCAGAATATCATATGTTTTTATACACAGATTTCTACATGCAAGTTTGTACTCATTTCTCGATGCAGGTTTCCTGAATTTATGACAAATCAGTGGTAACAGACACCATTATAAAATCAGTAACTTGGTTCCGAATCATATTGCGACAGGTACTTGTATCTTTTTTCAGTAACAGGTACTTTCCGCTCAACACGGGTGTAGGCGAAATAATGGGAAAAGGCGCTATACCTCTTTAACCTTGATTATGCCTTTTTGTTTGTTTTTTTTTTTAAATGAACATCATTTGCAATGTTGTGGAATAAACCAAAATAATTTTAACCTGGTTAGAATTTTAATTATTTTCACCACAGAGGAAATCTACATAATTATCACAAAATCTAAGGTCTTATAATTATACATTATAAACAGTAAAGTACTAGTTATCATATTGGATTTACAGGAGAGAGAATGGTGTTTCTATAGCAACTGCTGACTGAAAAGTGGAGACTAACGTAACAGACGTTTGCTTCTCCCTTTTATGGTTAAATGAACAAATTATCCACATCCGTAACAGTTGAAAATTATATCATACTTTTATAATAGAAGGATTACAATTAAATGTACCGATATGTCTTGAAAGGTTTCATGTTATTTGATATTCTATATATTTTCTCTTTTATTTAAATTTGCTTTGAAAAAACAATTTATTAAAGCAATTTTAATAGATTAAAATGCTGTAGTGAAATTATTCTTTATGGGACTATAGTTATCTGGTTATGTTTCACTGCTATCACCTGTTTGTAAGGAATTTAGTTTGTTGTGCTTTGTGAAGAAATCATACTACATAATTTTTCCTCCTTATTTATAATACATTTGGTTGGTTTGCTGAAATCGTTTTCTTTGGTGTATTTTATGCAGAATTCTCTTCTATCATCTGTATGCTAATTATTGGCCTCTTAAAGTGTCAAGTCAATCGTAAACAATATAAATCTGATGGCAAGCGTAATGCTGTGCACCCGAAAATCAATGTGGAATACTTCAATTAATGAATGAAGTTTTTGATGTTAGTTGTGCAGTAATCGACGCCACGAAACTTTTGCAAATTACAATGACATTTTGCTTTCCTAGATGCTTTTTTGACATTCGAGATACGTAGACCATTAGTCAAGCCCTAGTTACATGTACATGATCAGAAAGCTAGACATCACAGGATGAACAAAAAAGAGAGAAATCATAATAAGATGATATAAAATTAATGACTATGTCTTAACATTGTATGTTAATTCTTGTAAGTGTACTGTTGATTACAGGTGCGAGGAAAAATAACGATTAAAAGTTTGAATTTATTATATTGTTAAATTGTTCATTACATCTGTGAATACGCTGAGACATTGATTGATTTGATCATGAGCAGATTGATTTGATCATGAGCTAATTTCAAGAGATATTCTAGTCTAGAGGAATTTTTAAGGCATATCCTGCTTATCTGTGTATAACATTTACAAGTAGTTACTATATAAAGGCAAATTATTGTCGATAGACTTTTAAAATATCTTTTTTTTAAGTCCTTGATTTTAGTACAAGAATGTATGAAAGTGCGCCTCAACAGCAGTAAATCAGAAGTTATTTTGCCAAATTTTGGAGGAAAAAGTATCAAGAGCCACTGCGTAGAGAGTAAACGAGATTTTTACGTGGCCTGCGTGACATTGCATGCTAAATACACGATACTATCATTCTCTTAAGAGGGTTGGATGGTCGTGGCCATTTTTTAGACTGTGAACTCCTTTAGATTGATAGCTCTGTAATAAGATAATATACAAAAACATTCAAATTAAAAAGCTAAAATTTATGGAGTATTTCTTTGCTAAATGATAGTTTATAGCTTAACAAGTCATATCTAAAAATTCAAGGTAGATCTGGTATGTAGTTTGCTGACCACTTAGCCCCCTTAAAGTCAGACAAAGAGCAAGAGCAAAATATGTATTGCACGATCAATTATGAGGCGACAACTCGGAGGAATATATTAAATACCTGATGTGTAGGATGGTGAAGAGGAGAATGGAGATAGAATTGCAATAGAACACATACAGCAGCGAATAATAATTCACAAATGATACATTTTGTGGGCACTGTAGAAAACAATTAGCAGATTGCTTTGTTGAGGCAGTGATCTCATGTTGTCAAATGCAAAGGTTTAATGAAAACATTTCATGACGCCGTTGTTTAAAATCAGCAACCGATCTCATAATCTTCATATGAAGATATTAAAATTGGTTTCATAGCTATAGCAGTCTGTATTAACTGTCTATAAGTAACGAATGACTTATAAAAAAGATTTATGTTGGAATTTTGCGTAGGTAGAAATGCCTTATGATTTGTAGATTTTATCGCCGTTCTTAGGTAAGAAATACCGTTTCGTCTTATATTATCAAATATGAATACTAAGAACTGCGAAAAATATCTCACACTGACGATTTAACTGTGCGTCATTAAGCTGAAGCAGAACGTCTGCCTATACTTCGGATCCTGGTCGAAAATGTTGAATAATAAAACTGGCGATTTTGGCCTCGTTTACATTAGAGGAAGGCTGTTTAGAAACTTAATAAAATTAGTTTGAAAAGTAATTAATCTTATTTAAAAGGCTACTGTATAACATTTTTAGCAAATAAGATTTTATGCACCACTTTTGTTTGATATCTTAATAACTTGGCGAATATTCGAAAAGTCGTTTGAATTTTTTTTACTTAAACAACTGGTGTCATTTTATACCATCCATTTAAAAGTGTTTTCACAACCAGAATGAATATGTTATTACTATCAAGTCATCAAGGTTTGAATTATTATTCAAACCAATTGAAAGTGACAGCCATAATTCCATATACAATAAAAACGTATTTGATACCATTTTTAATTGAAACATAAGAGTGAAACAACAAGTGGAGTAGTTAAATCAATGAATTTCACGATTTCTTTGACAGCGTAAAAGTTTCACTGCCTGATAAAACTCAAAGATTTACTTTTACTATGGTACCAGTTCAAAGATTTTGATAGACCCATCCAAACAACCTAGCCACAGATAGCCATCCGTATCGAAAACCGCTGCAAAAACTATCTCATTATACAGATCTGGACAAGAAAGCATATCCCTTATATTACCGTTGGGTTCCAAGATACATAAATTTGGTGTGCCGTTTGAAAAGATGTAGATGTTTCCATCTGTATCGCAGCAAATAGAGTGTCTATTGAAGATGGGGAAATCTTTCGATGATTTACAGGAGAATCGCGTTTCTCCACGGGGGTTTATGACAGTGATAGAACAATTAGAGAAGTCCGAGATCACACAGTCGTCGTTTACGTTCACACAAACTTGAACAGGACATCCGAACGTTGCGCCAATTTCCTCTCTAATCTTAGGCTCATAAATACCATATTTCTTTACAGAATTAGGTGTAGCCGCTGCCAGATCATTGGCATCTCTGTTAATGTTTCTGCACACTATGATTGACTCGCTCAGATCCATGTATGCGATTCCACGTGGATATTTAGTCATATGCAAAAATGTCGTTACCTAACAGGAAACAAAAATATGACTTCAGTTTCATAAATCAAAGTGGACACCTCTCTCTCTCTCTCTCTCTCTCTCTCTCTCTCTCTCTCT
>WFKH01006014.1:29999114-30089915 GCA_016163765.1 Magallana hongkongensis
CATTTGCCTAGAAAAGCTGTAACTTTAGTAAAAGCAACCTTAGGTAGTGTAGATTCAAATTCGTTAAAAGCAAAATCTTAGGGAGTAGGGTGGGGCCACATTGGGGATCCAATTTTACAAAGGAAAACATTTAAATTCACAAAAACTGAAATGTTATAATATATTTTACTTATTTGCAAGCATTTTGACAAATTGCTGATTCTGTAACATTGTTTAGACCTTGGCCCCTGGACGATTCTTGGGCCTCACAAGGGGTTGAGAACTGAAATGCTCAACATGTGATATGACTAAAAAATCATCCTGTTAGAAAAGGGACTTGATTATAAACATTAAAATATCCAAAGGAAAAATGAATTTTTATTTATAAAGGATCTACAAGTATTATACTACATTGTCCAGATATTTTGTATTATGACTCCATTAAGCTGATTTTATCATGCCTATTAATGCTCAGGTGAGTGATGTGGCCCATGGACCTCTCGTTTTAGACTGTATTGATCTCCTTTAGAAGAAGAACTCTATATTAAAATATAGGAAAATACCCTAATTTAAAAAGTAAAATTTATGGATTTTTTCTTTACTAAATCTGATGGTTAATTTGTTGACTACCCAACCTCCTTAAATGCAAGCCTGATCAAAACTTTACAATATTACTTCAACGGTGCTACACTGTAAGACACCAAAAAGCAGAAAACAGCATAGATACTTGTCTAGAAGGACTTCCTTATGACAAAAGTTGTTGCCTTTCTATATGTTAATGACCTATAAGTAGGCTTTCGACGACATCACTGTCATACACCAGATTAAAATAGCCGGGGTAATTTTCTACAAGTTAAGATATCCAGAGGGTCGTTAAACTATTAAAAATAATGTTCAAATCACGCAGAACGACAAAAGATTTTTGAAGGAGGCCCAAAACATCAAGAATTCTAATGGTACCTGAATGAAATTGTAAAATCGGGTGATTTTTCGTAAGTATCCTAGATTGCTATGATCAGCAAATGAAGAGCAAAACATACTCATAATTTGATTATTATGAAAATGGACACAATGTTTATGTTTTATACCAGAGAAAGCGTTTTGCTAATATTTTTTTTTTAAATTTCTAAATAATTATGTAAAGGCGAATGCTTTTTTCAAAATATTACACAATATACATGTACTCATAGAAAAGTTATTTCATTTTCTGAATCGTTTTCCAGACTATAATATTCTAGTTTTTCTAATATGTGACGACAAATCCATAATACAATGGCATAAATACACTATACATAATGCATCCATAGAATTTTTATTTCAGATGTCAAGATTTCGAAAAACCCTAACTCTGTGTCTTTTCCCTAGCATTTCCATCTTTGATTCGGCATTGTACTTGTGCAAAATTCACATTTTGGTTTTTCTTTCTTTTTTATTATGGAATTTCCACAACTGTGCGGCATAAAACCCGTTCAATATGGAGCTAATATTCTGTCCTATCGGCAAACATGTGCCATTTGTAGCAGGATGAAATCGGCTGTCGGTACAAATCCAAAGCACAAACAGGAAGGTTTATATCGTCAAAAATAGATAAAATTGATTTATAGTGGCATGCAACAATGTTATGTTACCCGAGAATCAATATTGGAAAGATGAATAAATAAAGTGGGTACTAATTGTAAGTTTAGAGATTAACAAGAGCAGAAATCGATGGGCATGGCAATATGGAATTCGTGCTGTCAAAGTTTCTTATGATAATTTTTCATCTTTATCTCAGATGAATTATCTCTGTAAATATTTTACGATTAAGAATAAGAAAAGAAAAAGTTTAGAGAAGTAAACTGAAAAATATTGGCAATCTTAAATGAAATCTGGTACGCCAAGTGTAGAAACTTGTTTCTTTCATCAAATTTTAAATAATCCACAATAGGTATTTAATGGACACGGGGTACATTAAAAGCACGCTGTAGCGGAGAACGTTTGAAATTGATGGTGCTAGAATTTTTCAAAAAAAAAAAATTGCATATATGCTTCCTGATATGAACCTACAGATAATCAAAAAACGTTCATTTCTGTGAGAACTTTTAACAGATCAAGAGATCATATTTTTAACGTCACAATTATCATCGCGAGAGCTTTAAGTTATTGTAATACCTGGTTGTGTTAATAATTCTCAAAGATTAGCCTATCTCAAACCTAAATATAAATAATAAACAGCAATGTTATACAGTTCACCGAAATATGAATTTGTTTGGTATGTTATAAAATCTTCTGAGAAGCCCTCGGTCTTCACTGACATGACCAACCAAGTTGGTTAACTTTTTAACAATGCTGTTTATTTCTTTTAAAAATGCCCTTCATATCAGAGGGAGTTTATAAAAGACAATGTAATAAAGTTTATCGACATCTACTTATCGTTTATTGACTGTTACAAAAGGGAATCGTATTCATTATTAAGTTGTACCGTATGATATTTGATTAAAAAGAAAACAAGATAAATCAAGGATCATTTTGGAAACCCTTTTCGAATATGTCAATATCATTACTTTAGATCTTGTGAACGCAAAGAACTCTTGCTTTTAATTTTATTATTCTCAAGTGTTTTCTCTAGTCGAATTACTAGGTGTGTCTTTTATCATTGTTGTATGACGACATGTTGCGAGATGGCATTTTGGAATGTCCACTTGTGAGTCCGAATTGAATGACCAAGAAAAGATGTCAGGAGCGCCTTGAGAAATTATTTTTCAATCATATTTAGAGCAAGATATAGGATAATATTTGTATACTTGTTGAAAAAAAAAGACAGGGATAAAATCACTACAGAGATTCAATCAGTGGTCTGAATGCGCTGTTAACATAAAAACATTATATGCTGGAATTAGGGAAAGAGTGCAAGAGTGCAAGAAAGCATACTAACGCTCCCCATCGCAAAGCCCCCCCCCCCCCCCCCTCCCCCAGAATGGCTATCATATCACCGTATTTGTTTTGCAAATATATATTCATTTAAAACTGTTGCACAAAAAATCATTATTAAAGAGCGTATGTTTAATTTAAATGACACATTGGAAAAATATTTTAAACTGAGAGAAATATGTAAAAAAAAAAAAACCAAAAAAAAAACTGTTGGATGACAGAGAAGAAATAAATAATTTTATTATATCACAAGAAATTTGCCGGTTTAAACATTCTGAAAAGAAACACACTTTTCATGTAAAGTCTAAACGAAGTAAATGGAAAACATTTGATAAAAGAGAAGATGACTCCGTAAAGTTTTGGGGAAAAACGAGTCTGTTGCAGCAATCTGCAAGTTCATCCAAATATGAGTCTATATGGTTACAGCATTGTTATGTGTAGCAAAGCTGGAAAAGGTGAATTGAGACTATAACCTTCCAACTGTCAAAGGAGAACACAAATTTCACGTTGATACAAAACAAACTACATCTGCCACAAACGACACTTAGACATGTATCTACTTCTGCCTTTTCTTTATGATAAATCATTTACCAAAATATTGGAATAAATTTAATCTGCTTGACAGCAAAAAAAAATGATCATTAATAGGGACGAAAATGGGCTATGGAAACAACAGAATTCAACATATCCGTTATGTAGATGTTCAGTATAAAATATTGTGCTACGAAGGGCAAGAATATATATGTTCAAAAGACCTCAAAACAGGTGACATACATGTATGAACCGTGTATCCTAATCGCCATTTAAGCTACAAGGAATGGCAAACAGAAAAATATGCAGGTGACCTATAGGTGCAAGAAACAACAACCCTCAGGCTGGATGGTCCTGGCAATTTCTAGGCTACATTTTCCTTCTTTAGACGAAGAGCTCTGTATAAAGATAAAGAAAAATGTTCAAGTTTTAAAGCCAAAAAATTTGGATTTTTTCTTTACTAAATAATAGTGTATGGGCAATAATATCATATTTAAAAGTTTAGGACAGATCTTAATGGGTACATTGTTGACCACCCAGATTGGAACCCATGGACCTTCTTTAGATGATGAAAACAATTTAAGACTTTAAGAAAAGAAATTAAAACTGGTGATAAATAGATGTAACCGCCCTCCAACTTAAGTCTATTCAGCAACGAGCATTATAAAGAAATTGTTGAATTGTTAGAAGCACAGATATAAAATAAAATGAATTTTTTTTATCAGGACACCCGATAAAACAAAACAATGTCATTCTTGACGAGGTCTGACATGGAGGCAGCAATGTAAAGGAAACTCTTAAGTACAGATATTCTGTGAGAAATTTCTTCTACCTAAAAGCAAGGTCGATCAAATACGTTTAAAGTTGCAGAAAGTAGATCAGAATAAGTAATACGTGTGCTCTTCAAAAACATAAAAACAGAAAACTGCCATACCAGAACTGAAGACTTCCCGCGAGAGACCACAGAAACGTGAAAATTATTGGGATATCAATAACACGCTTATGTTCAATGAGGAAGAGATATTTATTACAAAACTTGTACCAAGATTAAAGTATTTTTAAAAATTACAGATACTTAAATGTAAAGAATGTTGTAACAAAAAGTCGTGATGACGTATAAATGCACAACGTTTGATTGACATTTATGTAAAATAATGAAAAATACATGTATTATGGAATTATATAAATAAAAAAATATATCTTGCAAACTAAGTTTCAGTAAAAACCAATTTTTTAATAAGCATTAAATGGCATTATTTAATCAGATCTTTTTAATCAAAGGACTTTGTAAATGTCCATACCACGAATAAATGTAGCATGTTTTTAATCCTAGATAGTGTATATCTTAAATTCTTTTTTCCATCACCTGTGATATTATTATATGATATATAAACGACTGCAACCTGATATTCGATATCTTGACATGAATAGTGTCTATTATACTAGAACCCATCCAAATGTTCATCCTGATTCACATCAGAAATACAGTAAACAAATAGTTACGAAAAGTACCTAATGTCCTTGGTGTGTGGCCTACAATCATCGATAATGCTTTATTTTTTCTTATAAATAGACACATTTCGAACAATTGACACTGTTCAATGTAAGTCGTATTTATTATAACTCTTGGTCGAAGATTTTCAGAACCATAATATTTTTATATATCATAGTACAAATGGGGTTTTAGCGGGATTTCTTAAAATTAAAAAATATCCATACACATATTCAATAACACTTCTCCTGTCGACTATTATAGGACATGTGGCAAGGAAACCAAAGAAGGTAACAAACTTCATAAAATATTCAAGGGGCCATGGTCACATTATGAGCTAAAAACAATTAAATTAGATATTTTTCATTTCCGATGATTAAAATGCTTTATTAAGGTATTTTCAATTAGCAACCAAACATTGTGTGTAGTATCGTCAAACTCTAAACGAAGTACAGAACTCTTTGTTATGTAAACTAAGCTTATTTGTTTACATATTGAATGCTGAATACAAGGTGTCTAAAAGATTTGAATGTTACAAATTCAAATTCAATTTAGTCATTCATACCAAATATAACATGATATATGAGGTACAAACACTAGAAACTGTTTGTGCTCGTAATAAATCTAGAAAAAAACCCAGAAGTTTTACTAGACTAAGTATTTTTAACAAATATTAAATATAAACAAGGCACGGTTATCTGTCATCAGAAACCTTGCCGAAAATAACAGATAAGAATACAATTTTATCATAATATAATATCTCAATTAGTAAGCATAAAATAGTAGCTTTATTTTCATTGCATCATCATTTTCATAGGTAATGACTTTTCTAGATATTATTCATTACTGATCGTGTTATGAGACATGCACTATTTCTAGTAAATTTTGAAATGAACTCCTGACTCATTCAATTTTCAATTGATATTTATAGATCAATTTATGTTCCCTTTATAAATAATATTGCTTCCATGTTGAGCAAATTGGCAAAATGGTTTAGAATTGTCAGTAACATTGTTCAATAACTATATTTATATATTTAAGGTCTTCCGTTTCCAACGGAAACCTTACTGTTATTGCTTTGCTTCTTTTTTGCTATTATTTTTTTTTTCTGTCACGTTTTCTGAAAAATGCTTCAGCCGATTTTGATGGAATTTTTAGATCTAATTCATGACAAAATTTGTAAGAAATTTACATGTCACTTTTTTAGTCGTCACTTCCGGTACCGAGATATTAAAGATTTTATGTTTTTGCTTGTTTACAATTTTTCTCAAAAAGTATCACAGGTAGAACTTTTAATTTTTCAGGGATGGTAGAGAGTCTTCGACCGCAGTGCTCTTTGCATATCCGAACGTCCGCCGTCACTTCCGGTCGTCGCCGAAAGGAAATGAAAAACCTTAATTTTTTTTAGTTTTTGGACTTGAAATTTTTTTATGTTTGTATTCGATAGAGACGTCTTTAAAACTTCAGAATAAGAAATTTATTTTAAAATCGTTCCACGCATTCTCGAAATGTTGGGCTCCAAAGTCCTGAATCGAGAGTCCGCGTAGCTCAGTCGTTAGAGTGGTGGACTTGTGCCCAGGTGACCCGGGTTCAGTCCCCGAGTGCCGAATATTTTTTCTTCCTTTATTGTGTTAAGATTTATGATTTTATATTTGAAATGATAGATTTTACTTATTTCTAATTTAATTTTATCAAAAATCACAATAATAGAGACTTTTTAAGTATAATTTAAGTATAATTATATGTCTATTGAAATTCGCAGAGAGGGTTAAATGGAATTTGATGAAGTGTTAAGAAATGATAGAAAAAAACAACTATCTCAATATTCTACTTTATGGTGCACTTAAACGGAAGACCTCTCGTTGCTCGCAACGAGCGTCTAGTTATAAATATATTTATATATATAAATAAATAACTATGGAGGAAAATAAAAAGTAGAGTAATCAGGGGCATGGTCACGATTTAAATTGAAAATTTTAAAATTTTATCTTTCCAATTTTAATCTTGTCAATGACAATGCTTCCCTAGTGCTGACCAAATTTCTTCATATCTTTAATGCTCAGTCAAATTTTCAATGTCATTAAGATCTTCTGTTCCGAACGGAAGACCTTACTATTATTCTGAAAAAAAATCCAGATTTCTTCTTATTTTTTTTCTTCTAGACGCCAAATTTGATCCTTAATATCTCGCTCGTTTATTCACCGATTCTTTAAAATTTTCAGGTCTGATAACATTCCATGCGATGTTGTCGTTACATATTTTACTTGATGAAAATCCCCATCCAGTTTTGAGTATTCCCCTTTTAGTAAAATTAAACGACCCCGTTTGTCAGATGGGTTTAGCTTTAACGATGACTGGCAGAGTCTTAAAGATTGGCTGGTTTGGATGTAGATACGTTGAAAAGGTGCAAGATACTATCCACTTTTTATTTAAATGCAAATAAAAGGAGTGGTATAGGTGTTGGAATATAGGTTTTAAAAAATTGCAAAAATTTTCAGGTATTTTCCTTTTTAGTTTTCCACCTGATAATAATTTGTTATAAGATGTATTTCAAAAGTTGTAGGTCTAACCAAGACCTTTCATTCGGTATGAAAAAGGGGCTGGCCCCTATTATTAGGGAGTTAGAGGCTTCGAAAGTTTTTTGTCAATAACTTGTAAAGGAAGAAAAATTTCTAATGTGTTATTGAAGCAAAGTTGATAAGAAATTAATTCTGATTTCATCCGTAGTATTGAATTTGATGCTTTTATAATATATAGTCAGTTTTTGCTGAAACAATTTTAGTCGGATCGGCCTATTTTCCGTGGGGATGTGCACGTTTAAGGAGTTATGAAAGGGGTTCTTGTCATGCACTGACTGATACATACAGCGCGTAATGATAATTAAAAATGAAATTCCCAAGTGTTTTCATTGAAAAGTATATTTTATTTGATAAACATGAATCTTTTTGACTTAATTTTAGTTGCTTGTTTCAAAACTGTGCCCCTCTTTTTATTTAGATGCATTCCGAGACTAAGGTAACCGATCGATAGCAGAGTCGCTAACTGTATATACACCGTCGCCCAGACGACAGTTCATGTGCTTGTAGAGCTGGAAGTATACACGTTAAAACGCCCCACTGTTTTACGGACATCTTGAATTGTTTCATTATTGAAAGATGTGTTAATAAAATGGTTCCAATACATGGTACTTGAAACTCATTTTTTCTACAATACAAGGCCGTCCTAAATGCATAATGTGTATTACTGACATACAAATGTATGCTGGCAATTTAAACGAACACGGGATTGATTCCGATAGAACGTTTTCTTTTAAAGCATTAAAAAAAATACTGATTTACGATCAAGATAATATTATTATTTAGGAGATGATTTTTGAACTTAATATTTGTCAATATTACTATTTGAATCCAAAGCCGTTAATTTTTAGTCACGGTCATTAGAGATATTAATTTTGACTCGCCCCGCGTTTCACGTTTTTGATTGCAAAACATCAACAAATGAAAATATCCAACAGCCATCATCAGCAATTTATAAGTTATCTACATATAAAATTTTAAAGAGGTAATGAAATAACTTGTGATTTAATTAATGTACTCGCTATCCTTCGTGAAGGAAATTTGCATGTTAAAAACGCTGTTCAATGTTTATCAATTACTCTGTAACCTTAACGGTCGAAGGAAATTAACAAACTGTTCATTGATAGATTGACAAATACATAAACTTTCAGACCTGCAATGTGTTTTTTACAAACCCTATAAAATGTAGACTCAATGACTGCATTCTCAACCTCCTTCAGTTTGGGGTATTTTGAATCACGCGTGTACACTATGCATATAATGTGTACATATAATTAGCTATATAAATAAACGCTTTAAGTGTTGAATTTTTAAAAGTTTTTGTGTACATGCAAAGCAATGTTATTACAATGCTAGGGCTATAAAAGTCGAACAATGTATATGGTGAGGGCCGGACTGATACTGGTTCTGCGTGTTTCCTTAAAGTGTTTCTACAAATAGCGAATATACAGATGAAGTATAGCGATCGTATTTTTTAAACAAGTAATAGCTTTCCTAAAAGCTTGCATGACTAAACAAAACTATTTCATTGGAAGCATGTATTATTTACCTTAGCTGCATATCTGTAGCTCTCGGTCTGAAAAAAATTTTCAGATTGACGACCATCCGAATTTTTTTCAGACCGGGGGCTACAGACTATAATTACCTTCAAAAAATACATTTTAAAATTTGCTGATGTTCATAAATTCATTAAAGAGACGTGCAGATTCAAGTAGTAATAAGTCGTATAACTTAGGATTCACAACGCCCATTTATATTATTTTCAATACAATTATTTCATTATTACAAGATTGTCAGTGAAATGACAAGCTTATCTTTTAAAAAAGATAGGTGAGCCAGCACTGTAGGGCTCCATTTTGGTTATTTTGCTGAAATTTTCCTGCGTGAATGTCGTTTCTTTGCTCGAATTTTTCCTTATGATAGACTCAAGCCAAAATGACCAATGAGAAATTATCTTTGTTTGTGCTTCAACGTAAAATTTTCCTGCTTGAATGTCGTTTCTTTGTTTATACCAAACGGGCTTTTCCGTCAAAAAAGGAAAAAAGGAAAAAATTAAAGTATTATATCTGTGCGGTACTGCATTGTTACAATGATTGTATCAATCGCTTTTTGTCTTTCCGACATACTCTGAAAAGATATCCTTGTTTTTTTATGAGCTTGCCGGAATTATCTAGGAAGGTGGTATAACTGAAAGATAAAGGTACCAGTCGACATCGTTTAAATTAAAAGTCATACAAAAGGTATGAGTTAGCGATGAAGCAATAGGTAGATGAAAATATACATATACGGATAAGGTTGTTCCACATGCTTATCTGGATGATATTAAAATACGCCATGATTCTTAAATAACAGTCAAGACCAAACCCAAGAGTCAGAATCAGATTTTTTCACGAGCTCAAAAAAATATTTTAAACCCTCTGGCAAGAAGAAATCAAACTGTTTTGTTAACATCAAAACACATAAAGTGATCTTTCTAAACCAGCATGCGCGGATCGGCGGGGGGGGGGGGGGGTGTCTGAAAATTCTACATGGTAAAATTAACGAAAAAAGGCCTCCCCCCTTTTAAAATCTCTATTTGCTTATTTAGTATAATACATTTAGTAGACATGTTCTTTTCATCAATCGCCATGGCAAAGATGAACAAAAATTAGTACAATGTTGTTCTAAGAAAACTGAGGGGAGATCCAGAAGTTAGACAACAGATGTCTGTACTATAGTATTATAGGAAAAAGATATAACAACAACTGGGATTTAGTTCCAATCAAGTGATGCTGCTTTAGAAATAAACGAAATTGTACCGATATGTTAACACATTCAATACGATGAACACGATAAATTACATTTCTGAGCATGCATCGCTAAAGAGTTAATAAGACAGTTACGCGAACAAAAATAATCGATAAAAATTTTATATATAAGTTCCAGACAATCCCTGAACAATTGATAAAAAATGACTAACTAAGCCCCAAGAGCTAAGAGCCGTAGGCCCAAGACATTATTTTCATCCAATCTAAGACTAAAAGTACATGTACTAGACTAGCCTAATTAGGCTTTATGCATTAGTTGGAATATAATAACACAACATATCGATATTATATCAATTAACTTTAATGTATATGGCTCGAGAGCAATTGTATTTCACAAACAAATTATCATGAAACAAACTCTTATGTATATCAAAAGCATTTGTCTCTTTTACTAAGGGTCTATACATTTAAAATTGTATCATGGCCAGGTTATCAATTTTGTATTACGTCACGAGTATGACGCAGCTGCGACGGAAGACCTAATCGTTGCTTTGCAACGAGCTTGTTTCTAGTTTATTATATGATTAACAAGATACAAGGCTTACAATTCTTTGTTATGAAAACAAGACTCGTGGGATGTTTTTGTTTACACAGGTTCAATAAACTGGTAAAATGTATGTTTCGTTCAGATATTTTTCTTTTTTTCTGGTTTGTAATAAACACAAATAAGCAGTTACTAGTGTGTCACATTTTTAAACCTGGTAGTTTCTATTCAGCACTCAATATGTAAACAAAAAACATGACATGAGCTTTGTAAACATAAATACGCTAAAACAGCATTGTTAACATCAAAAGGGAAACAAATAAAATTTGAAAATATTCGTTCAGTTCATGACTATGCTCGTTTAAAATGAGTTTAATGTTAAAACAGGCATAGTGGTTAGAGACAATAACAAACACAATTGTCCCTATAGATTGTTGTTCAGTTTAAAGATTTTAATTATTCCATTCAAGTTCGCTAGCCACAGATATCCATCCGTATCGAACACCGCTGCAAAACAAGTATCCTCGCTCAGATCTGAACAAGTAAACATCTTTTTCACATTGCCGTTGGAATCCAAAATACAGACGTTTGGTGTACCTTTCGAAAAAATATAGATATAACCGTCTCCATCACAGCAAACAGAATGTTTGTAGCGGATGGGGAAATCTGCTGATGATTTGAAGGAAAATCTCGTTCTTCCAGAGGAGTCGATGACAGTAATTGAACGATTGGCAAAGTCAGAGACAACACAGTCGTTATTTACATTTACACACACCCGAAGAGGATAACCAAACAAACTTTTCGTTACCGCCTCGGATTTGGACTTGGTACCGCGAATACTGTATTTTTCTATTGTATTTGATGCTTTGGATGGTATGCTATTGGCAATTCTCTTATTGTTTCTGCAAACCAGGATTGACTCGCTAAGCTTCATATAAGCGATCCCACGGGGGAAATCAGTCATATCCCTAAATGTTTTTACCTACAAATAAAAAAAGCTTTTTTATTATTATAGAGTGGACTCTCTCTCATTTTAAAATTCAAGTTTTATATGTAAATACAAAAAATACGGTTTAATTCCACGGTGTTAAATTTCACGATTTCTCAAAAGTACCAATCGCGATGGTTTTAAATTCATTCTGCAAGAGTTATCTCTTTTTGTTTCTACGTGAATTTAAACTAATAATTGTATTTACGATGGGTTTAATTTCGCGGAAAAATGTTTGGGAATCAAATACTCACATGTCGGTTTTGATTGAAAACTCGAATCTGTTTAATCTCTGGACAAGACATGTAGACATTTCCATGTTTGTCTGCTGCAAGTGAATCTACAGGCCACCCAACATTTACAGATTCTATCAAATTTCCGTCTCTATTGTACAATAGAACACATTTAGAAACGTCAGCGGCCACCCAACATTGACCATTTTCATAACTTGTAATAGAAGAGACTTTGGCCAATCTATCCGAAATACAGAAAATGGAAACCAACAAAAGGGGGCCTTCATTATCCCTTTTCACGGTGCTACTGACCGATGACCGAATTTCCTCATATTTTGAACTTATCATTTCTTTCACAAAACGAAAAGCACGAACACACTTCCTGTCACAAGTTTTTCGTGTGGGAAGTAGTGTTTTACAGACAATATCTCCATTCTCATCGAAATTACTGGAATTTTCTTTTTTTTCAGGAGTTTTTGATAAAATAACCTCTTCTTTTCCGTCAAATGTGGGTGAAAAAATCTTATTTAGATATTCCTGAGTAATAGATTCTCGAGATGATCTTGGTTTCCATTTATTTTTCATCTGTTTTGTGTCTTCATCCTCATCCTCTAACAGAAATACACTGTCCTTCCCGAAGAATTTGTTCACATCCATCACAACTGTAAATGATGTACTTTCTTTGGTATTGCCTAATTCACTTCTATGTTTCATCTTGAATGCCGAATCCTTGAAGTTGTGAGGCAGAAGGTAATCATCATCATCTACTTCTATTCCTGCTTTGAAATTGCTAGAGGTTTCTTGTTTATGTTCTTGAGTTTTTGCTGGAAATACATATGCTCCGTCAAATGTGGGTGAAATAATTTTATTTAGATCTTCTTGAGGAATAGATTCTCGAGATGATCTAGGTTTCCATTGATTTTTTACCTGTTTGCTGTCTTCATCTTCATCCTCTGACAGAAATATACAGTCCTTCGAGAAATATTTGTTCATATCCTCCTCATCTGTAAATGATGCATTTCCTCGGGCATTGCATAGTTCACTACTTTCTTCCACCTTAAATGCTGAATCATTGTTATTGTGAGGCAAAAGATAATCATCATCATCATCATCTTCGAGTAGAAAGTTACTGTCTTTGGCAAAATATTGGTTGATATCTTCCCCCATTGAATTAATTTTCTCCCAAGTTCGGGTAAATACAAAGTGATAAGAACATATCTCACTTGTTTGTCACGCTTTATTATCAGGTGCAGTGCATTTATATATATATATATTCTAAAACTTCCTGATTGTGGAAGGAAAACGGTTTATCATATCACTCTAAAACATGCTGATTTTTATATATATGTATAATAAACACCCATATTGCTACTATAGTAAATATGTGGTCGCAAACCATCAGTCAAAGCTACAACTTTAAAAAAAAATTGCAGGCAAGATTCTTTGATTATATATATAACCACAACCATTATTTATAAAACATGTATAATAAATTATGAAAATATCATTGAAAAAAGTTAAACTTCCTTAAAATCTTTATTTCCTTGTATCGAAGTTTACATGCAGTATAGCTGTAGTTCTTGAAATCAAATTTCTATAATGTTTAATGATATATGTGTAAGTATGACAATTTTTTTTAGACTGCCATTGCTAAATTTGTGAAGTAAATTGTTGGATTTGATGATCATTTGCTTCAGAAGGAAATCCTTAGGAGAAGTTAAATGTGTTGGAGACTGATAAAGATGCTTCAATATCATGACATGCGCAGTTTCCTTGCATGGTTGTTAAATTAGTTATTTAGTCTGTTTAGAAATTCGCATGAAGGTTTAAGATTTCAAAATAAGTAGCGTTTATTTGTTAAAGAATACCTGATAATACAAATCTATACCTAACAATCTCATTAGATATCCAATTAAAAACAGAAATAAAAGAAGTGAATAACTTGGTAATTTTACACACAGCGATTCAAGATGCAATATTTGCTTTTTTCAGGAATTTTAAATAGCTTTTGAGCACAGGCACCTGACGTTATAAATTTTTCTCATAATAAAAATAAATACCCAATATTTATGGGTACCTTGTGTATTATTAGGAATAGGGTTGGTTTTTTTTTCATTATGAGAAAAATTTATAACGTCAGGTGCCTGTGCTTTTGAGTTAAACGACACACACACACACACACACACACACACACACATATAATTATATAAACTGTACGTACCTTCTTTTGTAATTAAGAGTGAAACTGACACATTACGGTTATTGTCAATAGCTCGGGTCTATTTCAATGGTAATGGTTGACGCATAATTGATATTTTAGACCTTATAACAGTGAATTTTGTGCGGGTTTGTAACCTTCTCCTTTCAATAAATTAAAATAGATGGAATGTTGGACCCTTATTATAATAGAGGATATGCATAACTATAAAGAAATAAAATAGATTGGTCACTTTCCGTTCATACATTACAGGACACTGTTTATTGCCAAAATCTCACCGTTCGAGGAAAAACCTGATGATCAGGGAAAAAATCCATTAATACAGAAAATACATCATACAAATAATAACGAAGGATTATAGCATATAAAGTTGAACACTCTTACTGGTATGAGTATCAAATAACACTCCGTACATTATAAAAGGTCACAATGTCTGATTCTGATAGGGAAGGCCAACAGGATTTTTTTTTACGTTTAAACAGTTACATAATAGCGCAGTGAAATGCATCTTTCCCTTTTTAATTTTTATAGATTTTTGGGAAAAAAAAACCACCCCACAATTACAGCTAAAGAGGTATCGTATGTTGAAGAGTTCTAAAAATCTACGGGGATAGTATATATTGGTTGTCTCAATTATTTCCGAACAACCCTCGTATAACTCTACCGCAAATAAAAGTGTATATCTACCATCTAATTTTATCTTAGATTAACAAAGGAATTATGTGAGAGTCGGTCTTTTTATAATTTTAAGATTCAATTCCTTAACTGGTACGTAAAATAACAGTGATAATGAACTGGCATCAACATCGTTTCTATTCTCCAAGTATAAATTCGTTTCTGGTGCCCGGCTTATGGTATATATTATAGAACTGTTACTATTATACCGATATTTTCCCGGAAAGGGTCGGTTAAGTTTCCCGTTGTTAACAAAGCAACCAACCCAGTAGAAATTCTTACATTGAGGTGTCTCATTTTTTTTCGGAATGAATAAGGTTACTGCGAACTGATAAGGGTAATTTGCATACAGTTTTGAATGAATTATTTATTCGTAATTTTTCAAAAAAAATATTGATGATTGGGAAAAGACGTCTGTTTAAACAAGCTTTTTGATAGCATCAGAAAAAAAGATCATTACTCTAATGGAGTTGATTGAATGGCTAATATCATTTGAATTGTGACAATTCGCTATCATTTATGCGACGGGCGTATTGGTGTAAACAGTCATTTAAAAAAATGCACAGCATGAGTCAAACCGATAATGTATTGATATGAAGAATCGCGCGCCATTTGTAGTTGGACTAAAATGGCTTTCTACAACATTTTAGAGCGCAAACGAGAAAGTTTATCGTCGGAAGTGGATACAATTGATTTCTGATGGCAAGCGAAAATGTTGTGCACCCGAGAATCAATGCGAGAAAGCTGAATAAATAAAGTAGCAGCTAGCTGTTAGTGAAGTGATTTACTAGCAAATTAAAGAGACCGACACGCGAAAAGTTTTCTGCTTACAACTGCATATCCGAGTTGTTCAAATCTATTGGTTCCCAGAGAATAGGAATAGGTGGGTTTTAAGTCAAAGTCTGGTGACTCGGGTAGAGAAACAGTCGCTTGATAAGATGGATTAACACCAGAGAAATTTCATGGTAGGTTGATTTCATTGATAGCTATTTCTAAGATATATATTTATGTGATTTATTGTAAAAGTAATTTTTTAAAAACCGTTTCATTGATTTTTTTTTTAACTGTGAAAATCATTGATTCTTATGTATTATTCTTTCAATAGTCTAAAGGAAATTATTTACAATTGAAATAATAATCTAGATAATGAACATTTTTAAAGATATTGATTGAAACTAAGCAAAACAGGGTCAAAAGGTGGATTAGAATATACATATGACCATAAAGATATCAGATTAGACAATTTTAATTCATGATTAGAACAAAAATATCCTCTAACTTAATTATTTTTAAAATTTAAGACGTTATGCGTCTTCACCCAAAGAGCGATGATTTATTACAAAGAAGTTGATAGTATGCTGAGGTTCCAAGTTAATAGGTGTGTGTGGTCGTATCCATTATCTTGTTTGTCGATAACCCGAAGAAAAATGTCTCTTGTAATACCTAGAAATTTATCATTTATGGCAGTGATCTTTACAAAAACTTTTCGATAAATGACAAAAGATAATTATCAGAGTGATTACTGTGTGTTCTTTCGTCGTGCCCGATAGGAACTCACAAAAATTACGAAACAGGGATATTTTTAACGAGAAAATTCGATTGTGTTCGCCTGATAAAGAATGTGTATAGATTTTTTTTAATAAAATTTTTCTTTAGATCTTGTGAAAGTTCAGTTAAGATGTCTAAAGGCAAGAATAGACAGAGAACATTGGACTTGATCCTAAACAACCTCAAGTGTTATCTCTGTCTGGAGGAATATGAAGATCCGCGCCTGTTAAACTGTCACCATAGTTTCTGCAAGGAGTGCCTCGACGGTTACATTACGACATGTTGTGAAGATGGCGTTTTGGAATGTCCACTTTGCGAGTCTGAGATGAAGGTTCCCGAAAAAGGGGCACGAGCGCTAAGAAGAAATTATTTCTATCAACTACAAGAGCAGAGTATTGGTGAATTTTGCCAAGTTTGTGGAGAGGAAGAAGAGGCGAAAAATCACTGCATAGAGTGCAATCAAGATTTTTGTGCGTCATGCGTGAAATCACATGCTGGAATGACAGCCACGCGAGAACATCATCTGCTAAAAGTAGGACAGAGTGCAAGCAAGCAACAGATAAAACATACTCTTTATTGCAAAATCCACCCTGAGGAACGGCTGTTGTATCAATGCAATGCCTGCAAGGATTTGGTTTGCCAGCATTGCAACGCAACAACTCACAAGCAGCATGCGTCAAACTACGTCAAAGATGTTGCAGACTCGAATAGGGCCAAATTAAAAGACATTGTCAATTCAGAGGAATACGTTAATTACTTGTGTTGGATGGCAGAGAAGAAAATGGAGATATCACAGGAAATTAGCAGATTTAAAGGAGCACAACACACAGCAGAAGATGCTATTCAAAAACACTCGGAAATGTTGCACCATCTTGTTGAAATTGTCAAAAACGATCTTATGAGGAAAGTGAAAGACATGATGAATGAGAGAGTGACACCTGTCAAGAGACATATCAAAGACTTGGATAGGAAGATCATGTCTGCTGCGGCAATCTATCAGTTTGCCAAACATGTTAGTCTACAAGGTGACGACATTGCTGTCGTGGGATACAGTCATAAATTGGTAGCGAAGCTGGATAAGATGAAGTCAGACTATTCAATACCAACTGTCAAAAGGGGAAACACGTTCTACTTTGACCCGAAACATATTGAAGAAAAAGACATACGTCCATTGTTTGGGATGGTAACACCTGGGATCCCTGCTGAAAAAAATCTAAACCCAGAACTGCTGGAAGATTTTGAAGTGGAAAACCAAGGTTCAGTTGTTTCTGCCATACTTCCTCTTGATGATGGAAGAGCATGGGTTGTTGAAGGTGTAGAGGGTGTGCTAAGACTGTACGATAATTCAGGAAGAGTCCACAAGTCACTTCACTTGGGTCTTCCAGCGGACGACATTGCAATTGGACCAAACAACACCATCTTAGTGTCTTGCAATTCTGGAAAGGTCATCAAGACAGTTGACAAGCAATTGCAACAAACGACGCTGCTATCCACCCCTGTCTGTGCACGAGGATTAGCCATGGACCAAAAGAGTGGAATCGTTTATATCTGCATGACTGAGAAAAATGCCTTTTTTGATCATGATGTCACACATAACAATAAAGTGGTGAAGACAATGACAGGAGAAAACAAGAGATGGGAGCTACCTGATATTTTGGAATTTTCCGCCCATCCAACTGTTGAGTATCCAGCCAGAGTAGTCATAACCAAGAATTCGTTTATCGCCATATCTGACTGGAAAAGGGAGTGTGTAACTGTGTTAAATCCGAGTGGCCATATTCAAGCCGAGTACTCTGGACTCAAGAAAAATGCTGAGAATTATTTTAACCCGCGTGGCCTCTGTAGTGATCCGGACAGCGGGTATATTTACGTGACGGACTACAACAACAGTAGAATCATGAGGTTGGACGAATCAGGAAATATGTTTGACGTCGTGCTGAACAAGTCTGACAAAATATTTAAGCCTTGGTCAGTCGCCTTAGGTCAGGACGGTGTTCTATGGGTAGGGAGTCGAAATGGAAAGATATGTGTGTACCATCTAAATGGATAAATTAGTGTGATTGTGCTAAAAGGAGGTTAACAAATTACTTTGGTTTCATCAATATTCGTGTACATCAATTTTCGTGAAATGAATGAAAATTATGGTTTCACGTAAAATCATTGACAATGATAATATCAATACAATTTGTTATTAGAAATTGCATTTCAATGAACACGAAAATTGGTATTTAACGAATAATAATGAAACTAGTACCCTGATCAGTTTTTAAATTTTACATTTGATATTTTTGGCCATCTACTATTTATTACTACAAGAAATATTTACGATTGAAAATTTGAATATACTCATATATCTTTATACAAAGCTTTTCCTATAAAGTAGATTAAAATGACCACGACAATAAAGTCCTTTTTAAACTCAACCCACTTAGTGCGTCTAACTCCATTCTATTTATAGGTTACTATTATCTGTATGGACATTTCAACAATATGTTTGTGCTGATACAGTACAACCATTTATTTCCTTACAAGTTTTGATTTTACAGATTGATTTTTTTTTAAATATGCTCATGAATGTTGATGAAAGATACCGGAGACAATACAAGCTTCCGTGTTGTTATAGTATCAATTGATTATTTTTTTTAATTGCGACTTTTCACCAGTTTTGATTATTTTGTTCCCATGTCTGCATTGGTTACCTAGTAAATAAACTTTAAAAATGTTATATTTATGCAGAAATTACAAGTATTTTTATTACTTTATCAGACCCATATACACACACTTAAGTACATGTACAGTTTGTACACATATGGAAACTTGGCAAACCTATATTGAGAAGTCAGCTTAAGGAAGAATTGATATCGGGTTTTATGATCAAAATAGATTAAGAAAATATATACATTTTTTTACCATTTTAGACTGCATGGTTTCTGTTTCGTGTTAAAAAATATATTTTTGGTAGTACTCAAATTCAAAGAATGTGACTTCCTTCTATAAGTTCAAATGTATGGGATTAAGTGTTTTTTTGTACACTTGTGTTTTGGAATTTTTGCACATAGCCGAATACAAATGGTTGTTGAAAATTGTATATACAAAACATGAAAATTCGATATTTGTACACCTGTTTATATATATTATGCACGCGTATGTACAGATTGTGTAATTATGTGTTTCAACGAATTGCAGAATACCTGGCTAACCAAATCGTATACCCTATTGAACAATAAAGCAATAAAGCAAGCTATTGAAAAAAAAACAACTTTACCGGTATTCTGTAGTTCGCTGTAATACTAAGTATATTCATCACAAATTTAGTAATAAAATGCCGAACAAATCCAGTTGATAAAATACACTGTATAGTTTAGTTTCATATTAAAACACCTTGTATCAAATGACAAATTCGAACTCAGATTCTCTTGTATAATCACTTATTTCATACAGAATCAACAGGCAACAACAGTTTTCCAGAGAATATGAAAACCACAAGAAGAGTAATCACAGTTTATTTTTAGGTTGCAGGACTCGTATCAGCCAGAAAAGCTTATAAGAGTATTGTAATGTAAGATATGCTGCGAATGTAAAAATCTATTGTGCAGTAACTGTTGTTATAGCCTAATAGGTCAAGTTATTTTGTACGTCTGATATCAGACAGTGTTCTGGGGATTCTGTAAACACATGTAAATAAAGATCATATACAGCGGTGATATATATACGTATGAACAACATTGTTTATACGTTCAATACAGATAGTGTACGTTCATGATTCAATCAAAGCTACATGGTTAACTCCCGAACCCACCCGCCCACTTCAATCTCCCAGCAAACCGCTTAAAAGCACGGTTTTTTCTGGGGGGTTTTCTGTGTTTTTTTTAAATGCCTTTTTGGCGTAGATGCATCATACACGGAAAAAAAATCCAATGCAACACATTGTTAAACGGGAAACACATTAGGTTGAGGGGGTGTCGAGAGCAAAGTAAAGAGTACACAACTGTATATAGAATATCTGTGATGGCGCTTGTATCAATTATGCAAAATATTTCAGCTAATAAGCCGGATATTTGAGTCATTTATTACTCTTTTTTTTGTTATCGCACGAAGGTAAAATTGATTGTTTCATTCATATTTTAAAACAAAAATTGGATCGAAAGTCAACATGTAGTGTATAATACATGAAACCAAATTTAAAAAAATCCATAACTCAATTTATTTACCAGTGAAAGGTCCTAGCTCATGGAGCAACAAGATTGTACATCAAAGTAAATACACACAGTGATGTAGATGTAAAACAATATGCGCGTACACAAGAGCAAAAGAGTTGCATGGCTGAAAGTAAAACAAATATAAACATTTATACATATACATATTAATATACATAAATGCTCATCTATGCAAATGTAATTGCATTCTTTTACACAATTCATCGTCATGATATAGAACAAATGTCTGAGTACACACTATGATATGAAAGATAAAAATCGTTTAAAGTAGTGTCCTTCTGTATATTTTAAATTTTCAACAATAAATTTGCAATTTACATTGATGAAAAAGTATTGAAATGCATCGAAGTACTGAGATGATTCGCACTAGACTCTTTAACCTAAACACTCTCGTCTGCATGCACTGTGACACGAGCCTTCTTTGAATTAACAAAAACAAAAAAAACTTCAACTTGGCTCTGTTTCTCGCCTGTGACTCGACACGTTTGTTCAACACTACAGAAACACCAAAGATGATTAGCATTGTAAATAATTGAGATCAAGTGGTAAAAAAGAATTTGAAAATTTTCAAATCACTCAAATCGAAATAATGATCCGTTTATAGCTGGCGAATCTATCATTAACTATAATTCAAAGTCCACACTTTTAATCAAAGACGAATTTCAACTTCAACTCCGGATCTTTGGCGATAATGTGGGGGAAATAAACAACAGACAATTCTAACTATGTTCATGGCGGAAAATGACCACTTCAAGTCGCTTTCTTTCATACTGATTGACTCTTATCATATCATCAATGCATTGCCATCGTTTTCCTAGAGCTTCGCTAACATTTTAACTGACGTTCTTTCATTGACTATTGATTGATGCTCAAAGCTGAATATAAATTTTCATTATTATATCTCTGTGAATATTTTCTTTGTAAAATTACAACGAATAAACATGCTATACTATCTAACCGTGAAATAGTTTCCGTGCTATCTGCCTATGGTGAAAAGTCAGTCACCGGCGGCATTCGATTTTCCTCGTTTTTAAACTCGGAACACCCCTGTCTTAATTCGAGTTGCTACATTAAATTCAAAGTCCAATAACTCTAATTTGTTTATCATCAAGAAAATCTGCATCGCCGACAACGTAAGTTTTCTTCGGTATAATAAAATACCTATTTACTGACTATTTGGACGTGCTTACACGTACTTGCCGTTTGAAAAAAAAAATCATTTGGCAGTTTTAAGGAGGAGAAAAGATAAACGATATCGATTATACACACACGTGACGTATCGATCTTGTCTTATTTGATACATGGCTAATATAGTACACTTATTTTTATACACATCTACATTTAATTGATTGATTGATAGATTGATTCATTGATTGATTTTATTCTCGGTCACGTAGAATTGTTTTTCACAAAGAAAGACCAGCCCTGAAAATAATTAACAAGAAAAAAAAAGAAAAAAGAAGCCGAAAATAAGGAATGAGAAAATAAATTACAATTCATTATTTGCTCAACCTCGATTTCTTATTCATGGGTGTACGGGTAGGGGGTTTTGCATGAAGGTGGGGCAGAAACCTTTTTTTCTGATTTACCAAAATATACTTTCACTATCACAATTGCACTTCCTTAGAGAAAGTGCCTTTAATCTTTATTTTAAACAAATGTTTTGGGGCCAAAAAAATTGGCGTCAAGCCCCCTCCCCCTCCCCCTCCTCCTCCAGTCCTAAATTACTTTCTTCTTTGTAACTTCTGGGGATTTTAGAATTGTACTAATTTCACACGAACTCAGCAAGTCTGGATGACGGAAACTGTAACTTTCAATGATTAAAGAACAGTCACTATTATGATAGCTATTTGTGTCGTGTTAGGTTTGTTTTTGGACTGATCGATAAGTTTTTAAAATTTTGTCTTCCGCACACTTACTCTGAAAGTGGTTCTACAAATAGACAATGCTATTGTTCATGTTATCATAAAGTTGTTACATCCGTTATCTACTTACCTACTTATACTCAATGCGTAGCTAGCTAAGTGGCATTCAAGAATTTCTTTCTCCTCTGTGTTCTCATAGGCACTTAGCATCGTGTTTTTCAAGTGAGTAAGCTGGCTCATCTTGGTAAAGAACAACGTCCTATTATCTCTTTGTATCTCTTATAAAGTGTTTATGGACATATTTTTATAATGCAATATTTTATATTTAGTTTTTCGCACTACTTTTTTTTATCAGTGCCAACGCAATAGATACTATGTATTATTTTTAAAATTGTTCCAATATTTTGTCATTAATAACAAGTGCCCTGAAAATAAATCAACGTTGAGACAAACTTCCATAAAATATGAAATGTAGCATTTATTTTGAGATTTTTTAAATTTTGATTTCATCTACCTGTACTTATCTCGTTCGTATGACTTAATAATATCAGTTGGCAGCAATACGCGTACGCTTCCGTTCCGATGAACAAAAATTATTAGATTGATTTTCAAAAATCAAAATGCGAAGTAAAGATACATTTCCTAACTTGTGGGGAAACGTGAGAAATGTATATGAGAAAATATGGATTGAAATATCGATAATACTGAATCATTTATACGACAACTTAATTGCATGTTTGAAAATAATTTTTCATAAAGATATTCACTTTTACGCACTTCCCTCTAATGTTTTTCATTGATTAATTTGAATTATTTTTCATTTTCAACATGACTGGCAAATTATGCAATAACAATTTTCTAATACTTTTTACTTCCAAAATATACAAACACATAACAGTCCAAGTACCGTTGGAAGAAAAAAACCCACCAACAATGTGTTCAATTAAGGAGGCCGGATGGTCAACAAATTAACCATCAGATTTGCCTAAAAATTTAAGATTTGATTTGTTTAGCTATAAACTATTATTTAGTAAAGAAAAACTCCATATATTTCACCCTTTTAATTTGGGCATTTTTCTATATTTTTATAAAGAGCTCCTCTTCTAAAGGAGATCAATACAGTCTAAAAATGGCCACGACCATCGAGTCCTCTTAACCTAGAAAGTATTTGCACACACATTAGATCATCAAATATGACAAACATGAATAATTGAAATAGCATTTATTTCATACCCTAAATGCTTTTATATCATATACAGGGGCATTTATTGTTGACCTTGTATCCATGTTGTGCATCAAGACACTAAAATAAAATAGACAAAGAAAAGGGGGGCGTGGTTGTTTTTTTTTTTATTCAATAACATACTCTGTATAATTTGCAATCTTTCAGCAGCAAATACTTTTCTAGCTGACATATTACTCATTTCGTCGACCTTACGAAGATAAGAGAATTGGACTGATTTTAAAAAGTTTTAAATTTTTTTGTTTCGACGCAAAAAATATACAGATTCATATATAGCAAATTATAAGTTGAAAAATAACACAAACGCCATATCAAAGCCTTTAATAATATTATTTTACTCATTTTTACTGAGTACTTATATATTTTCGGGGCTATGGTGGGAACTATTATTTTTTCAATTTGTTTGAATTTTTTTTATTAGTTTGTTTGGTTTATAAGAAATTAATGCTTTGAGTAATTTTAATATGAACAGCTGTTGAAGAAATATTTATTTGAGGCAACTACTCTATTACAGGATTACATATAGTCATTGAATTTATTAAAAATGATTCAATATTTTATCAGTCTATTCAGTTTTTATTCAATCTTTATTTCCCCCTTGCGGAGTGTTTATGTTACATACAGTACATATTACATATAATTGGAATACATAAAGAAAACAGAAAATTAAGAAAACTACGCAAAAAAAGAAAATTAAGCAAAAGATGTATCAAGTATAAAAAAGGTAAGTTACCCAATTTTTTAAGTTATAGCTACTTAAATATTCGAAGCCGTAGCTCTATTATAAAAAGGGATGGTTCCACGCACAGATTTTGCACATAAACAAATAAAATGCTTTATTTTGTGCTCTTCTAATGATGCAGTTGGTTCTAACCCCCCCCCCCCTCCCCCCAGTAAAACCAGGGACATTATAATTATAGGCGATATAAATGAACATCAAAACTACCGATAAGGATGTCGATAATGGAATAGACAGATAATTTAAATCAGATTGTAGTTGGCTGGTGCACCTGGGACGGTTATTTGTAATCTCGGTTTATTGTTAAATGTTCTGTTCACACTTGACTGAGTCTAATTATTAATACATGCATATCAATTTCAGCATGCTGTGTTGGGGTGCCCAGGATCTACTGCTTATATAAGAAACTCATACATCATATATGCATCAGTACTGTTCGATATTGATTTAAAACACAATGAAGTTTATGTATATACGTGCAAAATTTATGAAGTTTTATCATATAAAACTTGTTCCCGTTACTTTCCCGGAATTGGACTGTTTTGATTCGGCTAGTATACAGTCACTTCCGTAGCGCCATTTTTGATGTCTGTCTGGAAGGAAAGGAGAGGAAAGTTTCAGGTAATTAATATAAGAATTACCTGTGACGCTGTCGTTATATCTGATTGGTTGTCTGTTGTGATTGAAGAAAGATTATGTATAAACCAATTTTAGGTCTTCAGTTGCGCAGTCACCGTGTATATCTGATGATATTGGCATCATTATCGAAGAAGAATTTTTTTCGGGAAACATGGGAAAGCCTACTAACATTGATATCCGTAGAAAATATTAATAATTCTGTTAACTTTCTCCCATTTCAAAGAAAATAGGAGCTTGTGTTGTTATGTGGTCTTTTATTTTCAAGGTTTGGAGGAATGAAGGTGCAGGAAAATGGAGGCAGGTGAAAATAATAAAACACTTTGTCAGAAATGTGGGGAAATCCATCAAACATTAAGACTGTCTCTTAGGAAAAGAGCCAAGAAATGTTTTTCAAGGTCCAAGAAAAGACTCCAGGAAGGTAATATATTAACACTGCTAATAAGAGATTTCTGGCAAATATGTATGGCATGGAAAATGTCTATCATGAACAAATTTAAAAATTATGCACATTTACATCAAATTTTCAACATTCTTTCAAAATTAAAATGTGTATTAATTATAAATTTTTGATTTGAAATGTGGGCAACTTGAATCGTAATTCAATGTTGCCCATGCAGAAAAAATACTATATTCTCCTCTACTACCTCACACAAAAATACATTGTTCCACACCAATAAAAGTAAATTGCTCTAAATGTAAACATATACCCCTATTATTAGAGCCTTGATTCAAGAGGCTTACTGTGATTGCTATTTCAGCTGTAGGGCCTAGTAGTGAAGACTGGTTCCAAGATGCTACAACACAAAAAATACAGGCTAAACGGAGAGAGAAAGAGGAAAGGAACTTGTTTATGTCCCCTGTCTCACAGTGCTCCTCACAGCTGACCCCAGACATTCTGAAATTTCACCGAGGAAGGACCTATGGTTTGTTCTCCCCCTAACTGAACATTCTCAGACTTTATTATTGTAGAAATATTTGTATTTGCTCGTGATTGTATTATAGTGAGGACACCTTTAAAAGAATTTGTCTTTTCTGTCCTGACTCAGTTTTTAAAACTTTATAAGGTCAGTAGGTAGGGAAATTTATTACTTTTTTATTCAAAGTTTTGCCAAAACAACTGAGTTTCATTACAGAAAAAAATCAGCTAGCCTTAAATAGTAAATTTCTTGAGTGTGGTAGATTTTCATGAGTTGGTTTGAAGTGGGCAAACAAATAATTTTTATAGGTAGTTGAAGGTCCTTAGCTTTATGTTTTGCACGAAAATAATTCCGTGTGTTCTCTTTTTGTCTTGGTTTTATAGAGTCCTCTCCTGAGATCTCCACCTTTGAGCGGCTGCTGAGTTCCCAATCCTCCACGTCTAGTCCACACTCTAGGTGGCTCCACCCCTCTCTTGGGTCCAGGTAACAGAATAACCTTCAGAAGAAAATTATTAATTCATTAAGGTTAATAATCATGCTGCTAATTGTTGGTTTCCATGTAGCTTTCTGGTCATGTTCCTAAAGCTCACTGTTCATGGTCATTTAGATCACTGGTCATGTTAAAGTACATCTCATTAGTCATGTTCATGTACATGTAGTTCACTCGTCGTAGCCCTTGTCATTAAATTATAGATGTGCGCTTTTTAGAAATCTCTTGCCCATTTAATTAAGTTATTTCTGTAGATTCCTTATTTTACGCGAGTCCTTGATTCCGCGATTGAACCGTTTTGTATCAAATCGTGAGAATATAAAATTGCGAACACCGAATTTTTATCATAGTTTCATTTAGTTTACATCTGTCCGAAGTATAAAATCGAGATCTTAAAATCTGTGAGATGTGCCTTTCGCGATTTTACATGGATATAAATTCCTCGCGTTTAATTAGGACTCTACAGTAAGTCTTTTCCTTATGAATTGGTCAAGCGTGACTGTATAAACTCACTCAGTAGACAACTGTAGATTCCATATTTAGCTTGAGTACTTAATTTCATGATTTCACCATTACATGTTAAAAAGTGAGAGTATAAAATCATGAAAGAAAAACTTTCCTTATGATCTTATTAATTCACAACTGACAGAAAATTAATAGCAAGATTTTAAAATTCGAAAGAAATGCTTCTTGTAATTTTTTCAGACAATAATTCCCCATATTTAATTGGGAATTTACATTAGTAAAAATTTCAGTGGAACAGGTTGAAGACCCAGTGACCAGGAAATACAATCTTTGATGATAGATTATGTAACTAAGTATTTCTATTTGGTATGAAAATCTCTTCATGCATATATATATTATTTAAATTCAGTCCACAAGATGGAGGTAGAGACCAGAATCTTGCCACTGAGGAAGCCATTATAAGGAGTCTGGGAATATCAGCAGATGACTCGGGGATCTCCTGGACCAGCTCTCTAGCCACACCCTCCCATCCTCGCTCCCCCACTGGCTCAGATGTTAAACAAGGTATTTTGGCACTAGACTTGCAATTTTAATTAGGATGAATTATGGGATGGGCTGTTTCACCTTCTTCTGTTACATATAGCGCTTTCATATCCAGGATGTATCTTTCTTTGTGTGACCATCACCTACAACAATCAAACCTAGTTGGCTGATAGATAAAGGGGGAATGGTGTGTCATGCCACAAAAAAATGTCACTGTGGCCTCCTTTTGTATTTTTATGTACATAACAAAGTGTTTGAATCATGTTTTATAGGGCTAGGATAATATATTGAAATATCGATATAATGTGCAGACAAAACATGTATCGATACACTTGTATAAAAATTGATACAGATAACTAAATTCCGGTCTTTTTAAGCGGGTTTTCCAAAGAAAAAATCCGGTTGTTGAAATGGTGAAAATGGCAGCCGCCCGCTTGCCAAAGGGGTACCCCTATTATACGGATAACTCCTCCTACAGTTTTCAAGATAGGAAGTTGTTGTTTTTTAGATCAATTGTACATGTACATATATCAGAAATGTGCATATTACTTGGATATTGATTTTTGATAATTCATGAAAAAAATTCCACCTGTTGATCTTAGTTATTTTTTGGCAAAATATTGCATATAGGGTACCCCATTTCTCTGGATAGGTAGTGTTTATCAATGCAGTGTTGACAAATGGATTATGGATACTGTTCACACAAAAGAAAACACAGTTTGCTGTCACATTGACAGCTTTTCTCTTGTTTATTTTATGCTTTAAACTAAATTTCATGTACATATGAACATTATCCATTAGGAACTCACATTTACATAAATCTAAATCCCAAGACAACAGTGCATTCAAAATATTGACCATGTCATTGCCCTGAATGGCGGCGTAAAGTTTTTTCTTTCAAGGCTTCAATTTGAAATAGAGTATAAAATTATTATTTTTTTACTGAAAACACAAAGTTTTTTTCAAAGGAAATATTGTGATACATATCGTAGCGTGACACATATACTGTGATCAATATTGATGCAGAAAAAAATATATCATCCCAGTCCTATTAATGTTTTGCACACTATGAGACTTAGGAATATCAAACTTGGTCAGCTGATGCACCTTGAAGGAAGGTGTGTTGCAACCTATAAGAAGGTCACTGTGGCCTTGTTTTATTATTTTATGGCCATACATACCGGTACTCTAATTGTGCCTTGTTTATGTCTTGCGCACTGTGAGACTATGACAACATCACATCTTGACTTTTACCATGCAAACATAGGTATGCATTATTAGCTCACCTGAACCGAAGGTTCAAGTGAGCTTTTCTGATCACCCGTTGTCCGTCATCCGTCTATCCGTCCGTCTGTAAACTTTTTACATTTTTTACTTCTTCTCTAAAACCACTGGGCCAAATTAAACCAAACTTGGTACAAAGCATCCTTATGGAAAGGGGATTCTAAATTGTTAAAATAAAGGGAGATAATTGCGAAACAGTGAGTAAAGGGTGTGTGTCTTTAAAAATCTTCTTCTCAAGAACCACTGCACCAGAAATGCTAATATTTACACAAAAGCTTGTATATATAGTGAAGATTCTAAATTATAAAAATCGTGACCCCCGGACAAAAACTAGGGCCCCAGGCGGGGTTCAAAGTTTAACATAGAAATACATAGGAAAAATGTTTAAAAATCTTCTTCTCAAGAACCACTGCAACAGAAATGCAACAGAAATACCAGTATTTATGCAAAAGCTTGTATATACAGTGAAGATTCTAAATTGTAAAAATCGTGACCCCCGGACCAAAACTGGGCCCCCAGGCGGGGTTCAAAGTTTAACATAGAAATACGTAGGAAAAATGTTTAAAAATCTTCTTCTAAAGAACCACTGCACCAGAAATGCCAATATTTATACAAAAGCTTGTATATATAGTGAAGATTATAAATTGTAAAAATCATGACCCCTGGACAAAAACTAGGGCTCAAATTTAACATATATAAAAAAAATGTTTAAAAATCTTTTTCTCAAGAACTACAATGCAACAGTTTGGGATATTACTATGCATACATCCTTGGCTATTGTAGATTCTAAATTGTTAAAATCGTGACCCCCCGACTAATACTGGGGCACCAAGAGGGGTTCAAAGTTTAACATAGAATTATATAGGAGAGATGTTTAAAAATCTTCTTCTCGAGAACTACAATGTTACAGTTTGTGAGATTACTATGCAAGGATCCTCAAATAGTGAAAATTCTAAATTTAGGAAGCCGTGACCCCCAGACTAATATTGGGGCCCCAGAAAGGATTCAAAGTTAACATAGAAATATATTGGGAACATGTTTGAAAATCTTCTTCTCAAGAACTACAATGCAACAGTTTGTGGGATTACTATGCAAGCATCCGTGGCTATTGTAGATTGTGAATTGGTAAAATCGTGACCCCCGGACTAATACTGGGCGCCCAAAAGGGGTTCAAAGTTTAACATAGAAGTAAATAGGAAAAATGTTTTAAAATTCTCCTCGAGAACTACAATGCTACAATTTGTGAGATTACTATGCATGCAACTTTGAATAATGTAGATTCAATATTATTAAAAAAAGTTACCCCTGGACTAATACTGGGGACCCAAGATGGGTTCAAAGTTTATCGTAGAAGTATATATGGAAAATGTTTCAAAATCTTCTCGACGATAACTACAATGCTTCAATTTGTCAGATTACTACGTAAGCATTCTCAAATAGTGTAGATTCTAAATTATAAAAGCCGTGACCCTTGATCTAATACTGGGGCTCCAGAAGGGGTTCAAAGTTAAACATAGAAATATAGAGGAAAATGTTTAAAAATCTTCTTCTGGAGAACTACAATGCTTCAATTTATGAGATTACTATGCAAGCATTCTTAAAATAATGTAGATTCTAAATTAATGAAGCTGTGACCACCGGACTAATACTGGGGCCCCAAGAGGGGTTCAAAGTTTAACTTAGAAATATATATGGAAAATGTTTAAAAATTTTCTTCTCGAGAACTGCAATGTTACAGTTTGTGAGATAACTATGCAAGGATCATCAAATAGTGTAGATTCTAAATTGTTAAAGCCAATCATGAACCCTGGACCAATACTGGGGCCCAAGAAAGGGGTGCAAATTTTAAAATAGAAATAGCGTATGCTACGAAATATAATGTTACAAGATCTGTTGTTCAGGTGAGCGATGTGGCCCATGGGCCTCTTGTATACAATTAGTTCCAAATGTACTTATCATTTACCCTAGCTGTTAACTCTATAATACACCCTAGCTGTTAACTCTATAATACCTCTGTGTTTAGAATAAGCCACTGCTAAATGGAATTTTGTTGTTTATGGAATGTAGATAGCTAAAACAATGAAAGTTGTGTGCTATTCTATGTGCAAGTGCTGCACAGTTGAGAGATCAAATTTTAGGAATAATTTGGTAAACCTCTTGATAATTTATTTTAATATTTTCATATTTTATTTATACTGTAATGAACTTACACATTACATGTCTTTCTTTTTTAATAGATGTGCATGAAAATCAACCTGCAGAGAAAGAAAAACAAAAGGTAAGATTATGATATGATACAAGAGAACAAACCAGTGACAAGTTAAGACATTATATGACAAGTTTAGCAATCTGAAGAATCCATATTTTTTTTAATTTTGACATTTGTATAATCTGGATATTTGTCTTTTCTAACCAAAAAAATTTGTTGATCTTAATTTGATGCTGTATGTTTATGAAAAAAAAAATTCCTCTTTTGTTTAACATTTTCAGAGAGTTCCCAGAGCATTATTTTCTCCAGGTGTGGTTAGGAATCCAGGTGAACTCTGTCATAGTTTAAACAAGTCAGACATTGAAATAAAGGTGGAACCGGATGAAGATACAGTAAAAGAAGGTCCTTTCAAAGAAATACATGTACTAGACATCGCTGTGAAAAGTGAAGTGGAAACAGATAGTATGCAGTTGTTTTCTCAGGAACTTATTACAGAGGACCCCAGTTTAGAAAACGATGTTGTTGATCATGGAGAAAAATCTCAAAGCACAAAGAAAGATAACTGCGCTTCTGCAGATGAAACCACGGCAGCCACCATTAAACAGGAAGTGATTGACGAGACTCTGTCCGATTTCTTTGATCCTCCATCAAAGTCTGTAGGAAGGCGTCGCTGTGCACCCAGTAAAGGAAGGAAGAGAAAATCTCTGGGTGATTCGCCTTTGGGATTAGACTTTTCTTTCAAAAGAGAGGCAAAAGCATTGGTTTCATCGTCTCCCTCATTGTCTCCAGTGGCAAGTGCAAGGAGAGTTCTAAAAGCAGGAATAGAGAAATTTAACACCCCTGTAGAGAGAAACAAGATGCCAAGGTCAATTCTGTCAAACGAGAAATGCCGAGGCTCACGATTTGGTACAAGAAAATGTGTGACATTCAGTAATTCTGATGATTTCTTTAAAGAAATTGATGCAGGAAAGGAAGATGGTGGTAAAACCAACAAACAATTCAAAAAGATGGAGGATATAGATATCGATTTGCCTGCTCAGACTATTGAAAGTTTGAAATCGAGAGATTTTGACTCCAGTGATCAGACAAAAGGACAAAGTGTTGATGTTACTGTAGAAGACTCTGAAGATTTGTTTTCACAAGTGTCGCCTTCTTCATTGAATGAAATGTGCTCTATAGACAATGAGGACTTGTTTGCCAAAGATGGAAACTCATCAAGTCCCAAAAAGAATGACGATTGTGGGAAAATATTAAACTCTGTTGATGCAGCAGAACCAATGGAGACAAATGGAAATAATAAGAACAAGGCTGTTAATAATGAAACTTGGAAACAGCATTCTAGTGATGATGTGGCCTCTAAGGTAGACAAATCTTCAATTGTGCCAAAAATTTCAGGACTGAGGTCCAAAGGTAGAAAATTCTTGTATCCAACCACCAACCAAATTACCAAGTGTTGTCCCAAAGTTGTGTATGGGTTCAAGGAGGTTGAATCACCATTCCACAATCAGCACATCACAAGTGAAAGTCCCACATTGGAAAAGAGAGACGAAGAGCCAACAGCTGGGCAAGGCATAGAAAATAAAACAAGGGAGATTAAAAGTCCAAAAGTTTCTTCAACTACAGGTACATATGTGTATACTGTTTGACATATACATTTATATACATATTGGAAGTTGTTTTGGACTGTGATTGTAGGCACATAAGAATCTGTTACCTTTTGCCTTGTTTTACTTTCGTCCCATCCTCCTACATGTACACCGTCAATCTCAGTAGATAATCTCAAACAGAACCAATGTAAAAATGTGCCGTATGTCTATTGAATTGCTATGGCTGAAAAAAAAAACCCCAGGGTGGAACAGTTTGTTAAATAAAATGAGGTTTAGTTCGTTCTTTCTGATAGAGTTTGATTTTTTTCAGATAATCATACAAAGAGCTTCTTAAAAATGGAAAATAAAAGATAATGATTTGTTTTGACTAAATATTCTATTTTTTTAAATTTTTTCAGGGTTTCAAAGATTCTCAAAGTTAGAGCCAGCTGATAATCAAAGAGAGGTAACTGTACTTTTATATTCAAAATAAGATTTTTTTTTATATATGTTTATGTTAACATTTTATTGGAGTTGAATGTCATGACTTGTAATAGGATACTTTTCAGTATTCAGTGAATTTCATTAATAGAACATAATTCTGAAACTGTTTTTTAATAGAACGCATTTAAGGAGGAATCAACTCCTTCAGAACCTGACAAAAAGATGAGTAAGATGGTAACCAGATCTGTAGATATCAAAGTTCAGGAAACCAAACCAGAGTTACCATTGAAAAATGATGGAAAACTAGATGTTCTATCCACCAACAAAAATCAAGATATTCCATCCGCTAACAAAAGACAAAATAATAGATCCACCGTCTCTAATGCAAACAAACTTGTAATTAGTTCACCTCTTAACAAGGGACAGACCCCACAGCCTATCAAAGGAGAGTCTGAAGTAAAACCATCAACAAGCATGTGTGGGAGTAGCTTTGAGACATTTGGAGGATTCTCTACAGCAGGTGGTAGAAAATTTGTCATGGACAAGGATGCTTTACAAAAGGCTAGATCACTGTTGGAAAAAGATGATGATAATGATCTTGACAACGGGGTTAAGAGATTGTTTGAACAGGGAGAGAAAGCTGTAGAGAATGTTGACCATAGACTGGATCCAATAAGTTTACCGAGCACGGGGAGTAAAGAGTGTACAGGTGGAAGTATAGTGGATGGTATTTCAGGTAGTGATGGTTGTAGCTTTCAAGGATTTCAGACAGCCAGGGGAAAGAAAGTGGAGTGTAGTGAGAGTTCTCTTGAAAAGGCTCAAAGGATGATATTAGAAGAAGGAGCCACAAAAGAAACGGCGAGTAAAGAGTGTACTGTTAGAAGTAAAGTGGATTGGACTTCAGGTAGTAGTGGGGGCTTTCAAGGATTTCAGACAGCTAGTGGAAAGAAAGTGGAGTGTAGTGAGAGTTCTCTTGAGAAGGCCCAGAGGATGATAACAGAAGAGGGGGATACAAAAAATATTTCAAATACAGAGTCTGAATGGGATGATATTGAAACTGTCATGCCATCAGGTGATAAAAAATCAGCAGCCAAAGGTCAAGAAATTGGTTTCTCAAGTGTGAAAGAATTTATAAATCCTGGTTTAAAATCATCAAAATCTACAGCACAGTCAAAATGCAGTAAGAGTGCAAATTTTCAAACAAAAGGAAAGAATATTTTCTCAGATATTTTTGAAGAATTTCAAGATTGTGGCAGCAACATTGTTGCAGACTCCTTCCCTGGATTTAAAACTGCTGATGGCAAAGGTTTTAGCAGTGCTAGTTCATGTGTAAAAATTACAAATTCAACGGACATTAAAGGGGATTCAAAAGAATCTTCTAAAGACTCTGTTGACTCGGTGGAAGAAGATATCAAGTCCATGTTTTCAGGAATAAAAGGCAGAGTAGGAAACAATTCTAACATAAAACCAGCTGGTCCCAGTTCTTCTACCAGACCAGTCAGCACTGCTCAGCAGATGAAATCAGCCTCCATTGCTGCCCGATTTCCACCTGGTTCCAACATTCCTAAAGGTTTTAGACCTTTCAAGCCACCTAAAATTGCACCTAAGGCAAAACCTCATATATCTACAGCATCTGATGTTGTTTCAAAGACAACTGCTGATAAATCTGAAAGTTCTAAAGAAATGCATCCACACAGTAATGAAGGTTCAGGAGATGAGGAAAAAAATACAAATGAAAATTTTTGTAACAAAGAGAATGATAAAATGGATGATAGTGCTGATTTGAGCAATTTGTTTTTGAATGACATGTTTGAAGAGGAGATGGAGATCTCTCAGAAGTTAACTCCAGAACCTGTGGCTAATAGTGAAAAGATCATAAAAAAGATAAGTGAAGAATCTAAAGAAAGATTTAAAGAAAGTGCTTGCTCTCCATCTACACCAGAAAAGGCAGAAGAAACCACAGAAAAAAGTCTCAATGGAGGTCCTAGTGCTAAAATGCCTGTTGAAATGGTTGATATCATGCAGCACAATGTTGATGGATTTCAGACTGCTTCTGGGAAGGCTGTCTCTATTGATGAAGAGAGTTTGACGAAAGCCAAGGAATTGTGGGATAACCAGACAACTGGCAATGATGATAAAGAGACTGATCCTGAGGTTACTTTCAAAGACATTAACACTTCATCATTCCTAAGGAACAATGAATTGATGAAACAAAGAGAAAGTTTAAGTCCAACTGAAAAGTCTTTTAATGTATCACTTGTACCGGATCCTCATGCACAAAGGCCACATAGTAATAAAAATGTAGGGGGTGAATTGAAAACATTCCAAGGATTTCAAACTGCATCAGGAAAATCTGTGAATATTGATGAGCAGTCTCTGTTAGCAGCAAAAGAGTTGTGGAAGAACTCTCTTGATGATAATAGTTTAAAACCTTTGTGTGATGAAAATGTAAATGAAAGTCCAAAAGCTTCTTGTACAAATTCAGTCCAAAATAAGAGTGACTTTGACATGTCAATAAAGAATAGTAGTTCTTCATTTAGAAAGTGTTCTTACTTGGAAAAGGAAGAGAACATTCTTAAGTCCCATGTTGAAGAAAAAATGAAGGAAAAAACTGTGCAATTTGGGGGCTTCCAAACAGCATCTGGCAAACATGTGACAGTGAGTGAGAAAGCTCTGGCGGAAGGGAGAAAAATATGGGAAAATTCTTCCATAGAAGATGGGCATCCTTCTACCAGTTCCTTAAAAAGCACAAGAGGTAATGTGCAGTTACCTGAAAATGAGAAGAAGAAAGAGAAAGTGCCATTTAGTGGATTTCAAACAGCATCAGGAAAAACTGTAAAAGTGGATGACAAGTCTTTGACAGAGGCAAGGAAACTGTGGAGTTCCTCTAGTGTGGAAGATGGGGAAACTCCAACTCATACAGTCCTTGAAAATTTGTGCCAACCTGATAACTTTTCACAAAATAATGTAAAAGAAAAAAATGAAATGAGCAATGATGATGAAGAGAAAACCTTACAAAATTTGGAGGAAAAAGCAAAGAATCAAATGGTTCCCCAGTTATCAAATTCCAGTGACACGAAATCAGATGTTAGTTCTCTTAGCAGTATGGGAGAGAAAAAATTGGGAAATGATATCAATATTCAAAGTGGTTGTCCTCTTGCTTTTCAAAGCCCTTTTATGAGTGCATCTGGGAAAAAGATTCAAGTTTCAGAGGAGGCACTAAATCATGTTAAATTGGAAACTTTTAAGACAGAAGAGGGAAAAGAAAACGAAAAGCCAGCTTCTCAAAATGATGAAACTAAATCAGTAAGGAACATTTCAGCAAGTATGTCTTCCCCATTTATGAGTGCATCAGGAAAACAGATATCTGTGTCAGCTTCTGCTTTGGAATCAACCAAATCATTCTTTGATGACAATGAGAAAGATGTTTCTCCTTTAACAACAGATAGGATGAAATTTTCTCCATTTCAAAGTGCAAGTGGTGAATCTGTTTCTGTGTCAAAGAAGTCTCTTGAGATTGCTCGAGCAATCTTGGAGGATGACCATGAAATGAAAACATTGCATGCTGCAGCAGCAACAAGTTTGCCTGATGAAACACGTTCAAAAGAAAAATCCTTTTCACCATTTGAGAGTGCAAGTGGTAAAAAGGTCTCGGTGTCCCAGAAATCTCTTGAAATGGTCAGAGCCAAGCTAGAAGACAATCAAGGACCCGAGAAGCAGACCTCAACACCCAAAATCTCAAAAGTTGATAACATGGAGTGTGACATCTCACCATTTCAGAGTGCCAGTGGAAAGTCTGTGTCAATATCCAAGAAGTCTCTGGAAAAGGCTCGAGCAAGATTAATGGAAAACTTTGAAGCAGATGTTGATACACTGCCAAATTCTAGTGCTGACACTCCATCAACTTCATCAAGACAGGAAACTGGTGTGGTATTCCCAGCTCACAGTCAGAAGAGGAAGTTAGATGAGATTAAGACACCGAAAAAGCAGAAGACAAGAGAAGTTGAGGATGCCAATGAATATGAGAATCTGATACTGCCAGATGATTTCTTTGATGAAATGGAGACTCCCAATAAGAAAATCAAAATGGAAAATGGGACTGCCTCCAAAACACTACCAGGTAATGTGTACTGGGTAATTGTTTTTGTTAAAAAATCATTATTTGAAAGTAAATATGTCAAAAGTTTTATGTACATGTATAATGCTGCCATCATTTAGAAAAGTGTATAGAGAGTATGCATCCTTACCAATAGATTATTTTATCTTGTAGGGCATGTTGGAAAAGACAGACAAAATTTTACATCACTTTCAACTGTTCCTGAAGGTATTAGAAGAAAACGTGTTGAAAAAACTTAATTTTTGTTAGGAAAATTTATTCCCACGATTGTTTACTCACTTGTTCATTTTTGTTTGATTTTTATTAGATAGCTCAATACTAAGGTTGCTGAGATTACTTAGGAGGAGTACATGTTTGTTTGACTTGTTTTTACTTTTGTTTATAGGTTACACAAAGGATAGACAGAACTTTTATGCTAACCCATTAAAATGCCAATCTGCCAGGGATTCTGGAAGCAGGTATAGAGTAGATTTTGTTGAACAAATGCAAACAGAGCTTCCTGTTAAAGTTGTTTCAATACATTGGAAATTCCTGTTAAAGTTGTTTCAATACATTGGAAATTCAGCATCATTGTTTTTTTCTTTTTTCCCCATTGCTCTTAATATTGATTTAAGGAGGATTAGGACTCAGTATGCAATATTTCTTTTATCAAAATAAACAATAAAATTTATCTTAGCTTTATGATTTTTATATTCCATAATGTTGTTGTCAGACAGTTTAGGTCAGTTAATGAGAGTGTCGTTTACTGAACTGAAATGTTCTAAGTTTGCTTGGTTTTTAAAGTAATTTTCAGCTTTGAAAGAGTTTTGTTAATGTATTTTCTGACTAAATATTTTAAATAAAAAAGTTTTAAATAGTTATTATCAGTAAATTTGAAAATTGGGATATATTTTTAACCACATGATGATCTCATGACTTCTCATTTCACCATGAAAATAGCATAATCTGGTTTATTTTACAGTTACAAGGCTCTTGTCAACCAGGAGGAGACAAAGAAACAGAACACACCTATTGCAGCCACAGCATCAGGCTCAAGCTTTAGGACTCCTTATAAAGCTGGATCCACCTCTACTGAGAGTCAAAGTCAACCAAGTTCTGTGGTGAAGTCGGTGCAGCCAGTGTTTGTACCCAAGTCCAAGCAACAGGCTCATTCTGCATCTTCTCTGGATGTAAAGTCAGCAAGTAAGGCAGAGTCAAAAAATCTTGGATCTGCAGTTTCCTCCTCTCCAGCTATAAGTACCAGTAGTTCACAGACTGGGAATTCAAAGCAAGATGTGTCCCAGAAAGCTAAAAAAAGCAACAAAGATGAGGAAGAGTTCAAGAATGCATTGCAAACTGCAAGGGGTAAACAGGAGGAGATGGTGAAGTCCAAGTCATCTTGTAGCGTGAAGCCCAGTGCTGGCCGACTGTTCCAGCTGAAGACGTCCGGGGTGAGGTGTAAACTGAGGGAGGTCATCTTTGGACAACAACAGAACAAGACTGACGCAAGTAGATTTAATGAGACCTATGTTGGAGGAAAGGTTTGTTTTCATAGTTTTCAGTAAAAATCAGATTAAATCAGATCATGAGGATTTTTGATGGAAAGAAATAAATTTTATTAAAATTTAAAAATGAGACCTGAGACATGAATTTTATTGAATTTTACAATCAGAAAATGGTAGAAATGGTTCATTTTCATAGATTTAAATGTATGTACAAATTAAAAAAATCAAATTTTGATTTCATTTAATGACAGGAAAAAATACCCATAGAATTTGCATTTTCTCTATAAAGGGATATAAATTAAAGGATTTGAGAAATTGATTTTACATACTTTACAGTCGAGCTGTGTGATATCCTCCACCCTGTTGGTGAGGTCCTGTAACGCGGCCAGACACCGCTTCTACCTGCCTGACTTCTACAGCGCTGATGTCACACAGGTGTATGTCGGAGACGGGTCTCTACTTGTTCCTGATGACCAAGGGCATACAGGGGTCAAAGAACTGTACAAGTAGGTCCACTATGGTAGTATGGTTAAAATTTTTATTCTCCGGGATGATCAGTACCTTTTATTTGATTTTGCCTTATATTAGATTAAATATTGTTTTAAGGTATCCGATCCATAATAGCCCCAGATTCAATGAATTTGGAGGCAAAAAGATATGTGTGGGATTAATACTCAGTATACTTGGACATAATTTTCATGTTTAAGTATCAGTATGTAAGAGCAGAATGTGTCCTAATAATTGACCTTTTCCTGTTCTTGAAGAGTTGCCCCCCTTTACTTTTAACCTATAAAAATCAATTCTAAAAAAATCTAAAGGGTATAAAATTCATTTTCAATAGTTTTTGTAATCTTAATGATTAAACGCATCTTTCCACCGAAGCATTTATTAATATTCTTAGTAATTACTTTTTTATTTGAAAAAATGTGCTTGTCTCCATAGACCTTAATGCAATCTTCATTAATTAATTACTGCTTAGTTAATAATATTTTTGAAAATTTCTCTCGGTAGATCCTTTTCTACTCTTCAATGCTTTGAATTAATATCTGACTATTTAATATATGATGGATATTCAAGGTTAGAAAAATTGGGTCCTAATATGGATCGGATACCTTAAGCTTATTGAATCCTCCTCCTCAATTTTGAAGACTCTAAATACATCTGGAAAATTTGTATACTTGGTGATATTTTCTTTTCAGTGTTTCAGCATTTACTGGTAAATGTACTTCTTTAAGTATCTTTCATGTAGATTTTGTTTCTGCATAACAATTACATTTTATATTCCAAATTGATGAATTCTTGCAGGGCATTCTTGACAATAGACAGTGTCGACCCATCCCTGATCAGCGAGGCCTGGTTCTGTAATCACTACAGATGGATCGTGTGGAAGCTGGCGTCATATGAAGTCGCCTCCCCTGACAAGTTTGGCAGTAGGTGAGTGAAAGTGTAAAGCAGAAATTACATGTATTTCATCATTCCTGCTTTATCTTATTTTGGTTGTCTTTTAATTTTATACAATGTAAATGCATTATGTGATAAAATTTGTATGATATCATCCAAAAGATTTTACCAAAAACCAAAAAAAGATGAACGAGACATTGAATTTGTTTACAAATTTCTTGGATGTACATGTATGTTAGGCCAAATAAAAAAATAACTGTGGTTCCGGTAACATCTAAAAAAAAATTAGGGTAGGTAGGTAGGGATTTTTTTTTTTTTTTTTTTTTTTTTTTTTTTTTTTTTTTTTTTTTTTTGAAATGTATAAAATGATTTTCTTAGTACTACATGTAACTAGCACTGCATTGCAGATGGCATTTTCGTTATAGTGATATAAATATACTAATTAAATGAAGATTGGTAGAGAGCATCTAGCTTTTAACTATGACACGAATATTTTTAAATAAAAAATTATTAAAAATAATTTGTTTAAAAACAATTTTCGGTATTAATTAGGGCTGGGACGATTCAGAGTTTATTTGATTTGGTTCGAATTTGATTCAGAATGCTATGGTTTGTTATTTTTTTTATTCGGCTCAATTAAACAAAGGTCAATCTCAATATTTCTCATTCTAAATTAAAAAAAAAAAGATCTTTACCTTGCAGATTCCATATAAATTCAATTTAGGGACCAACTTGGAGCAAAATTTAAGGGAGATTCACTTCTATCTAACAAAAAATAGGGAGAAGCTTGAGAAATCAGGGAGACTTCCATTTCTTGACAATAGCATAATGCTAATAATGATATACAAAGATTAAGTCTTCAATAATTTAGATTGGATTAAAAACAAGTCAATAAAAACTAAAACAACAATCTAATTTTTTTTTTAATTATCCAATTTGTTGAATTTAATTTATTTGATGTATTCATACATTTTATATATGAAATGTTTTGCAATTGTGTTAGCTTAATGACAAATAAAATCAGTCTTTGTACTTTGGTGTACTTTGGAGGTATTAGTCCAACCCTTTGACCCAATTACAACCGTTATGCAGAGTAACTTGAAAATAACTGTTAATACATTGTTTTATGATTATTTCAGCATTAATTTGGCAGTGTTATAAACTAATCACAAGCTATAAACTAATTATAATATGAACACTAGAAGAAATAAATATCGGTTGTAATTTTCAATGCACAGTGTGTGATTGCATTACCCGTATTTGTAACCCCTATAGATAAGACAGTCACAAGTTGTTAATCACAACAGGGGTTAACTGAGGCTGTGAAAACGCCTTTTGAAATTGATAATCATCATTTTATTGCCTTGGGGTTTAATTTACTCGATTGTGAACTCAGAATACAGGGCGACTTTAACATCTGTTTCGAGGAAAATTCCGGCGAAATTGCCGATCAAAAAGCGAGTATGTCCCCCCTAAATTGGTCCTAATTTATTTATTGTGAGGTACACAAGGTACAAACAGTTCTTGATTTATCTTCTTTTCAATCAACTGATAGGAATTAAAATTTCCACACTAATTGGAGGCCGCCATTGCTGAAACTAAATCTAATATTAGAGTCGATGACGGAAAGCGGGAAAAATTCCGGAAAATTTTGAAAATTGGCGAAAAAAATGTTTAGGGTCGGGGGTATAAAATAGGGACGGTCGGGTGACCGGAACCACAGTTTTTTTTTTATTTGGCCTTATAATGCCTTACACTTTTGTGCATTGATGTAATATCCTCTTCAATAGGGCTTTGACTCCAGAAAATGTTATGCTGCAGATGAAATATAGATATGACAGAGAAATTGACAGATGTCAAAGGTATTTCTACTGTAAAAGGACAATAAAAAATATACAGGATAATTTCTTACATTTATCATAGTATTAGAAATTATTCATGTGATTTGTACATATTTTCTCAGGTCAGCCCTAAGGAAGATAATGGAGAGAGATGATACCTCCTCAAAGAGACTGGTGTTGTGTGTGTCCAGTGTACAGAGAGCTGAGTCCACAAACCCAACATCATCCAGCAAACAAACTGTCTTGGATCCCGAGGTCTGTCTACTTACTGTTCTTATTATCAGTAAAAGCCTAAGTACTTTTGACTATTTGTATGGTTACAATTTTGAACTGTAGGGATGGATGTGTTTTGTTTTGTTTTTTTCTTTGTAAATTATTCAATGAATCATCACTTTTACAAATGGTTAACTTTTTAAAGTTCTTTACCTTTTCAAAAAAAACCCAAAACATTGTATGTTCACTTAAAAATTTAAAAAATATATTAATACAGTACATATATGTGATGAGTACATTATAATTCAGAGATCACCCAAATCAATAATGAAACATGCAAATTATGTGCAAAATAAGTGAATGCTGGAATTGTTTCTACAGGTGACAGTGGAGCTGACAGATGGCTGGTACTGTATTCCAGCCAAGTTAGACGTCCCCCTACTAGACCTCATCAATAGACGGAGGATCCAGACAGGGCACAAACTGTGTACCACTGGGGCTGAGCTAGTGGGCAGTCAGGACCCCTGTACCCCGCTAGAGGTAAGTCCAGGACTGTGTACTTGTTGGAGGTTATTTGTTTTATATTTATGTGATAGTAATTCATGATTTTAAATTTAAATCACATGCCAAAATACATAAGCTTTTATGTAATTATTTTGTAATTATTTTGGATTGTTCATTCATAAAACTGGGTATGTAATGCATATTTTAAAAGAATTTTGAATAGAAAAAAATCAATATTCTGTTTCCATGTACATTTGCTGGTTACTGCATAATGATTTCAGTATATTGTAAAATTGTGTAGAAAAATAATTTTGCATCCTTACTCATATTTGATATTGTACATGAAACCTTTATTCATGCAAAGAACATATGATAACTGACTCAAAATTCCTTCAGGCCCCAGCCTCCCTGCAGTTGAAGATCAACGCTAACTCCACCCGGCCTGTCCCATGGGACACAGTGCTTGGCTTCCAGCCTGACCCCCGCCCGCTGTGTGTCCCACTCAGTGACCTCCACGGAGAAGGAGGGATGGTGGGCTGTGTGGACGTGGTACTGGGAAGGAAGTATCCGCTAATGGTTAGAAGTTACTGGTTCACTCAGTTTTATTTTGATGGAAAAAAATTCAGATTCTCTTGGACATAATGAGGTTGTCATGTATTTGTGGGGATAAACAATTATGTATACTGTACTTCAGCATAAATCTGCATACTTTATATACCTGGTACAAAATTTCTTGTGAATTAAAAGAACTTTATTTTCATTAAACATATATTTGTTAAAATTAAATTTGTGTCCAACATCCATATCTTTTGGACATATCGCCAATTAATCAAGCTGGAGATTTATTTCATTAAATGTTTTTGAAACCAAAATAATCTCATATTCTCTAAACAGTTCAAATATTTAATTGATTGTGTGTACTGTCTATAGTACATGGAGAAGCTGCCTGATGGGGGATCAGTTTTCAGAACAGCTCAGGCCGAGGAGAAGTTCAGCCAACTCCACCAGAAACAGCAACAAGATGCCATGGAGTCCCTGTACAGAAAGCTGGAGAAAGAGTTCGACAAGGAGGACTATGAAGGTAAAATCTACTTGAAAACTTTTATGTATTTGCAGATTGGATTTTGGAAAATTGGATAAAATAAACATGATTTTTACACAATCTTGTTTTGAAGAGAGCCGTGCAGTGAAAAGACAGTGGAAGGAATCTGAGGTCGAGGAATTACAAAGTGGACAGGAGGTGTGGGAGGCTCTTAGAACAGCCAAAAGACCTGACATTGTAGAGGTGGGTGTGTACTTGTTAGAATAGCGACAATATGAATTGCAAAGTAACAACTGATTGTAATTCTTCCATATATGTTTCAAAATCAATAGATAGAGATACGGTCATTGTGAATATCATGAAAAAATCCAAACATTTTAACGATGATACTCATGATGCAATAGTGATTTTGTGATTTGTTATATATGTAGTGTATGTGAAGGTCTTTGTTTTCAGGGTTATATGAGCGACTCTCAGATGAGATTGTTAATGGACTACAAACAACAGCTTAATCAAGAAAAGCTCCAGAGGTTACAGAATGAGTTCCAGAAATCCTGGAGTGATGAACAAGGGGTATACATGGTTCTAAATACTTTCTAATACCTATTGTATTCCTTTGATATTAGATTTTAAGTGAATATTTTCAGATTGAAGATTTTCATTAAAGTTTCCATCAGTAAACATTCTTTTATGAATTATGAATTAATCTAAGTTAGATTTTGTTCACCATTTTCATTCATTCTTTTGACAACTTTGATTACTGAAAATCTTAACATTAAAATCAAAAAATACCATTTACAAAACATAAACTGAAGTTAATATTTATATATATCCTTTTTCTCAAGAATTCAAAGAACAGAAATGTGGTGCCATTGCTGAAATTAAGAGTAATGGGACTGTCAAAGAAAGATGTGGACTCCAGAATATGTAAGAGAATTCTCTGCTATGAGTATGTGCATTGATAGAGTTATTACTCAAACATTTATTCTCCATAGGTGTCAGTTGATCTAAATATGTGTCATAAATACATTGCAGCCACAGTGATATCTGTGTGGAGACCAGGCCAGGAAGTGTTGGATCTGACAGAGGGACAGAGATACAGGGTCTTCTCATTGTCTGCCTCTCATTCAAGGTGAGGAATAGGTTCATTCCAAGCCACAGTCTAGAGTCCGCTTAGCTCTCTTCTATCTGTGGCTGCTGAGGCACACAAAGTATCATAAAATTTATTATTATACATCTGTTAAAATGTTTCCTTTATGAAGTGTAGAATGTAAAATAGCTATTTTTCTTAGGCAAGATTGTTCATGTATAGCAAAACTATACCCCGAGGTGTAAAATGTGCTATCCACCCCTCTGAATGCTGTCACAAAAAGTTTGTTGCCAATTTTCATTTCCTATCATTTTATTTGACTTTCTCTAACAGTAAAAAGTTCCACAACCATGATTTAAAGACTTATCCAATGACTAAGTGGGATAGCTCTTTCATCAAACCCTTTATCCTTTATCCCCTCTGGCAAGCCCTCGCTGGAATAGTTCATGTCTCAGGTTTGATAAAAGAGCTATCCCAATCCCATCCATTGGATAAGTGTATGATGTTAATAAATGCTTGAGTATTAGACTTAATTAAGGTGGCTCCTACACCTTGAAATAGTTTCTCAAATCAGCAGAAAATTACATTATTATGAAAGATAGCATGATGCATTAGAACTATATAAGGCAAATAGTTGAAAAAATATGCAATTTTGGATAAAAAATTATGATTTTCAAAAAATGATTCGAAAAATATAAACTAAAGCTTCAGGAGGATTCGAACTTGTGATCTGCAATTCACAAGCCTAATACTTTAACCACTGAGCTATGGTGATATGCAACCAAATCTATTGTTACAAACAATTTAAGAAAACATTTAAATTGTCATCTTGTGACGTAGTGTCATAAAAAGTATAAGCCTTGATGTAGTGAGGTACCTTAAAGCATCATTTGATTTTAAGAGGTCAATGTTGAGTCTTCAAAAGTTTTTGTAAATGGAACATTTCAATTGTAACTGTACAATTAAAGATCTATGTTGAGCCTTCAAATGATTTTGTAAGTAGGACATTTAAATTGTAACAATTTTTTATAACTTTTTAATATAAATGATATTGCAGAGCCAGATACAGTCCCAACAGTGTACAGCTGACAGCAAACAGACAGACCAAGTTCCTGCCAGTCAGAGTGGACGAAAATCTGCTGGACCTGGTGTATGAACCCAGGGAGGTATGTACATGTATAAATACACAGGACCCATAGGAATGTATTCATGTAAAAGTCATTATGTAATGCACAAGAATTATGTCAAAGATAATGTCACATGAATTTCATATGAAACTTTTCTATGTGAAATTGATGGTATGTTGAATTTGTACATGCATTTTTTGTATGCTCTTTTCATGTGAAATTTACACATTTGTGAATGTGTAGCTGCTGAAGAATAGAAATAATAAATTGTCTTTAAATGGTCTACAACATTTTTGTTGTGATATAGTGTATATTTCAAGGAAATGTGTTAAACTGCACATATGTATGTTTCCTGATTACAGGTGCTATGTGCTTGTGACTTGAAGAGGCGACAACCGATGTTTGGAGAAGTAGATACTGTGTGTCTAATTGTTAACATTGAAGCCATGGAAGCGGGTGAAAGGTGACAATTTTTCCCCAACATTTGGAGTGATCTATAAAAAACCAAAACTATCCTTGAAACCTAAATGTTCAAATTTAATATATTTCACAGCTCAAGAAACCAAGAGATTGTGTATGGAATGGATAAAAATGGAGATATTTTAGGGATCAAATTTTGGGGAGGTCTTAAGGTATGTGTTTTTACATATGTTTCTGAGACAAAGTGATATCTAATATGACACTCCTTAAGGACTTCAGGTCTAGTAGATTTAAACCTGAGGCCTGTATAGCACAGCTCACCAAAATTCCTTATCCTTATTTTAGTGAGTGCTTGCAAGACCCCGCTCTGCTGAACAGGCCTCTGTTCGTGTCTAAATTGCTAGGGAAAAATAAAATCATCAAAGAATACTCGTGTAAAAAATACTCAAGTAAAAATTGACCAAAAAAAATACGAACAATTTGAAGAGTTCCTTATGCAGTCTTCCTTGGAAAATGGAACATCCCAGTTATACATGTATAAGGGTTGTAATTATTTTGTTATTACATGTGATGTATATTTCAGGCCTTTGGACTGAATGCAACCCTAACTGTTGGTACTGTAGTCTGTGGGAGTAACTTACAGGACAAGTTTCCCCACCGCTCCACCATCCTACCCTTGGTGGAGGCCAGCATGGAGTTCTCTGTGTTCACCAAGTCCCCTCAGGGGGCCCCCCAGAGGAAAGTACACCAGGTCCTGACAGAGAAAATTAAAACAGCAGGAGAAAAAACTCTGGTGGAAAGGGGCCAGCAACTGGTGGCTGAACTTCTGGAAAAGAAGCGGAAAATGACACTGGGACATACCCCAACAGTAAGTGTCAAGTATGCTTTGAACTACAATGTATATATTGGAAGGATTTTGAACTGAATGAAATGAAGCCTAGAGTAGTTTCATGGAAAAGAGAATCCTGACATTACTGTATTAGAAATATTCATAATAATAATATGTTAGAAAAAAATGTAAACTTCTTACTTTTATGCAGTGCTAAATTTCTTAGTTGTGAATAAGGTGCATTTCTTCTCTTCATTGCTGGAAATGTCATTCATGACTTTAGGTTAACAGTGCATCTATAAAAGTATGCTTCTAACTAATAACAACCTGATGGGTGATGATGATGCAATGTAAATATGGTATATTTCAGAAGACTGTTTGCAGTGAGCAAGGAGAGGAAAATGCTAGTCCAGTGCCTCCAAGTTCTGCACAAAAAGCGAAGATAGCACAGTTGATGTCATATGGGTCACCCTCCCCCCTATCCCCCATCCCCACCAAAGTGACACCTGCCGCCAAGAAAAACTTTAAAGTACCCAAGCCTGCTCATGTGTAGGAGTTATTCCATTGATGTCTTCAAAGTTTAAAATTTGTTGAAACTATATTTATATAGTTGTTAAATTGTGAATGGTGCTAGCATGTTGATTTTTAGTCCTTGTTCAAAGAGAACAGAGAATTTTATGAAATGATTGTTATAACATTATACAAATATGGATTTACTTTAAAATTTAGTAAAGTATGTGCCAAAATTGAAAAATTTAGAGAAATTAAAAATATCTGAGTTTATATGGTTCCTATTTTGCTTCCTTTTATTTTCTAACCAGTTTCTCTGTTATGTAGATGAATTGAATTGCTCACACCAAATTACTCATTTTGTCTTTCTGGGGCCAATTTTTGTTCATTGTTGGAAACCCACTATGACACCCACTGAGCAAACTCATTAACCTGCTCAATCTGAAAAATCTTTCAATGGGCTGAAAATGCAGTCTCTTAAACTTGCCTGGTTTAGTGAAACCCATTAGATTCATAATCCATTCAACTCTTGTCTATATAGAGTAAAGAGTTAGTTAAAATTATGCTAGCTACGAAAATCGCACATCTACTGACTTCATCCAGGTGAGCTAGAAATGCGGTCATAGATCAGAATGTGTTGTTCAAAAAGAGTGAACTTAAGTTCATCAATACAAATTCAAGTCCATAAAAATGTGGCATGTCAAATGGTGCAATATTCAATCTTTTCCATTATTATTGTATAAACTTTCATTTGTACTGTATAATTTTCTATTTGTATTTTATAACTTTCATTTGAATTCTATAATTTTCCATTTGCGTTGTATAATTTTCATTTGTATAATTTCCATTTGTATTGTAAAATAATTTTTCATTTGTATTGTATCTTAAGGATTGTTTATTTTGGTTTGTTACGAAGGATTTCATTGGTTTAATATTATCCTTGATCGAACTGGGTAATGCTAAGGTTTCTGGATGGTTTACACGAGGTCATCAGTTTTAGCCTTTTTTTTTTAGAGGTTAATTAGATACTAAGATAGTTTTCAGTAGACCAATTTTAGCAGGAGTCACTGGCGTGAATGGACCGATAGGGTTTTCATCTATGAGACAGTTTTAAGAAAATAACAAATGTCCGGTAACTTTTGATTGTGATAGTGTCATTTTGTATTTACGTTGAAATATGATTGAGTTAATATTTATACAATTAAATTAACAAGCAAGGATTCAAATATTGATAATACTGGAATAGGAACAGGTAATAAGAGGCTGCAAAGTTTAATCCAAGAAACTATCATGGATACGTCTTGACAAATATTCAAATAACCCCTGAAATCAACAAGTCACTCAGTGATTGCCAACACATTGCATTGACAGCTATACTTACCAATAGCATTGTTAATAAATTTCCGTCACCGAAGGACAGTCTTAATTCAACCCCGTGAAAATGTGTATGCAAATCATATGCAACATGCAGATTGGTCTTTCATGGTTTTTAAAACTATTTAGTCCATTAAATTAACACTAACCATTTAAACTAAGGTCATGACCTTTTGTATACCACCAAAAACACCTTGCGCATTACCCAGTTCGAATACTAGTGAGAAAAAAATTAAACCAATGAGATCCTTCTTAACAAACCAATATAAGCAATCCCTGAGAAACAATACAAATGAAAAATTATACAATACAAAAAAAAAAATTATCCAATACAAATGTAAAATTATACAATACAAATAGAATTAATACAAATAAATTATACAATACAAATGAAAATTTTTAGAATACAAATAGAAATTATAGAATACAAATTGAAATTATAGAATATAAATGGAAAATTATAGAATACAAACAAAACTTTATACAATACAAATGCAAAAGATCGAGTATTGCAACGTGTGACATGCCATATAAAAATGTTGAAAATGGAATATTTCGATGATTACTGATGGTGGTGGCTGTCTTTAAGGGACATAGCTTATGATTTCATAGAGAACTTAAGTGCCATCACATTATGGTGAAAGCTTAAAACCGATTATACTAATGGTAATGTATTTTTGCCTCTTTAATGCTAGATAATACTGCACGTCTCTTAATTATTATTTTCATTATTCCAGTGTAAAAGATATTTCTTTAGATATTTATTATGACAGCACAATTATCATGCATCTGGGTCAAGAGTAATGAAAGCCTTCAGTTACATTTATTGCACATTACAACTCATTATTTCAATGTAATAACAATACCAATTACAACCCGTTACAATTTATTACAGATCACAAGTTTGCTGTGTAATGCTCAAAACTCTCTCACATTGAGCTTGGCATCCTTCTTCCATAATTGATTGATAAGCTACCAAAGCGAATGATTTGCATGTGCTTGTAAACAATATTTCCTTGGCAATACGGCAGTCGTTATGCAACGTGTGATTGCAGCCAAATTTTGACTTATAATTCCAATTTCACGAACCATAAATCCCACCATTCTCAATGCTGCAAAATCTCTGAGCTCACTTTTGCACTTTTATAGTTCAAAACACCGAGCCTATGCATCTTTTTAGAAATATTCTTGAGCAATTTTTGACAAGCCCACTTTTTCTTCTTGTTTAGTATGCAGCAAAACCAGCGCTGATTCATAACTAATGGAATTAATTTTTCACAATTACGAAGCGGCCCCGGTAGTGTGTTGTGAGTGATAGGCCAGATCGCTTCTAAAGATGAGATCTCTCCGATACAAGACGGAGTGTGGGTTCCCCCTATTGTTGCAATCCTGTCTCAGGAAATGGCGCGGGTCCCTTAAATTATTCATCTTGTGATTCCCGTCTGTCAAAACAGACGCAGCTGATGAATGCAGTAGTGTATTTTTTCATTCAGTGACACTACAAGTATCGACATCGCTTTCCAGAAAAGTCATATTTCTTGGTACCAATTTGCCTAATGCTTTGTATCGGGGGATATCTCCTACGTTCTAGCTTGTACCAAGTTGTATAAATCTTCTGCTCCAAGGATCCTATCCAATTGCGATGATTCAAACAACACGCATATATTTTCATTTCGAATATTAGCATGTTCTTGTATCAAAATATAAAAAGAAATCGGAGACTTGGAGCTCATGAGCTCGTGATCTGCGATATAACCTCTAGCCATCGGCGAATGTAACTGATTGCTCCTTTTGGATACCTAGGGAAAAGGGGGAAAAGGATTGTAGAGCAAATATTGGGATTAAATGAGAATGTCAGACTTTATTGGATATCAGCCTATCTGCAGTACCACCATCGATGCCAAAAAGTCTCTAAAAGCCTCGTCATACAAACGAGAAAGACGGCGAAACGAGACCCCGTGTGTGTTTTGTAAATGGTGGTTTATCTCCCTATGTCCTTATTTTTTAAGGTATCAGGACTTCATCTCCGTATAATGACACTTCCCTATACTAATTCCTGACCGGGGGATGGAGTTGTTTCAATATACTTCCACTTAAATAACTTACAATATCTTATCCCCACTAATCATTATTCAACGGTGTATTGTTTATGAATATTCATTTGGGGCTTTCTGTTAGAAGATTAATTCGGAAATGCTCCCTTATCACGAATAAACAATATATCATACTTAAATACCGAATATTCCATATTTATACGTCTTTAATACGTCTCCCCCGGGTCTGGCGGCGCGGAATGCATGAGGGAATCCGTAATTGATTTGTATACCCTAATGGCAACGGCATCGGGCCGGCCCGGCCGCAGAATTCACAAATCCCATATGAAGTATTTCAAATGCTTGGACCAATTACAGGGAATTTAAAAGCTGCTTATTTTCACGAGGAGCTGTTCATTGTTTATCGCTTGGCTTGGCTTCAGAGGTAATTGGAACATTTTCCGTCGGATAGCTTTTTACAGATATTTTCCAGTCACATGGAGCTTTGGAAACTTTTTCTTTTTTTTGGTATCTCTACGTGTTCAGTAGCGGAGATAAAGGAATTAAGGGAGACCAGAATCAAAAGTTTATCAGGGCCATTCAGCGTAATAGAGAATAAAAGAGTGAAGATAACAAACATACCAGCGAAATAGAAAAGAGGGGAAATGAGATATATGGCAAAGAGGGGGAGCCGATTTCTCTGTCCGCTGACAGATAATTCTTGTCGTAATTGCGGTTTTATCTGAAGCCTTTTTGTCTTAATAAGTAGCGAATTTGCAACATAGTAGTACTTTTATGTTTTGGCCAATTCTCCAAAGGTCAACTTTGAGCAATTTACGCACGAATTCCAATAACTGCAACAACAACAACAAAATTGAAATATTCCTTTGATTTTCGGGAAAAGTTCCAAGTCGGTATTTTCATTGCCCGTAGTATTTCTTCTCAGCTATAAGTAAGATGATTATTTCTAAACGCAAATAAATGAGATAAAACGATTGTAAAATGTAAACCAGAAAAAGTTATGCTTCTTGATGAACTTTGAAAGCTGTGATATCTGGAACATAACTCTAGGTCTCAGCTGTTTCATCACCTTCCCGTAGTCTCGGTAGCGCCATTAAACCTTCTCACTTCACACAGCAGTGGGTGCTGTCTGTATGATAATTGTTCTGTTCGTGTGTTAGTCCTATACACATCGCAACATTTCAAGAATGAATCGCTCTCACACTTTTCCCCCCGATCTCGAGCATAAATAAATAATTAACACAGATTGTAATCAATATTACATAAATAAATAATTTAAACAGTTTGTTGTCAATCTAAATTAGTTTATTTTCTGTATAAAGATATAATTCCTCTGACAAAATATAAGATTATATTGATTGAAAGAAAATGCATTGTTTTAAAATGTTTATATGAAAGTCTTCAATGATGATGTGAAACGTCATAATTGCGTCATTTATATGTCGTCATTGATGGCATCATGTAACCATCGCTGTCCAGCTTTTCTATTGGGCGATGTGGGGTCTGCTCTTTAAGGTCTTCTGGAAAAAGTAAGAAATACCAGATAATTAGTGGGAAACGCATTCTTTAATTTTTTCTTACACAGTGGTTCTATTTATATTCGTGGGTATCAGTTTTCGTGGATTTAGTGAAATCCACGGTTTCGAGGATACGAAAATCCGTAGACAATGGTCGTAACAGTAAGCTTTATATCGATGATCGATTGATTTCATGGATTGACTAAAAAATGAAGATTTTAATAATTTGATAAAACGGTTACCATTGCCCCCACGCTAAATCTGATTGTACTAACATTGATTTATATATGTACCAACTCCCCCCCCCCCCCCCCAAAAAAAAAAAAACCCACCAAAAAAAAAAAAAAAAAAAAAAAAACAAACCAAAAAAAAATCAAACAAACCAAAAAACAAAACCAAAAAAACATAAACAAACACAAAAAGATACACAAAATTGTCTTATGACAAATGGCATTTCTTATAATATTTAATATTGGAAAAGAAATGTGTGTAAATTGATCAGTCAAAATCAGTACTAAGTACTTACCTAGAGAGGAATAATTAGGGCCCGGGCCTGCATTAAAGCGCACGGAATCGTAGGTGGATCTAGAGTAAAATACAATTGTCATCAATACTAAGATCTCATATCTATTTGACAAAATTGTTTTGCAACCAATTATTGAATGCCAAAAAGTTCAACTCCAGCCTACCTTATCATTGTCATTTCTGCCTCTGAAGAGGAAATAATAATAATAAAACAAGAGGTCCATGGGACACATCGCTCACCTGAGCAACAATCAGCTTTATGGAGTCATATACAAAATATTAGGACAATGTAATAGAATAGATCCTGTATAAAAAGATTTTCCAATTTTTTCCAGGTATTTTTTATGTTCATCATTGAGTCCCTTTTGTAACAGGATGATTTAACAGTCATATCACATATTGAGCATTACAGTTCTCAAGATGATCTTAAACAACTGTTTATATACGGGATATAAACCTACATAAACTATGAACCCCTTGTGGGGCCCAAGAATTGTACAGGGGCCAGAAGTCTAAACAATTTTAAAGAATCAACACTATGTCAAAATGTTTGCCTATAAGTAATTCCATATACATGTATTATAACATTTGAGTTTTTTAAAATAATTTACATTCTTTTCTTTTGTAAAATTTGACTCCTCAATGTGGTCCCACCCTACGGCTACCCCTGAAGATGATGATTTTGACGAATTCAAATCTACACTATCTGAGGTTGCTTTCACTAAAGTTATAATTTTTCTAGGCAAATGGATTCTTAGAAGATTTTTAAAGATTTTTCTCTATATATTCCTATGTAAAAATTGGATCATGACTTGAACAAATTTGAATCTACACTATCTGAGGAAGCTTCCACACAAGTTTCAGCTTTTCTGACCAATCGGTTTCTGAGAAGAATATTTTTAAAGTTTTTCTCTATATATTCCTATGTAAAAATTCGACCCCCATTGTGGCCCCACCCTACCTAGGGGGATCATGATTTGAAAAAAATTGAATCTATACTACATGAGGATGCTTCCTAAGAAGTTTCAGCTTTTCTGGCCAAATGGTTTTTGAAAAGAAGATTTTTGAAAAATATCAAAAAATTTTCAATAATTCTTAATTATCTCCCCTTGAAAGAGAGCGTGACCCTTCATTTTAATAAACTTGAATCCCCTTTACCTAATAATGCTTCGTGTGAAGTTTGGTTGAAATTGGCCCAGTGGTTCTGGAGAAGAAGTCGAAAAAGTAAAAAAGTATACAGACAGACAGACGGACGCCGGACAAAAAGTGATCAGAAAATCTCACTTTAGCTTTCAGCTCAGGTGAGCTAAATATACATGAATAATATAACATGTGAAAACAATTTTGTATTATACTGGGATTTTTGTCAGTTTCTCAAAGTTAAACCATTTTTTTTTATAATCTTAAGATGATAAAATATTGATTTTTTGTTCCAATTTTTTAATTCTTTAAAAATTGGCTCGTAGTATTACCAGAGCTTTGTAATTTCTGACCTTTTCTGAGTTTCTTTGCCTTCATATACAGAATGACACTGACAGCAAACATGATTCCGGATAGAGAGATCAAGGCACACCCAAGGAGTAGTAGAGCAAGGCCTGGCGGAAAATGAGAGATAGAAGAAGTACTAACTGGACGAAACAACCGTATTATTGCCGCATATCACATACACAAACAAAAATAAAATACCCGTTATATTATTAGAAAACAAAAACAATTAACAACATACACAGAAAACCGAAACTGATAATCGATTGAAACAACTGAAGTGCATGGGTTTTTAGATAACCAAGGGGCAATGAATAATAGTGACGATCAATTTGTATGCAAACAAACTTTTAACAGAAGCAGTTCCGATATATTAGTGTTGATAACTTTAATCTGTGAATAATATGCAATAAACTGTCAATATAATACGGGGTATCATTTATAATATGCCTGAACCTCCAATGTACGAGACGCCTGAATCCTCGGCTCTGACGGTTTCCTCGATAGACAGAGAGTTAGTTGTTGTTGTTGTTGTCGTCGTCGTCGTTGTCGTTGTTGTAGTACTGTCCGCATTGCTTGCGTTACAGACTACAATGAAAGAAAAGACAATAGCAATCAACGTGACTGCTGGTCATTGGCGTTGGTGTCTGTTTTGAACCCCTCTCTATCCCTTTTTTAAAGTTTTAAAACCAATTGGATATCAATTCAACAACCACCACAACTACCTTCCACCCGAACATTAGTACATGATAAAATAAATATTGGGTACTTACATGGATATTCTTGCCCACTATATGACCGTACACTGGTTTTTAAATAAGCACCACACACAGGATTACTCGTAGCGTTGTACACCTCACAGAAGAATTCCCCAGCATTATCAGCGATCGCAAAGGTAGCCACGATGGTTCTGGACAGTATACAGATTTTCCCGGGTTCAGAGGACGCTGGGGTGACCACGTCTGTTTGCGTGGAGGAAACGAGGAGATAGTTGGTCATGCCAGAGGGACGGTGACAGAATCTCATTGGTCGGGCTGGACTACCTGGCCAAGTAAAATGAAAAGGTCGAAGTGAAGAGAAAGAAAAGTTAAAAATTAATTTATCAGTGTAGATTTTAAAAAAAATATATTTCACAACCATGTCATGCAAAATATTATAAGCAACTTGTTTTTAGAGGTGCGCGGGTTTTCAGTGATGACAACATCGTAGGAAAAACTACGAATAATTGCGTCCACCAATCGCAACCTCTCGGGCCTTTCCGACAGAGCTCAGAATTTCCGCTTGTTTAAAAGGCGCGAAAAGCTGACGCAAATTTTAGCTGATGGCTTCCATCAATGTATAGACGACACTTACCCACTTCCGACCGACAAATCAATACAACGGTGGTTCCTTTCAGGTAAACATTGTCAGTCGATCCAGGTACGTTAGAGGGACTGAGGTCAAAGACAGGTAGACCGCTGGAGGGATTGGCTTCAAAAAAAAATGTTTTACAATTTGACAATATTGTTATGATAGGAAAAAATGGGTTACTAATAATTAGAAACAAATATAGTTAAAAAGAAAGTTTTTGTGTTATGAGAAGGAGTTAGTTTGCATAAACTACATTTATACAAAGAAACACGTATACATGTACGTAATTGGTTACTAAAAATAATCTTATCAATTTCTGTCAAATTTTGCACACAATGGTATACTCAAACGGAATCCTAATTACACATAACAATTTCGATGTTGCGCCGTTCCAAAACAAAATGTGTGTCTTACCTACAACGGCGACAGCTATAGATGCAGACGTGACTGTCAGTGATTCGTTATTTGCGCCCGTGTGGGTGATTTTGCACTGGTAGGAGCCGCCATCTTCACACGTGACCCGTCCCGCTGCGACCTTGAGGTCAAGGAATGCTCCGGTATCTCTTCCTGCGCGCCCTTCCGCTGTGGCCTTTAGAGCTAAATTATCTAATGGAAAATATTTCAATCCGATCTTATTAATTATTTGTTGAATAATTGTGTTACTGAATATTACTTTTATATGGTTTGAAATCATTCATATTCGTGGTTACACGTGCGTCTTTGTTTTTTGGTGTTTTTTTTAAGATCGTGGGATTGTATATCCTCAACGAAATATTCTTTTATATGAAAATAAAATCACGAAACTACGCTCCCATGTATCTTATAGTGAAAAAAAAAAACTAACAAAGTACGAAAATTTACTCCCGCGAATTTAAATGATTCTACAGTGGTAGTAGTGAATAAGGAAATGTTTTAATTTACGCTAGGTGATGGTTTAATCAAATTATTGCCAATGCTGAACACTTGGTTACAGTTTTTTTAAACCAATTATGACTCAAAGCATAATAAATGAACGCCTAAAATTAAATTAATTCATATGCAAATTGAGGCTTTCTCTAAATCAATACCTCTAAACATTTTTAACAGGTTTGGACCATCACCCAAAAGGGTTACTAGTATATTAGCCTTAAGGGATATATCCCTAATAAAGTATAAATTAACGGGGCAAAAACGGAATTTTTTTTATTTCAATAATTGTGGCATATATGCAGAAGATTAATCCCGAAAAAAGTTTTGAACCTACTGCGGGATATATATTTTTAAACTGTAGGTTTATAGGAAAAAATTGTTTACCAGAAGTTGCTTCTTGTTTTGTTATTTCAATACGGATTTACAATTTTTTTATTGCAAAATATATGTTTTTCTTCATTTTTTTGCACTGTGAATTTATATCGCATTTGGGATTTAGGATTTTACATGTACATCCCAAAGGGATAATTCATTATATTTGATACGTTTTAACCTCTTAATAGGTGTGCAGATATTATACCGGTAAATGCAGATGGTCATGTTTTCTTCTTGGTTTAAACAGTATACGCTTTCTAAATTACGAATTGCTGTGTATTTCATTCACCTCTCTCTCTCTCTTTTTTTTTGGCAAAAAACAGGTTCCGCTTAATCAAGTACATCGCTAAATTGCATGCATATGTACAGGTATGTGAATAGGTACATTCAGAAACACTCGAACTTGGTGAACAACAAATTTCCGCCAAATTTTACAAACCAAAATATCGTACATGCTAAATTTATTACGTTTACAGTAGTTCTCCACTTACCATCTCGAAACATCGGTTCACTCCCCCTGGGCGGGTCTTCCACATAGAGGATTGTAGTGTATGTGGACTCACTGACCAGTTTACGTTTGATTTCCAATCGGCTGATGAAGTTAAATTCATTTCCCGAGGGAGCACACTTCACTACAAGTTCTCCATTGTCAACGTTCACCTGTGCTGGGGCGTCGATTTTTGCAATCTGTGCTTTACCTGTTTTGCAAGCCCCACAATATCAAGTTAGTCAATTTCTATACCTGTATTTCAAAAAGTCTTAAAGAAAATCGGTTGATCGAAAACTTTAGAATAGTTTATCTTTACATAAAACCTACATTTTAACGGCTTGACCCCCTCCACCCCCACCCCCCAAATAACCTTGATTCACTGTCCGAGCAAACACATCCTTAGAAAATTACAATTACTGATCAAATAATTCAATCAAGAAAACAAAATAATCAGAACTATAGAAGAAGGTTTTACCTTGTGCAATGAAAAGAATAAATAACACAAACACTTTCCTCATTGTAATACAGATTGGATGCATAAATAAATAAATTATTCCCTCTTATATTCAGGATATGGGGGTTAAACTATTGGTCATTTCTGACCTACATCCGCTATGACAAGCTTTTGTCACGTAATATTGCATTAAAGTACAACTACTTTATACTATTGTAACATAGGTCCATGTATATCGGTGAAACATTTGCCCAGATAACTCGGTTCGAGTGAATAAGTGAAAATTGTATGTGCAGCCATACATGTACCGTCGTGTCTTTACATCGCAAGTGGCGTGACGTCATGCTGTTGTCTACCGCATTTATTCGATGATAGTTATAATTCTTTTAGTCTTTAAGTACTTTACACTATAAGCTGGATGAACTACTTCCTGAGCAAGCAACGACCCGGCCGACATCTAACATCCACTGTTGGACACACTTTCTACCTGTCCCTGTCGATTCTTTGTAGCACGCCATCCCCTTAGAATGTACCCTCTCTTCGTTTAGGGTACACCGGAACTGTCTCTTTTCCGTTGTTTCGAAGTCTTCATTTTCCATGTGGCGCTTTTATCCATTTTCATCCTCTTTCGGTTGGTATGTTTAACTCAAAAATGTCTATATATAGAAGTCTGTAGTAGCTAGGTTATCGCTTTAAGGGGACTGACTGGTCGTGGCAATTTTTGAATTATATATAAATTTTCATATGAAAAAGCGCTCTGCATTAAGATATAGAAAACATTCAAACTTTAAAGCTAAAATATTTGGATTTTTTCTTTGCTACATGAAAGTTTATAGCTAAACCATTTTTTTTTAAATTAAGGTAGAATGATTAATTTGTTGACCACCCAGCCTCCTTAAAATATTTACTAATTTTATGTCCGTAAAAATTTCTCGGATGTATATAAACTGATTTTAATTAAATTTCGTATTTTTTAAATTAATCTTTAATTTTTCAAAGTAATGATACAGGAAACATCAAAATAATTCAATTCGCCAATGGATTTTAAAAATATTCTTTATTAACATGAGCGTAACATTTCCACAACTTCTCTTATTCTCCTTAAGTTTTTTTTTTCTCACTTGTGTCTCCCTACAGTATCTCATGAGTTTGAGTTAAAAGACCTCTTAAAGTTCAACCTATCTCGCTCTAACACTACAAATATTCATAAATCAATCACTTTCCCTTAAAGGAACTGGTAGGCATTACATATCCATCACTATCTTGTTTCTCCAAAGGACGATGATAAGTGTTCTCCTCCAAATTATCTAAAATCAAAATGAAGGAGAATCAATATATGTAGGTATAAGAAGAAAAAAATTAAATAGATTTATTTTTCAAGATCTTCATATTTCATTGCTGCTAAATATTGAAACAAAGGAACAGCCCATTTCTGTAAGCAATTGACTCCCCTCTCTCTCTCTCTGTGCCAACAAGCTTACCCAGCGATGAGTATTCAGTCGCCGATTTAGAATTGTATTGAACTGTATCATATGTGGTTCTAAAGCAAAACAAAATAAGAAAAAAGATCACATAGTATCTGGAATTTGAAAATGTATTGATAAAAAAACTGCATTTACATTAAATACAAAGATGAAAAAGAAGAAATTCATAAGTGAATTAAAAGTTCCTTACCTTATCATCATCGTTTCTGCTTCTGTAAGAAAAAAAAAATTTTGATCGTTAAATTAATTATCTTATTGTTTGATTTTGCATTATCCAAATGGATATAATATCAGTAATACGTATTATTGGATAAGCAGCGAAGTTAAGAAGACCTTTTCTGAGTTTCCTGGCCTTCAGGTAGACGATGACACTGACGATGAATAGAGCTCCAGCAACAACCAAAAACACACAGCCGAGAACCAGGACCGTGAAATCTACAAACAAAAGTAATTCAATATCAATTCAATATATGTCAATCAATTAAAGTAATTAAAGAGTGTGTGTTTATTCAGAAAAAAAGGAAATGAATAATTGACGATATAAACAATCAAAAAGTCAAATTCAAAACAATAACAAAACATAAAATAGAAACACTTTGAAGGTACTTTAAGTAAGCTTTAATTCGCAAGGACTAAATTTCGCGATTAACCATAAATATACCGGTTATATGCGACTAATTTTACGACTGTTGATAATCTTAGTTGGTTCATAATAGAAAAAAAAATGACAACAAAAAAGAACAACTATGTGCAGTTAAGTTTTATGATACATTTTGTAATAAGGTATACAAACCATTTGTTTCAGAAGTTGTAAATTCTCCAGTATTGACTATATTTGCAATATTTGGCGATGACGTCACATTCGATGTAGGTGTAATCAATGGCGTATTCGTCGAACCAATACTCACATTGCAGACTGCAATTATACAGAAAATGTCTTTTTAAAATACAATAAAAAATAGTAAGAAACAAAATTCAAGTAGAATCCAAGAATACGAATCTCAATTTTATAAAAATATCCTTCAAGAATTTCTAGAAATCTAAGTTATACTACATTACGAAACCATAATATCGTTCTGACTTGTGTTTTAACATCAATACCCGGAAAATCCTGAACAGTGAACGAAGCAGATGTAGAGGTCATGTGAGTAGAACACCCCCTGTTATTTGTGGCATTGTACACGTCACAGTATACAAGTCCATCAGAGGTTACCGGAACTGACGCCAGAATGGTTCTAGTTTTAACACAAGATTTTGCAGAATCCGTTGAAACAGGAGCTACATAATTGGCTTGAAGATCGCTTATAAGCTCATAACCAAATGATTTCTTTAAACAAAAGCGCATCGGGTAAGCAACAGGAAAACCTAGTATCAAAAATGGAAATAAACATTCAACTTTGGACAATCAATTAACATCCTTCTATTTTGATTGACATTAACGTAAAATTCCACATGATAACAATCTTATGACCCTATCACATTATTATATTAATACTTCAATTTGAAAGCGCACGTCACGCATTTGCTGTTCCAAAAATGCAACATAGCTTACCAACTTCCGCCCTGCAGCCGATGATAATGGCGGTGCCTTTAAGATACTTATAACTGGAGGACTCTGCATTCGGAATGTTAGAGGGACTGAGTAACAAAAGAGGATCCGAAGACGATGGTGGAACTAAATAGATCATGGTAAAATTCGGATGTGTTTGTGTAAAATTGGCCCCAAATGATCACAAGGTTAATATTTCAACATGCTTCAAGAATAAGAATACATATTTCCAGGTAATTTTATTTATTAAGATATTTCTGTATCAATATGGTTTGTAACAAAAATGTTACAAGTGCTGTTCATATACCTACCTACCAAGTCCAAAAGTATGGAAGCCGATGTCGCTGTTGAGGATACGTTGCCCGTCTCGGTGTAGGTCATCGTACACCTATAGTAGCCCCAGTCATTGCAATTCACAAGTTCCTCAGACACTTGCAACTCAAGAAAGGCCCCTTTGGAAGCCCCTACCCTCCCAGTAACAACTGCTCGTGGTCTCAACTCATCTTAGATTTTAAAAAAGATGAGAATTAAACTGAAACAGTTGAAAAATCGAAAGCACATGCATCAATGGAATTGACCTTTGAAGATTGCTTGTCTATCTTCTACAAGTTTTTCAATGAATATCTTAACTACAATTTTTCTCCTCCATATAAAATTAATTTTTAGCTTGTTTTCAACAGATCAAGTAAGTTTTAAAAGTTTCTGTTGCAACAAGAACTGTTTGGAAATACTGATAAAGAAAATAAATCCCAGAGCGTTCAATGTCTTTATTATTTTGCAAAAAAAAAACGTATAAAATTTATCCCTCTAAAATACTGATATTAACATTAAAGATGAATTGATTTTGCAGAGTATCAATTACTCCATAAGCAACCTGTAAACATTCTCCTTACCATCTCTAACTATTGGAGTGAATCCCTCGCCCACGTACACAAGAGCACTGTACACTGAACCTGTTGCGGGCTTCCTTTCGATCTGGATTCGGTTGATGACAGCATTTTTTGAAGGCCGACAGCTGATTGTTAACGGAGCCTTCCCGAGACTTAGTGAGGACGGGACACTCAATTCAACTTGTGTTTGTGCATTTCCTGTATTTATTATATAAACAATCAATGAAATGATTGACCTTAGGAACAGTACTAGTATATAATTAATAATAATTACTAGTGTTAAGTATTAGTATCATCTATGATTGAAAATATTCTCTTTTTTATTTTCTACAATGCATGATAAAATGTTGCGAAGGTTAATTTCTCTTATACTGTATGTATTAGAACATGTCCCACTAATATCATTTTCAACGTTGTGTGATACAGGAAACGAAGCGTCCATGTTCGAACGTTGATGAAAGTTTCAATCATGATACATCGCACGTAGACTTCTGCATCGAAATTCTCCAATTATTCATATAATTAATAATCTCTGTAAAAAAGAAAGAAACCTCATGTTTTTAACGAATATGGTTTTTTATTTACCTGGCGCAACAACGAATGGTAGAAAAACGAGTAACTCCCACATAATTATAACACAGTCGCGTACATATATGATGACAATTAGATGTATAAACAGTGAGAGTGCTATCAGGATATGTTATGTTCAGTGCATACCAAGTTCTGTAGTGTGTATTAACTAATACGTGTCCGGACTCTGACGATATATATATATAGGTAGAGTATTTTCAATAATTTCAATAATTTTTTTTTTTTTTTTGAAAAGTGCATTTTCGAATTAAAAAGACTAGCCTATAATGCTACGTGGAAATGAAAACTTCACAAGAATTTAAAACATAAGCTAGAAGTCATGTCATGAAAATAACAACGGTCATACACTATCCTGTCTACCGATATTGATGTTCATTATACCTTTTTTGTTTTGTTTTATTTTTGTTTTTGTATTTTTTAAAACTCCATTGATCCAATAAATTTATCTTCCTTCAAACTATTGCATAATTTCAGACTGACTCGTCATACTAAGTGGCTTCAAACTAAAGGTCAATGTCAGAGGTGAATAATGTGTAATGTTCAAGGTCATTCAACAAGCTCAAGGTCAAAACGAATAACCCATCATTTTTTCTAAAAACAAAATAATTTAATTTTGAAAATACACACAAAACCTGTAAAATTTATATTCTGCTTTTTTGCATCAACTACTTAATTTGGTACTGGCGTGCCAGTATAATTTTGCATAGAAATGGAAAATGTGAATATTTACCACAAATCATGCTTTTAAAGTCGCAGAATAAAATTTATTAAAACAACAGAGGTTTTACTTAGTAATGTGGAAGCGAAAAAAAAACTTGTTAGTTCGAGTCCACTATGAAGTAGTACTAGTCGATGCCAAATGGATGAAACGGTAAATCCCCAGGTGATGTTGTTTGTTAGAACACCTTCAACAATAGAAAAAAAAACCCCACAACAATCTACCACGCTCTATGCCCGATTCCATGAGGGGAGGTGATATCTTAAGAACAAATCAATGACGTTTTATTGCAGGTAAAATGTTTATTGAATGAACAATTGTTATTGTTCAATTTATTTATTGTTACACCTTGTTTGTAAAAATCTTACTTTATCAATAGAATGCAGAAGGTCATATTATATTCATATTTCATTTTGCAGAGAATAAATACTAAACTAAACAATATCAATAATTCAGCAAACACAACGAAAGGTCGCGTTATTTACAGTATTTATTCTTTTATCTAGCGAGGCAAACATTGAGTCCATATTTTTTGGACCATTATGGATTTCAAATAAAATTGATTTCTGATGTCTAATAACAAGGGATTCAATAAAATCAGGCTTCTTCATATATATTCTTTAATGCGTCTAAACATCTCATTGTCTGAAACAACCTTTATAATGTTTGCTTAGATAAATGTTTGAACATAGCGTAGAAAGAAGAAGAAGAAAAAATATCGATATTCCCATCAGTTGCTTTATCCAGCTAGAGAATACACAAATAAAGTTTTGAGGTTTACTGGACTAAAGGTTGTAGCAAACAAGTCTTTGTAGTAAAATATTTGATATTGGGGAGATTTTTTTTCTTTTGGTGTGGGCAAGATTTTTTTTCCTTTGAAGAGGAATGCATTTTGTGCGTGTAACGACGCTAACTGAAGTAAGGCGGTCTTATTTCCTTGGAACATTTACAGTGATAGATATGTAATGTCCAAAATGAAAAGGGTTTATCAAGGCTAAAGATGTCGCGAGGTTCAACAGTGTCAATTCAAAGAGATTCATAGAGATCTAAAACATGGACTTCAATTATATTTCTAATTTTCTATCCTATATCATTTTGAGACAAATTTGGAAGAAAATATAAGCTGACTTTGTGTATGGAAAAACTACAAAAAAATTTGATTTATTGACAATATGTGCTGAGGATATTGCAATATGTGACCTTGACTTTAGTAAACGACCTCGGTAAAGGGACATGACACATTGGCAAATTATCGATCGGACACAAAAGTTTGGACAGAAGGATAGTCGGGCTAACAGACAAAGGGACAGACAAATGGACATAATGTCCATGCATTCTATATATCCCATCTCATTTTGAGTGATAGAATAAACACAATTTTGAACGCAACCTTTAGTGAGCACATTATTATCACTCATATTATTGTTAGGCTTAGCCATCAATGCAAACAGTAAAAATTCTAATTAATTATGGTTTTGATTAAAACTGTAACAGTTGCAAAAATTCCAATTAAAGCTGTTGTTGTCAAACAAAACGAATTGTATGAGAGAGGTGTCAGGAATGACATTTTTGAGGCAAGTGTTAGGATGTGTGTGTGTATGTGTGTGTGTGTGGGGGGGGGGGGTACTTCATAGTACATATATACCCTATATACATGTAATAAAGCAATTGACATTCATATAGAGAAAACCTCGGTTTTTACCGATAATTACTTTTCTGCAATGCATGATTAAATTCACTTTTCCCTAAAGAAAGACGATATCAATTGGATATTGTCGGATATAAATTTTAACGCCTATTAACCTTAAATATATTTTATACACTACTACCACTTTCAACTGTAGCCTGTATCATGTACAACTCGCAAATGATGTATGAATCAATTGATATGGGATCTATTGATATAAAAACTTGGTAAATATATAAAACACAATTGTGACATTTTGACATTTTTTCCAAACTATTCATCGATACTTCTCCCGTCTGGATTCTTTACGCATTGGACATTCTCAATTTAACAGCTAAACGCGAAAATATTATATGTTTTCTACGGTTGTTAGTGATTTATAATGTATAAACCCCCGCCCACACCTCCATTAACTGTGCATGATTAGACAAAAATTCTCATCTGTATTTTGAAAATATAACAGCTATAGCAGATAAATAATGTACAGTGCGGAGTGTATATGATCTTCAACTTTGGCAAAAAACTGAATCTAATATCAAGGACTTGATAGCATTAACATTATAGTGTTTATACTCTGAATCAAGAATCCATCCGTAAAAGGAGCAAAGAACCAACATATGTTCAAAGATTACTATAATTCTTTAATATCCTTTTTAAGGCAAGACCAACCATCAATTAAAGAATAACTCTCTGGATTGGTAAAAATTGAAACCTCAGTACGCATGCGTCGGAGCCATTTTAAAACAAGATACTAGTACTCAAAGAGCGCCTTACACCAGTCTAACAAAAATTCGCTGTTCGTGATCAGCAAAATGGATCAAGAATTTTTCCGTGGGTATTTGTTGTAATATGAATAATAAAAGTGATTTGGTTTTTAAATAACTATAATTTTTTGCCGTTTATGTCATGAGAGTCCCAATTACACGTCCATTATAAGCCGTACCGTCATTCCCGTCCATTACCGAGAATACTCATTCCGCATCCCTGCAATAAATTCCGTATTTCCCCTCCAAAGAAGAATAGATCTGCATAGAATTTGCAGAGATTCCAAGAGTAAATCTTTTTAAGTCCAGAAATATTTCTGACACAAATTCTTCCAAATGCGCCATAAACGGATGTTTTTATCCCATAAAATCATTGCATCCAATAGGAGAAATGGCAAAGTGAGCAATAACTTTTTTTTCTAAAGAAAAATCAAAATATGTCTTTTTGACTTCCAATATTTTCTTCTAAATAAAGGAAAGTAAGGAAATTGCCACACCTATTGCACAATTCTCTTGGCAGTATTCATTACATTTCTTCTATTTTTGATATGTAATTTGCCAGTGATATGTAATTTATTGTGCAGATATTTCTTTAAAGAGTTATTAACGTCGCCAAAACCTGGTATGATTTCGATGTGTCATCGATTAGGAAAACGTTAAGCCTGGGAAATCCCTGTGTATTTCGGGTGTAAAGTAAAGAATTGGGGTTTTTTTTCTTGGGGGGGGGGGGGGGGTCAATACAAGGTAAACTTAGTTTAAAACAAAAAAAAAATAGTTCCGTGGCCAGAAACCAGTCAGTAATATAAGGAAGTTTAAAGAAAAAAAAAACTTGCGTTACTTATATCATACTTGTACCTAATATTAAATTGCAAATTGGATTCTTGTTGGTAAAGTGTACAGTATTTAAAAAGGATAAGGCGGGATTTATTTACATCTCGCATCACTAAGGCCTCTCAAGAAATTATATCGTATTAAAGTTCTAAAAAATCATTACATGGATGTACATCTGATTAATTTGAATTGAAACCCGTATGTCAAAAAATCCTAATGGTATGAGAAACTAGTAATATTCCATGTCAACTGACTGGATAATTTCCCTAACTTTTAATCTCAAAATTTGTACACATGAAAAAAAAATTAAGGAAAACTGGAATGTTATATTCTCCAAAAATCGAGCGAAAGATCGTGCCACGAAGAACGACCCAGAAGTTTTAACCGAAATTCGAATCAAGATCATGCTTTTGGCGGACGCGAAACGGTTCCACCATCAATACATTATCAGACACTGGTCTAATTGTAAGAAAGTTTGCAATAGATTTGTATCAGCAATATTATCTCTATGTTACATTTAAAGTGGCAAGATGCAACCAAAGTTCTACAAAATCGCAAGGTACATGTTATCTAACGAGCAATTCCAATGTAAGCCAAAAACAAGACGCCATCGTTTAGATTGATGTGAAGGAAACATTCTAAAAAGCAGAAATGGTAAACATTCTTCAAAATGATAATCATAACATGATACATATCAATAGAAATAAACTCGCTATCTTTTTTTAGAATGCTTTGCATGGATCAGAAATGACAAACCTACAAATCTCGTAAGCTGTATTATATTTAATCGATAAATCAATAAAATGGTAAAAAAAAAATAACTCTGAGAAAAATCCACTCTGTGTTTGATACTGATAATCATTATTTTGAAAAACTGTTAATCATACATGTATAACTTTTTGTTAGGGACTTTAACCCGTCAGACGTTGCTTTTCAGTCTTCTGCCTTGATTAATTCTTCCTAAACACAGAATTAATTGTTTTTGGTTTATGGTTTTTTCTCTCTCGCTCACTTTCCGCCTCCGAAGTTTGCGAGTGTTGACACACTGATAAGACCTTCTCATCCCACTGTCTCTGGACAAATCTTACGTAGGAACGGTGTGAACCGAGGTCTGCCAGGATATCGATTATCGGATTAACTCCCTGGGAGGATTAAAAGTCGAAGTGATTGTAAAATGTTAACTAGATATAAAATGGAAAGAGGGAACCGATTCGATGTATCTTAGCATCGTGAATGCTCAACTCAATGAAATGCTTCTGCATTATCTATTTTGTTAATAGTTTTGGTCAAAATCATGTTGTACTAAATGTTTAAGTCATTCACGGTTTTAGTAATTTGACACCTTTATCGTTTTGTTTTCCCCAAATATCAACAACATTCTTATAATTCATAATTTCTAGAATTGTTCAATTCATGTTTATCATTTGTATTTTGACTGAACTGCGCAATTTCGATGCGTTAATTAATGTTTGACAGAAAGGAGGTTTGGCATATTTAACCCGCTCCAACATTGAAAAAAAAAACCCACCTAAATCATTGATGACAGTTTTAAGTGAAATTCCAGTAAAGTTTTGAAAAATGTTATCTACAGTAACATTAATTTCTGTACTTTATTTTTGCATATGAATTGAATGAGACAGAATATATGCGTTCTATTTACGTAATATTCCGATGTCTGTCAATATGCAAACTGTAGAAAACATGATATATGCTCAACTGACTTTTCATCAAGATATGTATTCTTTTTTATCCATGTGACGGCACAAATTCCATTTACACGGGAAAACAGAACATCATAGTCATAAACCTTTTGGACCAATCAAATTTTCCACACATCTACATGTACTATATTCGTCTTTGATGAGATTTTCGCCGAATGACCACTAGATGTAGTTGCTAATAACAGGACATGTCTTACACCAACCTTCCATACTCACACCATTTTGACAAACTTAACGCCATAACAGCAGAAAACCATGCCGCGTGCATCCTCGTCTTCCGTCGTCTGTGGCGATGATTCTATTTCGCGCGCCATTTTTTATTCCGCGGGAAACTTTTCTTGACGTTAACGATTGGCCTAATTTAATCACAGGAGTCAGAAGTGGCTAATTGTTTGCCCCTTTATTATAAAATAGATGCATTTTTTCGTGATATGCGACTAGGATGAAACCTGGAGTGAAAGTTTCCTCTATTGGTTTTCTTTGGGGCCGAACGGGAAAAGCATAAACAAGAGCTTTATAGCGGGAGCCAGGGAGGGATCAATAAGCTTATGTCGCTTATGGTTAAGTAAAATATAGACTTTGGTCTTTCAAGGTACAATAAAATTCGGGGCAATTGGGAAAAAGTAAAAATTACAACAGTCTGCGGAGACAAGTCACCCTTAGCCTCAGATGTTTCTTGTAAATTTGCTCATCACAAAACGTGATACTCTAAGTAGAATTACGGCCGTATTGGGACATGCTAACGTTTGTCTTCAGATAATGGGTTTTTAATTTGTTATTACAACTTTTACTCTATCTTCAGACATGCGCAACGGGTCTAACGAAAATTTTAACGTGTGGAGAAATTGATAATGTTGAATCCAGTTTCAGACAACTCTGTGTGTAAACAGAGCAATAGACCGAATTAGGAACAGTTGTGATTTAATATACATGTATGTCTAACAATTATTGAAAACATCGCGAAATGATCCGTTCTGACTCCAAGCATTTGCAGTATTCGATCACACGGTTTCAAGTTAATCAAATTAACAATGCAAAGTATAAATTTATCTACTGGCTGAAAATTCTGATCATTTACCATCGAATATCATCATCACTCCTTATTCCCTGTCTTTTATTTAGACAAGCGAGAACTCATACATATGGATAATGATGAATGCTCGTAAATTTATGATTTAAAGTCCCGAAGTGTTATTACGTTTTATAGCAACTCAGACATCTTTGGCCCCTCGCACAAATAGTCGTTTTATTGATATCCGTAGTCACCACGTTTAGGACTGATTGTAATCGGGATCGTCATTCCAGGGAGATACACGGTGCGAGGGAGATGGCACAATTAATCTCCAATTTGTTACTTTTATTGTCATGTGTTTAATTAACGATACCAGCGAAAAGATATGAAGCGTTCAGCTTTTGTCATATAGATTACGATTCAAGTCATACGTTGGCGTCTTTGCGAAGACAAATACGATAGTACATCAACAAAGAGAGTCCATCCTTTTTGTTTAGTAACATGTCTGAAGACAAATTTGCTGATTGACAACTACGTTAAAATGTCTCAAATAAACGAGGAAAAGTATGTAAATGTCGTCCTTTTATTTTAAGCGTACACTCCAACGAAGAAAAAAAGGAGAAAAAAACCCAAATATATAATGAAGAGAATAAATAGCTGTAACATCACAATTAAGCTTTGTCTGGACGACTATTCATGAGAGGTATAGATTGGTGCTTAATAAATTCTTTTTTTGCACTGCATGATTTGAATTGTCTGGTGGGGGAAATGAGCATTTAACGTAATCAGAGACTACAAAACACGCTCGTTTTCTGATGCAGAGCATCCCCAATATTTCCAATATCAAAGGTTTAAGGTAAAACAGATGCTAGACACGCTATGTGGTGTTGTTCCTGATCTGTCGGAACAGATATGGTCACGTGATTCAAGAAGACCCTGTACGTCAACACCACGGTACGTTGAATAATACATATCTGCAAAAGAATTTGTCTATCATGGACCATAATCATCATTCTTGAAGCTTGGCAAGACTTCATAATTTATTAGACGACAAAACACAACAGATCTGGCTTCTCAGCCTCTTGGAAGAGTAAAATTTGACTTAGCTTGGCTGTAGTTGGCAATACAGAACAGGGAATTTACTATCATGAGCTAAAGTTTCCTCTCCATAGATGGTGCTACTTGTTAATACACTTGTGCCATGGCTTGCAAAAACGACGAAGAACATTCCGTTAAAAGGGGACGCAATCATCACCAAGCGCAATTCTTATTCAAATATTAAGCTTTTCACAATAACGAGCGAAGTTTCTCTTCAATTCTAACGAAGTTACTGTATCATTTGTGAACAACTCGGCTGGGTCACGGCACATTCTGGAGCAAGTCATCGAGAAAAAAAAGCTGACAGATAACCGTTATGTGTAATTTTTATTGTTAATTATATCAGACAACGTAAACATTTGCATACCGTCCAAATAAAAGCCCAAGAAGAATATCCGTGTCTAAGGAAACAATTCTAATTACACCTTTTCGTCATGCTATCATTTGTTTTGGTAATTGACAGTACTTTCCATCGTAAGCTATTCTCGTTTAAAACAGCCAGCAACAGATAACGGCAGAAATCAATTCCATGCAATTGAATCATTGTTTTATCTATCAGAACGCCATGAAAAGTAAATGTAGAAATGATGATTGGCTAGATACGACAATCTCTGTAATTAACCCCCACCTAGCGGTCGTCGCGTGAACTATAGTGATAACAAATGTCATTTAGGTGAAACATAAATCACAGAACCCAAGACGGGTAGAATCGGCGTTTACGATAGACGATTTAATGTAGTAAGCAAAGAAAAAGGGGAAGAAAGATACCATAGGAAGCAGAATCTTTATTAGGTCACCGTGAATGTTTAATGCAGATTTTATGTTGATTCTATTCCATGTTTATAGACTAATTTGCATTTTTCATGAGTTTTAATTAAGAAGTCATGAATTCTAATTGTAAAATGAGGGCAAGGCATTTGATTAAAAATACCGTAAATGGTTAATCAATGTACTGGAGAAAATAAACAGCCAGTAATGCGTCAAATTTACATCTTTTGGTTCAATTCAACCTTTTATGGTCAATTGCCTTTGTTTATCTATTTTCGTTTATTAATAGGTTCATTACTACAAATACATGTAGTAATCTAACAATAAAACACTGATTTTCTTCATATTTCATTGGAAATAAAAGTTTAAAACACATTTTTTTTCATTGTGTTTACATAAGAATTAAGGTCAGAAACTCTTATCTTAACAAAGCTTTTGTTATGAGGCATCATTGAAACAATTATATCTCAGATTTCATAAATATGTAGGATCCTTTTATTCATTAGATCCTGAACTTAACCGACTGATTTCATCGTTAGAGATATAAAAACATGTCAAGTGGTAACTATATTGGCCACTTATAAAAATGAGAGACAAATGCTTGAGTTCACAATCATACTTGGTATTGTTTTCGTGACTTCATCTTTTCAGAAGATTACAGTTTTGCTAATCCTTAGTCATTGCTCTGTAAGTTTGTTTGACCTCTGATGGTGCTGTGTGATCCTGACTGATCCAAATTGCGGTATATCACAAAGAACAAAGCCCTATTTCCCATCCTTAACAAATATCAAAACTGCATTTAACTGTTTTTACTATCTTAATTTGTGTACATAAGGTATGTGTATCTACATGTAGTGTGCTATTTTAATCTGTCAGTCGGAGTCCTTATTTGATGATTTTTGTCTTATTTGTGTCAAGAATTACTCTATAACATTGAAACCCTTTACTCGGTCTCAATGGCTAAATATAGGCCTTTACATCATCATATTTTTTGACCTAATCCAGTGGAGGCATTACCAAAAATAAATGTCCAAATCATTCTTTTGTTTCTTGATAAGAGTGGTCAATAGGTTCAGCGCCTTTTTCCTGTTTTAGGCTAACTTTTTCCGCTTTTGGCTTGGCTTCTTGTCTTCACTTGCTTTGGCAACGTCGCTGTATACCTTTCTCGCCATTTATGCAAATTGTTGAGGGCCGTTATTCAATCGTGTTTTCACCCAAAACACTCCCCCGCCTTATCAGTTCAAGACTTGTATACATATAGTCTTAATTACTGTCATCCAACTCCAGGTTAAACTAAAACCGTGGTTTCATAATTTTATTATTAGATGAGGATATGAAAACATTATATTAAACTTGATATTTGCACACCCTCATGCTTTTAGTCTTTGCATAATGCAAAATGTAAATATTTCAATAACGACTTTTTTCTTCGTTAAAATACATGCTTTTTCTATCAGGTTTTTAAAACTGCTTTTTCCTACAGAATTTTATTGTAGGTCGATCAAATTAACATATCGAATATTGGAAGTTCTTTTTATTCGAAGCGGGTCCCATTTCTATAGTAGCAAATATTTTCCTAATCAGTGGGCCAACCCGATTTATCAAATCTTTTCAAAAGGAGAAGCGGGGCAAATTGTTTGCAAACATGCCTATATCCTGTTGGTCAAAGAGTGTATTGTCAATGGGTCGATGTTAGGTATTTGATCTGCAGCCAGTTCATCATTTTGGGTCCTCTTCCGTCAACAGAGGACCGTCAAAAGACAGTCACCGGTCATAATAAAAGAAATGCGAGCGAACCGGAAATGTTGATTACCAGGTCTGATTTACAATTATGAACATTTACTAATAGCAGCCACGAGCAGTCAATATTTGACTATTTGTCATGCAATGCGCCTCTTTCTCGTCTGCACGCGTCTAAGTTCCCACTGATGTAAAAAAAAAAAATGAAACAGAAACTTACAATCCGCTCACACTTCCTGACGACCGGCAATAAACGCGCTCTCCGCGGAATCCGTGCTGTTGTGGAATCCCGGCTTTGCACGTGCTACATCTAGTGAAATGTGATTGCTGGTCATTACTGTATTGGAGTTTACTAAGACAACAAGGCGGTCAATAGCAGAAGACAGCAACACGACATATCCGGTGGATCAGCCACCTTACGGCCTCAAGATGGTCTATATCTACTATGATATACAACCGTAAAAGAACTTATGTGACTCTAAGAAAAAAAACCTATAGCGTGTGTGGCGATTTTAATGCATCAAAATTATGACTGTTTTCTTACATTATAAAAACTTTCTCCTGACAGCGGTTTAGTATGTGACCAAAAAGAAAAGGGAGAAGAAAACAATAATTGTTAGTGTTGTAACAATGGAGTTCTCTATAATACTTAGATTGACTGCACTGAATGCCTTATGTATCCTAGGAATACTTAGCAAAGGTAGGTGTTTTTAAAAAATACTTTAAAAAGTAATCATTAAATTAATTCGTATGTTTATTTTAGTATATTTTTTTTCCAATATTTAGTTCGATGGTATAGTAATTGAGTATGTTTTTTTCTATCTCCCCAATAATTGACATTTTGATCTATATATTACTTTAGGATCAAGATGATTATTCAGGAATTCAAATTGCCAGATGTCCCGATTCTTGTCGGCATGAAATTTATTGCATCTAAAACTCTATGGAATTGGTTCTTATTTTAAAGCTTATATTAAAATTGTTCTTATCTCTTCTCTCTATCCAGCCAATATTATGTCTTTTCTGATATTATTTGACAGTAATTTACGACAAGCCCTCTCTGTTTGTTTTTAGCTATATATTTCTGGACTTTTATTACAATTATTACCTTCACCCATAGATTGCATCCTAATATTATCCGAGATTTATCAGATAAATGCTTAATGTCACATATAATGAATGATTGATCCGAGCGCTCTTTGTTCCGTAATGTACAAATTATTCGTTCTAAATGATCACAATGTATTCTGATCAGAAAAGAACTGATTGATTTCATATCCAGATCTTAGAGATTTTTAATAGCTTTTTAATTGAATGAATTTTGAAATCGACTTTAACAAACGACGTATGTATTTCAATAATTATGTTGAAAAAAAAAGAAAACAAATTACTTAATGGTTTGAACTTATTTTCTAATTTTGTGTAAATTTAAATCAAATTTATGTTAAAATGTTAAACTAAGGATTAGAATATTTTTTTATTGTAATATCGCTCACTTTGTCTGTCTGTCTGAGTGTCTCTCCTCTCTGCTCTCTCTTTCCTCTCTCTCTCCTCTCTCTCTCTCTTTCAATTTTATTATTTTTTATATTTAAAACTCATTTGTAAAGTGAAACTCAGCACAAAAGCATGCATTCGTGAGGACAAAAACAAGTCAGCATCGAGGCTTTCACCGTTTCCTCACGTTACTTGATCTGGCTTGAATCTCTCTTTAATAGCGAGCGCTTGGATACAGTTACATTCTATTGGGGACTATTCCGGAATCGCTAGATAGGTATTCAATATTAGTAAGCTTCTTCTGTGAAAAAAATAATAAAAACACTGGTCGTAGAATAGAAATGAGAGTTTCCTACAAATTTGCAACTGGGAATATTAAATGTGCTTCAAGGTATCTATTTCCAATCAATTAAGAGCTGGATTTAATTGCTATACCTATTCATTTGTTCGCTAGATTAATAAGCGGATGGATTATGCTGGGTGGGCTAAGTTGCAAAGTACATATATTTTAATCATTTAATCGTGTCCTTGCACTAGATGTTTTCCAATACTGATGATATAAAATTGTTCAGAGGCCCACGCCCATTTAGAGTATTTGTCACTTAATGACCATATCGGGAGAAGTCCAGCCATCTGGATTTCAGTGGTATATTTAGGGACTGTTTCTGAAACACAGTTGTGTAGAGGTTTTGGTCAATGGCTTGTGATTAGCAATCAGAGCGCCATAGTTTGGCACCGGAATCCAATGAGACTGACCACTTCCTGAAAGCATTGGTTCGGCCTCTGTGGTTAGTGCTAGTGATCTATGAACGGTGTCCAGTAATCCGTTTATACAAAAAGAAGTGAATCAGCTTGCAGACCCTCTCCGCTTTTATGGATTTTTATTTACTTATAATCTTCTATAAATTAAGCTAGTTTCGGTGCTCATTGCCGACATTTTTCTTATTTTTGCTCCTTGATTTGCCGCATTAAGGATCTTTGAGAACAGAAAACCAAAATCTGTAATGATGTCTAGAGATCTTCCTTTTTCTGTAATGATTTACAGAGTTGCCAATTTTAAGAATCAGAAATTTGATGTCACAAATATTAAAAGATGAAATAACAAAGATTTAGTTTTCCCTTTTCTTCCTATCCTTGTTACGATTCTATAACTAAATTCAGAATTTATTTTTAAAGCCATATATACGCGGGTATTCTGCAACCAAACGGTTTCTTTTTTAAATAAAATCGAAGCTAACTTTTAACTCTAAGGTTGCGATTTTATTGCAAAAGTATGAAAAATGAAATAATATGTTTTGAAAATTACAAAATTTAATATACATGTATTTCAAAAATCCAGGGACAGCAACGCTCCACTAACTTTTTTCCATGATATGTGGAGCAATGCTAGTTGATTCTAATAATGCGAGAAAAATTTAGACAATTTGAAACGAAACAGCTAAAATTGCTACAATAATCGCTGACATTCAAAAGTTAAGAGCATAAATAATTCACAGCCATCGGAAATGAAAGGAGCTTCGCTGTACATAGCTAATTTGTCAATTTTGTTATTATCACACATTTGTCATTCGGCCTTACGAATATTTCAGGAAACCTACCTACTGCGCCAATTTACAAGGCATAAATTTTTAACAAGCCAGAAACAATTTCGATGCACTTTCTTGTTATTTAATGCCCTTTTTTCGACCAGGAAGGTAAGGAAACATGCATGGCAGAACACCTTTCCCCATATTCCTGATTTGTCGATTGTTTTCAACCCTTCTACTGTCCGTTGCAGAATATCCCCATGTTAAAAATTCATGTGCATTTTTTAGTCAGAAAATTAATCCAAAGATTACGGATTAAGTACTCAAGTGGATTATCATTGAGGTAAATGTCGTTTATCTCTGTAAACGCCAAGACTAAAGAAAAGGAGTTGCAGCAAATTGCTCCCAACATCAATCTATAAGTAACCTTATCGATTGCTTTTTCACTTTTCAAATAAAAATTGTGAGCTGAAAAAACAATTACTGTTTGAAGAATGTCCGATTTTTCTCTGCAAGTTTGGCTGTGTTGGAGGTTTAACTATAATAATTTGCGAGGTGCCAGAAACTGGTAATCGACCGGGGCGTTTAAAAAGAGATGTTTTGTTACGATTAGGGGTCTGAAATCCGCCGTTTTTACTTTCACCAATTTCCGAACTAGCACAACTGTCAATTACGGAGCTAATTTGACGACTATTGGAACATAAGCCTATTGTCATTCAATTACTTCTCTGTCAGTCCGCTTTGGATCTTTATCAGCGTTAAATTCCAATAACCCAACGATTTTTTTTTCTTTTTGAAATTTCTTCGACCAAAACAAGGCCATGGATTTTCTCTATTCGGAAGAGGCTACCCGGTTCTCTTTGAGCTGTTCTGCATGGTTCTTCTCGCTGCGAAGACGTTCTCATGCGATCGGTCTCTACTCATCAACTTTTGATAAGGAATAAAAATCGTTGAAGAGACGTGTAATATTACTGATAAAACTAAGAAAAAACTCGTTCAATCATGACCAGAAATTTCTGTACACTGACAAACAGACACTAATTACTTGTTTCTCCCCGATAGATTCATATTCTCTCTTTCGGATTCCGTTAAGGTGCTATTATAAGCCAGATTCAATGGTTTTCCTGGAATTTTAATAACCCCCCATTGGGATACATTAGTTTTTCAAATGATATCCAAGTGTCATTAGATTTTACAGAAAAATGAGCAACTCGATGTCCTTATAAAATTATCGAGCCTTGTTTGTTCAGACAGCGAAAGATAAAAAGATCAAGGAATTTTGCCAGGTGTGAAAATAATTGCGTGCTCTTCGTCTCCAAATTATCAAGTCCTATTCTGTCCTTAAGTATAATACCCTTAGGCAGTGTCATGCACACTTTTTCACTGCAGAAAAGGTGGCCAAAACCACGGGGATTCTTGGAATATATTGTCTGTTTTTGCGCTCACGCGCGAGGCTAATCCACTAATTTACACCTAATGCGTGGCATTACTTCGAGAAATCAATCGAAATTTAATAGACTTTTTTTTGGTGCTATTTCATGTGAAGAGATTGGAAAAATTCGATTTCTTTCCTTAATTTTGTTAACATTTTAATTATCTTGATAACAAAGAACTGTTAGTGTTTGCTCTAAATAGGATTTCTCTTCACAATATCTCTATACTTCGAATTCTCACTTTCGGCCACCAATCTAGATCTTGATGAAGAAAACAATTATCGTTTGTTGTTTTGTCTGACAATATATCAGATTAGGAGAAGCCATTAGGACATGGATTGGAAGAAGAACTGCAATGAAGATAAATAAACAAGATAATCTGAACGTCCGACATGGGTGAAAAAATCTACACTTTTATTTTCAAAAACAATTGATTCGTGGAATTTCTTGAACGTAACATTCATGTACATGTGTATGCAATTCAGATTTTAACGAAATTTTATGAATAAGATGAAAATACAAGTAAACTCGTGGCTTAAAGAAATTGGAAGGCCTGATGGGACCAGTAAGTTTTAGATTTGGACCAGTGCTTTGTAAAGCGCTTGCCCTTTGGGCCATTTATTTCTAATAGATGTCTTTTCCGTATAATTATCACTTCAGTGTGACTGTAAAAATCTCAACTGTCAGTAAAAAATTCTATTTGAAAGCGTAAGTGACCAGTGAAAATAAATATTTTCTAGTCTTTTCTTCTATTCATTAAGCGGTATAGCAAATTCATTGCACAGATCAAGTTTTAGATTTAAGGTGAAATTTACAATTTCAGTTAACGCCTTTAATCCTTTTTGCCTCAAATAAATTGCCTTTTCCACGTCAATGAGGAACACCACATGACAATCTGTCAGCATATTATATTTATTATGGAGTAAATCCTAGGTATTGACATTTGTTGGTCCAATTTAAGGCACAATTGCGCGGGAAACCACTAAACGAATCTACACGTATGATATCAAAGATATCCTCAAATATTTGGCACCTTTGCAGCGCAAAACATGCAAAACCAATAGGGAATCTTTCTAGTTAGCGCCAAAATACTTATAGAATGCACATGCGTCAGGTTAAGGAAAAGTATGGTATCACTCACTTGCTTTTTTACATTGAACTCAAGAAAAAAAATAAAACCGAGATCCGCACAACAATCACCATTATTTTCTTAGAGCACACATTTTCTTATAAATTACGATGATAATGAATTGTACAATAATGAACTGCATATGATACATCTTTATTTTCACATTGAAGAGAACAAAGGCAAAGTAAGCTGTACTGCTTTTTTAATTACCGCATTATTATTACTAATATCCAATTCTTTGCAGCAGATGAACCATTTTTTGCCGTTATTATACCACGCCTTTTGTGAGCATTTGTATTTCAGTCCAGATCTACTAGTTATGATTATGATTTCTTACCTCTCCACTTGTATTGACAGCTGTTTTGGGGCATTTATGAATTAACATGAATTATGCATACAGCCACCCATATGCGCTGCATTGATTGTTTTGAATTACAGGACGCGATAAAGCAAGTTGATTTTTCTGATTTTAAAACATCTGTTATATATATAAATATAATTAATAATTAATTTGTACATAATATAACTAATCCTGAACCCCCCCCCCCTCCAAAAAAAGCGGAAGAGTCTGGAATTGCTGATTAATATCTTGCTCAGTAGAGAAAGTTATATTTTTGGTAGAAAGCATTATATAAAGTATTAACGAAAGATTTTGGAAATAATATGGCCAGTTATTAATTTACCTTAATGTGTACTCTCAGAACAGACCAAAAAGGAAAATTTAGGAGAAAAAAATCGTCGTGGGTTAAAAGAAAAAGTCAGAAAAAGATGTAACAACGTCTCGCCCACGTTTGGTCTGTAAAAGAGGAGTTCTGTAAGATGGAAAAAAGCAAAAATATTTCGTGACGACAGCAAACCGTTTTATTAAATATCATATTAAACGCTCGTCTCTCACAAAGTAGAAAGCCTTGTAGCAGTGACTGTCCTGTAATTTGTGACGAGCGCTTAAAACTACCAAAGGCTGAGGATGGCAGTGCTGTCTTATATTGTTGCGTGTAGCCACCTTTGATTATACTATTTGGGCCTTCCTGAAGTACGTCTTCATCGGATATTTGGTCAACCAGACCGATTTCTGGCCGGAACTTAACTGTGACAAATTAAGATCAAAACACCTACAGAATCTCTCCCCGACTGGTACTCGTAACCTTAAAAAAAAGATCGTAGAAGAGTTATGAAGAACATCGTTAATTGGTGTTTAATCGTAAATCGACATAATCTTCCGGGGTTTTTTTTTTTTATTTATTTGGTTGGTTTTGTTTAGTGTACGTGTAATAAAAGTACCCAAGAAACTGTTAACACGCTATGAAATGAAATTTTTATGAGCTTTATATAATAAAATTCATACTGACCCGCGTAGTGTCTTTCGGTACGTGTTGCGTGTGGGAAGCGTGTAAATACTGAGATAATATGATATCAGACATCTATAAGTATTCCTTCATTTTCTTACAAAAACCCATCGATTTTTTGTTTCATTTTAGCGGTTTTCTTCTATATCCCTTCGTGACTCAACAGTGCATTACGCATCATCCAACAGAAACAAAAAGCCGACTGGTCGAGTTTTGATAATTACTTTAAATGACCTTCCCGAAAAATGGACGCGGACCATTCATTCTACTTAGTGTCTTTATCTAATGTTTTATTCACGAAATCCTGGATGACATTTTCTCTTATATTTGACCATAAACTTGGCTAATGTACCCTGTAGATCGTTTCTTAAGGCTGATTCTGGTGCTTTTGGCATTAATTCTGATCTGGCGTGTCTTCACACGATGTGTCTAATTTCTCTCTATTTTTTTTTTTTTTTTGGAATTGTTATTTAAGACGGTTTGACAACCTAGACTGGCAATAGCCATGTAAATCATATTTGTTTCTCGTTGTTCATAACTTAATAATCCAAATGATGGGGAAATTTACTTAGCGTGCTGTTTTTATGGACAAGATCAGCACATGAATTTACTTTTGTTCCGAGACCTATTTTAACAGACATTTGTGTCCGTGTTATAATTTATAAAAAAAAATCTAGATTTGTTCAACCCTTCTTAAAAGCGCTGTAAATTCTTGTTTTCTTATGTACATCCCTTAATATCCTGCCATTGAGGGTTAAATTTCATTTTATTTTGTCCCTAGTTTTGATATTGCAATTTACGAATTATTTATCTTATAAACAAAATGAATACTGTATGTAGGGTTATTTTCATCCCGTGGTGTTTTTTCACTTGCAAACGATTTCGCCCCGTCTTGAATTCGCTCAGACACTGGAATAAATGAAAGATACTCTTTCTGATTAACATAGTAATTTAAAAACTGTTTTTAATTCGCCCAGTTTTAAATTCGCCCACTGACAATGAGGGTGAAAGGAACGAAAATAAAACAGGGCGAAAATTTTCCTATATACGAAAATAATAGACCCCTTCACGATAACTGCGGTACTGCTCTCTTTCAGGGCAAATTGATATATTTTGCCGAATTTAAGTAGATAAATAATTAAATGACGTCAATGAAACAATCAACGTTACGTCATTTTTCACCAAAATATGTCATTTTGCCCTGCAAAAGAGCAATATTGCAGTTACCGTGAAGGGGTCTAAATGTCAATTTTAATTAATAATTTTTTTTTCTTAAAAGAAATAACTTAAAAAACTAAACAAACAGACCCCTTATGAAAATGTTTAAATCTTCCAGAATACCAAGAAGAAAACGAAAAATTATATTTGATCGCAAAAAATATACCTATTTCTAAGATTTATGACATAGACCAAAAGTCTGAAACATTTTACTGCAATAACCAAGTTTTCTGGACATCCATGCATGTAAACACGGCCTTTCTTGAGGTTCGTTAAATCATATCTACCGAATGATTTCCACGTAGACTGGATTTGACAGAACAAGACAGGGAGGTCCGTAATTGGGTTTACTATACCCAGGCATTGGAACAATTTTGTCTCGGATTACCTGCTCTGCCGTAGATCTCTGACTCTGAGATTAGAAATCAGAGAAAAGATTGTTTATTAAAGTAAAACTGCTGGGGTTCTGCTGCTGGTGACGTAGACAAAGGTCTGCTGGGGAGGGATACACTGATCCGTAGTGTACATTATCAACTGATGCATGTACTTAAATGTACAATTCATCTGTTCATCAATATTTGGCTTTAGGTCGCTGCATGACTGTCTTCTCTTGTACATATGTATACCAAGTTTCATCGATTTGATATGTTGTTGCTCTCTGTAGTACTTAATGCTTTGTTTGATATGTAAGATATCGAATAGTCTTTCTTATAAAGTAATAGAGTTTCAAAAAATTATATGATGCTTAGATTATATTTACTAATACGTGTATTTGCCGTTTTTTAATGAATCGGACAACTGTTTTTAACGACGCTGAACTGACGATAGCAGTTTTGTTTTCAACAAACCAAATTACTCCCTGGATCTACGCATAGTGGTGTATTTGATTTGAAATGTCAAAATTAAAGAGAAAAACCACATTAACTAATTCAAAAAATGAATTTATTTCGAAATATCAGAGATTTAAAAAAAAAAAACAAACACCACACACATAATAGCAAATACAATTGCATGCATTCAGAAAATACTATATCAGAACGTCAATCTTGAGAAAAATCTCTGAGAGATATTTGAGAGGTGTTTTTATTCATGCATACGTCTTAAATTCCAGTTTTTTCCCCGTTACTTGCCATGAATCACCGTGTTTTCTCTATTTGGTGGCCACCGAGTTCATTGGAATATTAATGATTCCTTATAACGATGCTATACTTCGTGATATCGGTATCTTAATCACAAAGGGTTGCTTGCATTAAGCCCTGAAATCTTAAACTCATCCACTCCGCATTAACAATTTGCTTTGAATAAAAGACATCTGCATGAGCTGAATGCAGGAGGCTGATAGCAGCTATCCCCTGGGTACCGAATCCTCCACTGATATGAAATGAATTCCTTAACTTTGCATTTAAAGGAAATTCTCGTGGGAATACTGCAGCCTAAATGCAAAGACACTGTGACTTTGACCCGGCTCTGAATTCCGGCAATATCAAAAGAAGATGGCATCGAAGACATGACAAATGTCTTTCTTAAACCATGGCTGTCATTTTTCAGAATACTTTATTTATATATTTTGGGGTTATTTTTCCAGAAAGGATTGTGGTTGCAAGTTACCTAATACCTAGTGAGAAAATAGCGACTTGGATAATGCTTTGTAAACAAATGTTGTCACGAAGTGTCTTCGATTTCAATTTCACAAGACAAGTGTTGCAGAAGCGATGATGTTTGCAAACTGCAAAAACTAGATTGCTTTTGTCATGACACTATTCCCCTAAGACGGCTTGCTCTTTGAATGTCGTAGACTAAAAGTGTTATTATATTTTTTCCAGGTTTAAAAAACTAGATAATGATCCACATGAGACAAAATTACTGAAGTAATTTTTTAAAACATCTACATCAATTTAGCCTCTTTAGTCCCATAAAATCGTTGAAAATGTAGATGGTCTGTTAATGCAGTCCTCAAAAGTACTCGTAGTGAGTGAAATACACATTTGATTCCCATTATGTATGACATAGACATCATGTGACCCCTGTCAGTATTTATGATAAAATCTCTCAACGCAAAGCATGGGTCATCGTAACCAATATTATTCAAAGTACAACATTTAACAATCATTCGCCATTATGTCGTTCTCCATCTGACATCAGGCTCAATGTGACGCTTGCGGGCGTCTTTAAAGCGTTTGATTCCCCGATGGTCGATAACAAGTTATGGAACATCCATAAAATGATCCCAATAACGTTGTCTGGATATTATCAACAATCCACGCGAGTATCCTCTAACTATTCCACTATAGTTGTGTCATTTTATTGCATTAAGAACGATCAAGGGTTTCCAGCAAAAACACCTTACTACAGATTCGATAGATTACTAGTAACCTTTCTGAGGTTTTGACCGGAAATGTTATTACGGGATTATTTTGTTTTGCTGTAGATATCACTAATTACAGTACAAAAATGCCCACTGGAGCTCGATACATTGCGATGATACATTGATCAAAGAAGGGTGGTTTTGTTCTAAATGTTGCATGTAGTTATGTGGGGGAATTTCAGTTTGTGAAAGGTCCGGACTCTTTTACCATATAATTATATCATGAATATACTGCATTTGACTATTTACAATGTCGCCCTCGGACGCACACAAATAATAAAGAAACACGTTGTGTAAGCTTAATATTATTTATTTTGTAGAGTAAATCAAATAAAAATATTCCATTAGAATTTTATATCTTCTTAAAAAAGTTTATTTTTGAAAGCATTAAGGATTATGTTTACTCAGGGTTTAATATTTCAGAAAAATATTTTTAAAAAGTTCAGTAACTGAAGTCAAAAATGTTTTAAAAACACAGAAAATATTATAAACAAATATCGATATTGATATCCATGTTTTGTTTATTTAAGGAAGATATGCTCTGACAAAGGTAGATTTAAATTGAAACATAGAAAATTTTCTCTTATTTTTTACTTTTTTCTCTTAAATTTTTTTTGAGAGCAATATACACATGTATAAGCAAAACTTAGGTTTCAGTGTGTTTTGTCGTATCACTTTACATATTTAATGGTTGTATTATCTTGTGTATAATTTTATATCACTGACTAGCACGCAATAGAAAAACTCTAAAAAAAAAAATAAAATAAAAAAAAATACACAAAATAAATTTCAGATAGCATATCTCAAAAATTTTATCATTGACCTTGTATAATTTCAATACCGACAACATACAGATGATATAAGTAGTTTAAGACATTCAATAACTTGGAGCTCCTACTAGTAAGTTTATTTGTAATACTCGATCAAAAATGGGTAAAATTTAGAAAACTGATAGAGGAAATTCGGAATAAGTTAATTTCAAACTTTGATGTTTCAAAAATTTATTGAATGAGTAAACTACCCGTATTTCACCGTTTTCCACCCTCCATATTGTTTAATTATTTGTTATAATTTTAAAATAAAGAAAACCTTGGTAAGGGTGGACATTTTTTACGAATTTTTCGATAAACATTCAGAGGTCACTAGCATAAAAAGTAGGTCATTTGCCTAGTTATTTGAAAGTGAAAATTAGCACTACAATAGTAGGGCTACGATGTACAATTAATAGGTTATCGTTCACAATAGTGAAATTTTTGCGCCCCTGAGGAACCGTAATCCTTAACATACATAAGCAAGGAAATCCTTTTTGGCATGTCAGAGTACTTGTTGACAAATTGTGGTGGTTTGGCAAGCAAATATTTTACCATTAGAATGACTTTAATTTAGAGCCTATCCTTGAATTCCTACATTTTGTTGATGAACACCCTTCCTCAAGTCTAATAAACAGGTGATTTTGCATTAATGAAATCCAATTTTATGTTTGATGACTAATTTTTAATGTCACAATTCAAATTTTAAGAAGTTGTTATTATATTAAAGGTAAGTATGCCTTTTCTGAGCTAAAATATATAAATCTGATATAAAATCGAGTATTACGTTTTATGGATATTAACACTAAACTTTTCACCAACTGTAGACTATGACAAAAAAACAAAAAAACAAAACAAAACAAAACAAAAAACGGCAACTGACAAAGTAATGATATTCTAACCATATTCACTTGCATATATCCTTGTATTTCTTGTTATGAACGAGACATTGCGTTTACACTATTGCGCATAATTAGCATGCATTTCAATTTCTGGCGTTTTACTCGTATTTTTCTTCTTACCTTACTAACTTCTACTGTATTTTTTTATATTATTCAACACATTTGCTTATATCTTGTCCTATGGCCACATTTTTGTTTAATAAAAAAAAAAAGAATCACGTGACCAAGTTAGGCCGAGACAGAAACTTTTGTTTTTTCTTCCGATCGGAAATAGATATTTTGGAGCATAAAATATTTGTAACACAATTAAGCTCAAATGTGTTATCTGCAGAAAAATGACACCTTTACATAAGTAAAAAAAATATGATGTAATGCATTTTGATACTGAAAAAATACATCACATATATCTATGAAATACAAGTCATAATGTGATTTTTAGTTTAAAAAACTAAAGTTTCCTTTCTATCAGATACACTATAATGCGTAAGGGCCAAGTTTTATTTTCACTTTTAAAGAAGACTCGTACAGATTATAGTTTATGATATTTAGATGGATTGATATCCTAATTTACTAGTTATTAAAAAGAAACGCCAACCCTGAATTGCTCTGACTGGTAGCTGTATTTTTTTAACCGTATGTATGGCAGTAAATACTAATGACAACTTTCTCGTTGTTTTTTGTATTAATTGCTACTCCACGGTGATTTACAAAAAAATCAACATAACAAGTCTTGAACATTTACTGCAACCCGGTAAATGCAAAAACAACATGACGACAAATCTTGAACCGGACAATGTTTTTTCTACAGATATCATGGCGCTGGAGCCCAGCTTTGATGTCCCGATCGTCAACATCACTGTTGTGGCCGGAAAAACGGCTGTCCTCCCCTGTTCCATCGACTCCCTGGGAGACTTTAAGGTCAGTCAAATATACAGCCCAAATGGTCATTTACATTGCTTCTTTTGCAGAGTGGAACGTAAAAGTTAAATATTTAAACCTTTTCATACAATTTTTAGACATGGTCCTTGTTTTAAAATTGTAAGTTAAAGTTTAAAATTTAAAATGTCTTTATAATATACTTCATTGATATGATACATTTTCAAAGATTTTTTTAGCATTATTCCGGGGTTTTTGTCTTTCCTCAAGTTAATTTATACATTAGCTCTGAATTTTTCAGAGATAACAGTTCTCGATATTCTAGTTTTAGTTATGATATACAGGTTTTTCGAGTAGTTGTGGTAAATGTACAACAATTTTAGTTAAGACACCCACTGGGATATGCAATTCAAAATCCCAACGTGTCTTTAACAAAAGTGTAAATATTAAATAAATTAATATTTAGATCTTAACGCTCCTTTTGAAAACTGTGAATAGCAGTGTTTTTTTTTGTAATTTAGAAACACACTTTGTAGAAAAATAATGCATGTCGCACAAATTCCTCTACCATATCGCTTTTCGTAACAGAAATTCACTTAAGGGGAATTAATACTTCAATTAGTGAAATTGTCTCCAAATAGAAGCCTTGTTGGCAGCATGGCACGCGAAATTGATATGAGAAGTTATGAAAAAAAATTATTTCAAGCCAAGCATGTTAATGCATGATTTCTGTTCCAGCGTGTAAATTATTCGTCCTCAGAAGCCGCTCCTTAGAGAGTGCGAAAAGTGACACAGAAAAATCGTGTTATCGACTACAAGTGAAATTAACAACTGACATCCGCCTATGAATATGAAACTGATACATACAAGGGAACATGCTATGACTGCTCACGTATGGCTGCCCAGAAATGCCAATGTCTGAAAAACAATTGCTCTTTATATTTAATCACAATCTACTAATTTTGTTAAAACTGTTTCTATTTCAGAATTATCATCATAGCAAATTGAGATCAATATGGTAACTTAATTTGACAAAAGTGGATAATTCATTTAGAGATTGAAGATTTCAAAACATTAAGTTATTAAATAATTTTTCTAGGGTTCATAAGTTGGTAATGGATACAATTTATTTTTACCAGTTGATAGCTGGAGTTCGGGGTCATTTTTTTTGGCAGGATGGGTTTGGGGTTTGCGGGGGAAAAAAAGTGTGATAGGGATTGATTATGATTGTCTATACAAAGATATTATGACCATTATGATGTTGCAGGTGGTTTGGACGGATCAGTACTCTACGTTGCTGACATTAGGTGAAAAACGCATTATAGACGACGAACGCATGGTTTTAGACCGTCCACACACAAAAGACTGGAATCTTTTACTCCACGACGTCAAATACGACGATAGAGGGCGCTATACCTGTCAAATAAATACAATGCCAATCAAAACTAAAACCATAGAACTGATTGTTTTAGGTACGGTATTCAGTTCTACTTTTTCTTTTTTAAAACCTTTCTCATTACCATATGACGTCATCTCTATTTTTAGGTAGTATGGACCGATCGGTGGTCCACTTTGCTGACTTATGGGGATCGTCGAATCATCAACGATGAGCGAATATCTGTAGAAAGGCCCCGTTTGAGGGACTGGAATTTACTTATTCGTGATGTACACTATAGTGACCAGGGCAATTATGTATGTCAGATCAACACACTACCCATAAAATCAAATTCTGTCCTCCTCAACGTGTTGGGTAAGACTGTGTGTAACACTGACCCCCCACGATCCATTAGTGCTAACAGTGTGTGAATTATCATGTGACGTCATGACGACATCATTATATATTTTTTTTTAGAAAATAATCATTTGAAATTCTGAAAGGATGTTTTAAGAATATTGTTAATGCAGGTTTTGGAAATACAATTTTTAATTTTGAATAGGATTTTTTAAATTAAATATTATATCAAATTAAATCTTTTACACCGCATTAAAAAGAAATTTAATTTGAAAATGTGTTATTATGATAATTATAATCAAATTATTTTTTCTAAGTATTCTGAATTTTTATTTTTAAGAAAGTAATTTGCACACTGTCTAGAGGCCCCGCCCTTCACTAACTGTCTGTTGTGTCCTGCACACCGATTGGATACCACTCTATAAAGAATCGCCCAAATCACACCCATAGCTTTAACCTCTGACGCAAGTCCTCAAACTCTCTCTTCTCTGAAGCTTGGCGCACATTACGTCACTGTTACGTCACTGTTACTAACCATATAGAAATAGAGATCACATTAACTCAGGAACCACACGACTCGACTTAGATTTAATGATTTTAACTGAGTCATGTTTTCAACTTTTCTTGTAGCTAGCTAGTCTTCACGACCAGGCCAACTAATGACGTCACTTGGATATGTGTATTTTTGAACATCTAACACAAAATGAGCTTTGCAGTTGCTTTAGCGTGCGCTGGTTTTATGTGCTTTTAATTAACTTGTTCTTTCAAATAACACGTTTATTAACACAGATTGATGCAGATTTCTTTTCTTCTTTAAAAAAAAAAGAAAAAAGAAGCATCGAGGTTTAAAGCAACAGTGTTGTAATATGATTTGTTTTGCTATATTTGATATAATACACAAGAAATATAAATACGTTTTTGAAAAAAAAAAATATAGATTTCATTCTTTCATAGGTTTCATATGATCATATCAAGTATTTTTTATAAAGATATTTCAAATATAACGAACCTACATGTAGGTTTCTATATTATGCAATTTCTTTGGTCGAATTTTATATCAGCTGAGTATACATTCAGTCTATTTGGCTTTACGTTAAAAAAAAACTGTTGCTTTCTGCCTTTGCATTTTTTATAAGCAAAAGGTTGCTGCTGACTGCGTTTCTTTTTTCATTAAAACCTGCAGTAACATGTAGCTAATTTGTTATGCCAAATCGTGGGAAACTTTCCCCTGGACTACTATAACTATTGCAAGTTTCATGTTGGTTTCCTACGGTTTGGCAAATGGAATCAAATTGTTGACGTAAATGTAGACAACAGCTTTAGGGGAAAAGTATTCACTCTTTTGATGGATATGAATACAATAAGTCAAACTGTACAACAATACAGTACTGTATTACTTTGTCTTCTTTTATCACTTAACGAGTATATTCAAAGTTTCTTAAGTGTAATATATTTTTGTTTTTGGGCACTCAAAACATCAACAACTACTAACTGAAGCGATGCGCTCTTGAATGATTTTCCAAATTTAAATTGAATATAAAAAAGCAACGCAACGAAGACCAAGTTTCTACATTTATGTTATCGTGTGTATATGATATCAATATAGATGACGTCTTTTGATGAATGGTGTCATCTCAAAATACCTTTTTTGGTAAACTTAAAGAATTTTTTTAAGTCATCGAAATGGCTTATCTGAAAAGCTGAACTGGCATTGCATCATCATAGCTCATTGCATTGAATACTAATACCATGAATAGTTATCCCCTCGCGCAACTTGTTGCGAAGGGGATATAGCATCGCTACCGTGCGTGTGTGTGTTCGTATGTGTGTATGTGTGTGTGTGCACTCCATTTCAATTTTCTAGTAAATCAAAAAAAAAACCTTCCAATAGAATTTCCTCAACCTTTGCACAAATATGCCTCATTGTAAAAGATTAAAACAAATGCAATGTCATATTAATTGGTCAAATTTTTATGCAAAAACTTAGATAAAATTACACCATTGTAAAGGAGGGGGCATACATTATGACAAAATTCGTTCAAAACTAAAAATATTTATCATAGATTGCACACTTCTGTAAAATAACAAATAAAAAATGCATGTGCCTTTCCAAACCATTAATACTATTACAAATTATTATTTCATTAAATCAATGTCATAATTAACTTTGTATACGAGTTATCAATCGAAATTTCTGAGTAAGAGACTAAGAGTTATCAATCACCCAGAGCGAAAGTAGCGTGACAGAACAACGTTACGGTGAGTTAATAGAGTTAATAGCTTAATGTGTGTTTGAATGTTTGTTATTATCCCCTCGCGCAACTTGTTGCGAGGGGGATATAGCATCGCTGCTGTGTGTCCATTGTTAGCTCTTTAACAAAATTCCAAGAAAACCCTCTAATGAATATTCATCAAACTTTGTACACTTCTTTGGCATGGTAAAAGGACAAACCCGGTTTGATTTCCTAATCAATTGATTCAACATTTTTTAAATTATCGTAAAAAAGCGAAGTTTAAACATGAATTTTATGTACGACTTGACAATAGACATTTCCGGTAATTTAGTAAATCGCTACCGTATGCAGTTCAAATCAACAACTTGAGGTTTTAATCTAGTAAAGGTTAAAAAAAAAACCTCCAAACGTTTTGTAGTATTGAAGGGTTAGAAGGTTGCCCATAGGTAAAAGTTGAAGCGGGCAAGAAATTTAAGTCATCCGATTGACATCGAAACAACCAGTCGACAAACGGGCAAATTTTCCCGTATTACTTACAAAAGAACTGGTCCAAAATTTAGGGGAGACTTTGACAGATATCGCACAGATTGTTTCATATTAATAATAGCTGCATATCTACTACTATGAGTTGACATACCACAATTGCACAAGCAACTAGAATTGTCTATCAGAGCAGACTACAGATCGCTAG
>WFKH01006014.1:30090015-30104275 GCA_016163765.1 Magallana hongkongensis
AAAAAAATGCATTTCCCCCTACAACAAGTCATGTCGCGAGGGGATGCTCCGCTTTGCGGTGCCCTTGTTAAGAATTTCTTTACAGGATTAATTCACTTAACTATATTATGCTACTTGTACTACTCATCATTATTGATGAATATTCCATTCTGAATCTTTGAAAATCGATACCTTTAAAATAAAAAAAAATGTTTTTAAGTTAATTTCAACAAATCAAACAGTGAATGATCAAATTTTCTTATTTTGATATCTTTTAACCGTAGAGTTATAAATAATTGAATGCATATTCAACTTTGACCTCAGTATTTAAACAAATATTGTAACAAGATATTATCTGATATTTAGTTCCACCCACAATATTGGACACTTCTAGCAAAGACTTGACAGCCAAAGAAGGTGACACTGTAACCTTGACCTGCAACGTCAGTGGAGTCCCAAAGCCAACGGTCCAGTGGTTCAGAAAACCACACGCCGACAGTAGGGACCAGCATAAAGAAAGTAAGTCATGACGTCATGGTGACGTTTCTAAACTACGAAATCAAAATACTATATATTACAGTATAAGTAGTAGTTGAATTATAGACATCGATGGGATTAATCACTGCTTGAGTGCTGCACTCGCTATAATATTGATAGAAGAGATATTTCCCATTTTCGTTTTCACCATAATGTTGTTTCATAGGCTTTGCAACATAGAAATTTGCAGTAGAAGTCAATTTATTGTCAATTTTATTCTCTTATTTATCAATATTACAAATATAACTGAGACAAGAGGGTTAAACTTATGCTCATTTAATTTGTTCTATTTTCATCCATATATGAGAAAAATTATTTGATTATACATACAACTTCTGTTTAATTTTCCCGTTTCTAAATATTGCACCAAATATTTTAAATAAAATGCACTTGTATATTAAGAATTTATTTTTCGTTACCAGTATATATAATAATTCATGCCTTTTAAGTTGCAAACAGTTCAAACAAAGTTGTTCCCTGAGGATCGCTGTGACTTCTTTGCACTTAGATTACTTTACACATTTGTAACTAGGAGTGAAGACGACTGCCCTCGGTCACTATGGTAACCGGCTGTCAGATGACCACTGCTTATACACAGTCAGTCATCGAGGTACATGTCTATGTCAGATGCGTGCGCATGCCTATTCCAGTAGTAGACTGATTGTGGATTTTAAAAGAATTTTTAAAGAAAAAATTATTCCAGTGTTTAATAAGAATTTTGTTTTCGAACAATTATTGTATACATAAAATCACGTAAAGGCATTTCTTATTTACTTCAATGAATACGAAAGATTGCGGAAATCCCAGTCATATGTACATTGATTTTTCTTAAGTAATACTATTTTCACAAAATATAGATACAATATTATGTTATTATAAAATGAAACACGGAAAACTAATTCCTCGTAAAAGAAAAAGAAACATTCTGAAAAGTTTGCCCAAATGCAAAACAAAAGTTGCGATCATTCGTATTCAAAGATGAGAGTTGTAGTCTCTTTGGTTCGTAACAGGAGAAAATCCGCAGTTGTCTATTACTTGTCTTCTGCTTTACACATCCTCACTGTTCTCTCACATACTAGCATTAGACCCTGACCCTGATACAATAATTCTATATATGAAACAAATAGTTTTAGATAGTTTGTAGAAAACATTGATATTTTGTAATAAGGAGCGTATTTTTTTTTTCAATTGATTCACATACTAACATTTTATATTTATATCATAACTTAATTCAAAATTTTATACATAATAAACTGTACTCATCTCCAATGGTTTCGCAACCCTTGAATTCACTTATTTCCAAATATCCTCACTGCAGTATTTTTAAACTTTTGAACTAACTAACACTTTTTTGCACAATTAATTATTGTTAAGGAACTTCTTGTATTTATAACAAAACAATCTGTTAAACGTTATTTCCTTTTCCAATTTTAATCAAGAACTATGAAATGATATATGTATGTATTTGTGGTGAAGTAAAATCTTACTAAAACATGTGTAGTATGATAATTATTTTATTGTGTAATGCAATGCAATATCAATATATCATGAATTTCATTTCATTTTGTGAAGTCATATCATTACGTTAAATAATGTCCTTAAAACTTGAAAATGTATATAAAAAACTAACAATATACATGCACAAAAGAAGTAAAACATGTCAAGTGATGTAATTTTTTAAAAATTAATCTGAAAAAAGGAAATACGAATTTTACCACGTGACAGTGACTGGATGAAAGCATTATAAACTTAATATAGTTCACGTATTATACCATTTGCATTTATATTTTCAGTAAAAAGAATTTTTTAAAAATTTGCCCAAAACAGCAATATTTTATACATTTAATTTTTTTAATATATTGTACTCAAATAATCGAGTCTCGCAGAAATCATAAAAAAATAAAACTATTATAAAAAGATCCTAAAAATAGTTTAAGCTGTCTACAAAATAAAGTGAATAAAATTTGAATATAGGCCGAAAGATCTAATAAATTAACAACAATAAATTAATTTCTCATCGTTTAAATCATGGTTTTGAAATATTAGAGATTGGTTTGGTTTGAAAATTTGTGAAAGTTTTCACTCTATCCGCATCACTAAACCTTAGAAATATGACAATGATATCATAATAAGGCTAATAATAAATCTGGTTAAAATAGTACTCATGCGCTTAATTTAAATGAATAAGAAAAATACCTTGTTAAGGACATCATAAAGCTAGAATAAAGAATCGTCACTTTACAACGAGTTTGTTAAGCAATAAAGGGACTTGGACACGATTTGAGATCAAAATTTTCAAATTTTATTTTCCCGTATTTAATGTCTAGAATTGTTGATATGGGTATTGTTAATGATTTCTCTAAATTTGAAAGTCAGATATCGAGTTTCAAGCAAGATACAGAGTTTGAAATTCTTTGTTTTGTAAACAAAGCTCGAGCCTTGTTATTGTTTACATATGTGTTTTATTGGGTATACGTTTCAATCAGATGTTGCTTTTTTGTTGATAATATCATTTATAAACACATGAAATCAGTTTATCTTGTTTGAAACGAGTCATTTTGTCAAAGAAAAAAAAAGGAAATTCCTTACTTTACATTATTTGTAAACAAATATAAGCCTCGAGCTTTGTTTATATAACAATGAATTCTTACCTCTGTATCTCGCTTGAAAAGTGACTTCTAAGATTCAAATCTGGGTCTATCATTTAAAATGCACAAGTAAGCCATTTTATACTTACAAAATAAAAAATAAAATTTTGATCTCAAATCGTGTCTAAGTCCCTTTAAAGGCATCAAATGTTGATGATGTTTAATTAAGAGGGCTGGATGGTCGTGACTATAAACTATATAATAAATCAATCTCCTTTAAAGGAGAGCTTTTTTATAAACATAAAAGGAAATCTTCAAATTTTAAACGAAAATGTAAGGATTTTGTACAAATAAATAACAGTTTGTGGTTTAAAAAATCATATATAAGATTTTAAGGTAGATCTTTTGGATAATTTACTGACCTTCTAGTCTCCCTAAGTCCAAATTTAACGTCAGTTTATTTATATGTACTGGCAAAAGAAAAAGGTTAATACAACAAACATCTTAAGATGATTGCTGTAAGAAATGCAATACTTTCAAATTAAGATCTTTTTTATATAAAAAAGTAAAAAAAGAGAATAAAAAATAGGGATAAATGATTATTAAGTCTAAGGTTAAAACCATAGTCATGACTTACATTCTCACTACACCAAGTCCTATCAGAGTTTTTAATCACGTGATTTGATTATCTATCATGTTTTTGTTACAGTGTATGACGTAGAATTGACTTCCGCCCCGATAGCCACTGTTATCGGGCATGATCCGGTGGTAAATAATGGTACACTCTCTACTTCCTGTTTTTTGGAGTGTGGTTTCAGCACGATTTGCTTTCACTTCCGTCTTTCTATCTAGTGTTTGGTCGTTCTTCGACCAGAACCGTCCTTCTTCTCTGTTTCACTCTTGTCTGCTGTTATATGCTTTGAAGTGCTATATGTGAGATAAATTATAAATTTTAACTTAAACTCAACCATTGGAATTCATTTAATTTTATCCTTTTTTAAGTAAAAATGCAAATTTTACGCAATGATACAAAAACACTCGATCAATGCTTTCAGTAGTATTTTGTTTTTTCGTCCCTTAACTCGGGTGTGTGTTCTTGATTTCAAATATAAATTAAAAAAAAAAACCAAACACCTATATTTATCAGTTATTGTATGTGTGAATTGCATTTCCTCCTTTGTATACATGGCTTTTGGTTTTCTGGTTTTTCTGTTTATTTTTTTAAAGTTTCAATCAACCTTTTTTATATGAAACGAAAATGGGAAAGTTACACAAAAATACGATTGTCACAGTGCCTGTAAGAGCTGTCAGAAAGGTTGTCATCTCTCATTTTCAAACAAAATGTTGTATTTAACCATGCATTGTAACTGTACTATAGCCATTCGCTTCTCTGCCTTCATAATCATGTACATGTATAAAGATCTGTTGTAATCAACGCTTCAACAATAAGATATATTTCTGCAGATGCAATAAACTCTCATTTTTGCTGTGCAAAGAAATTCATTACTTTCATTACTTTCATTATTCATTGACCATAAAAAAAGTAATAATAAGGTAGTCAAAGAAAGCAATTTTTTTCTTTTAAAATCATTTTTTTACCATCTTTATGAATTTGTATAATTTTGATTTTCCTTTCACCATCAATGATAACGTACGGTATACCAATTTATTATAGGGTAATCGTTTTTTTTGACATATTGTTGTTTCCTGTAGGGGTGGGCATTAATGGCGAAATCCTTATCATTCACAACATCTCGCGATACTGTGACGGGATTTACGAGTGTGTGGCGTTCAACGATGTTCCTCCCGCCGTCAACCGGGTGATCGGCGTGATGGTGGAATGTGAGTACTGTGCATTTCACACTCGCAACCTCTCGGGCCTTTCCAACAGTAAAAAAAAATCATACTTCTCGTGCCTCTCCGAGTGTTGGAGAATTATAACACTCTACGCCTTTCCGACTGTTAAAAAACCATATCGAATTCTTCACATATGATTCCAAGACACAACTCTCTTTGAAATTAAAATTGATAGTATTAATATGTTGAATATATTATGGTAATCTATCTTATAGTGATATTGAAGCTTAACTTCATTAAGTTTAACAATATCACCTTATTTATATTCTACAGAAAAAATGTGTGTTCTATCGAGCGTAATATTCTTGAAACTGGTTATGTCAGATCCATTTTCCATAAAAATTAAACATCGGGTGATGTAAATACATTTGATGTGTTTCAACCAAGCTGTAATCTGCTGGAAAGGCCCATGAAGTTGCAATTACCACACGTTCCCTTCATTAACTCTTAGTTTTAAAAATATTTTTAAGGAATGGCCTTGGTAACCACGACTTTGATAACATTTATTTTTAACGATTGTCACGACAGTCAAGCTTGCAAGCGTGTGTCGAACTTTTTCCAACGTTTTTAAGTCAGATGAAACATCACACATTTGTGATGCTTATTATCTTGGTCTTTTTCAAGTTCCGCCAGAGGTGTGGCTCGACAACCAGAGAATGGGACAGACTGTGGGTAAAGAAACAATTCTCGAGTGTAAGGTCACAGCCTTCCCACAGGCTGTGTCCATCTGGAAATTCCAAAATCAAGATCTTTTCAATTCGCTCAAACATCGCATCGATGTGTACCAAGACAGGGGACATATGCTCACTCTAAGTCTGCGAATTCCGAATGTGACACGAGATGACTTTGGACAGTACTCTTGTTATGCTAGCAACGGGTTTGGTATGGATGAGGAAACGATGATCTTATATGGTAAGACACTGAGTATTGATAAACTGAAATGGTAAGTTGTTGTTGTTATCTTATTAATACAAAACGAGAAATTGTTATATGGTATAATAATACTAGATCCTTCTATAATAAAACGTTAATTTATAATTATACTTTTAAATGTGTTTCGTCCTTGTTATTTTATCCTTGTTTTATGAAACGATGTATACTAAGGTTCTTGTATGGTAAAGCATATCACAAGACATAACCTTTGACTTTGTTTAAGCCTGAGTGAATAACTTAAGAGTGTAAGACAACATCATGTTTTAATAAATTTTTATAACGCAACTCGATTTAGTAAACATTGCTTATAATGAATTAATATCCATAAAGTAATTTCCCACGGAAAGTTTAGATATTCTAATTTTCATCTTATTAAATCCAAATTGTTAACAGTCTATCTTCTCTTTTTATGAAAATATTTTTAATTTGATTTTTAATTTGATCAAATATCTTTACATTTTTTTTTATTTGTTTGCTTGTTTGTTTGTTTCTTTGTTTTTTGGGGGTTTTTTGGCATCATTTATATGGTGGCAAACTCGTGTAAACTTGTACATCTTTTCCAGAGTATGTCCCACCTACAAAGCCCATTCCAGTTGTCACCGCAACGGAAATTCCAAGATACACAACCACAATAAACAAGAGGAACGGACTCTTCAAATCGACCATATACGACGAGAAAGAGTTGATTCCCTACAACCAAACCCTGAACGGCCATAATCCCGGTAATGACTCATATAGCGACGGACAACAGTTGGGAATTAGGTGTACCGGCGCAATTGTTAGAATTTGTACGTGAAATAAAGGCATGATTTTAGAGGGTTTCGGCGCATGTCTCTGATGTCACTTCCTTTCACTTCAACTACTTAATTGGTTGTTTTTTTTCAAAATATTTTAGGGATCCTTTCAATTTGATAATTATTGCTCTTCTATATAACGCTAACTATACTATTCTAGTAATTTAAGATGTATGAAAGCGATGCGATTTTTAAAAATGAAATATCCAGATATGAAAACGTTGGGTTTGGTTTGGACTGTAGTTATGATTCCTTGTTTTACTTTCTTTTCTTTTTAAATGAATTCCCTTCTTTTGGAACGATTAATATTGCAGCATTATCACTGTGGTCAAACTTCGATGATAAATAAGTTGGCGAAGTAAAATAAATAAAACGTACAGTAAATTCAGTCTATGCTCGAGAGAGAGAGAGAGAGAGAGAGAGAGAGAGAGAGAGAGAGAGAGAGAGAGAGACAGAGAGAGAGAGTTATGTGAAAGCACATATTCTGCATTAGATTCTTAATGTTAATAAAAAGATTGATTTTTTGAAAAAGAAATTTTAAAAAAAAACTGTCTGAAATGTAACAAAAAAACTCTATGCATGAAACATTTTAAGGAGGTTGGGTAGTGAGAATTGTTTTAAATCACATCTCAAAGATGACTAAATTACTTACCAAATCTCAATTGTTTGACCTCTTGACTCGGTTAAACTACATGTATTGATTTCATTCCATATCGTATGAAGTTCAAATTCATCAAATTTGCTCGGTGTACGGGGTATAAAAAAGACAACATGGCCACGATAGTTAATCTTGCCTCGTTAAATAAAAAACAGTCATGTGATTTTCAACTTGTAGAATACTGGTTTCTTTCTTTTGGACAGGTGCCCCTTATTCCGGGAGGCAAGGATACAATACTGGTCAGACAAACAGTTATCACGTGGGACTTCTGATATTTTCCTCGATCCTCTCCTCCATCTTTTTATTTGATATTTCCTGTTTTGTGATGTTATGAGAGAGTGCCGTTTGTACTAGATCCTAGCAGTATTAATTTTATCAATTGTTTATGTAGAATGTATTATTTTTTATGTTTTACAGTTATACGTTGATACTGTATTTAAACCATTTTTGAAATAATGATAGCTTTAAGAATGCATGTCATCTTGCGAAATGCAATCGATTATTTAATGGTGTTTGTCATAATGTTTGAAATTTTTGTTTACTCTATCCTTTTGATGTCATTTACATCAAATCAAACAATAAAATTCCGAATACTGTTTAGCAAATTGAATTAATGGCACAACATTGTTACCGAAAGACAATTTGCAAAAGTTACCTGTTTTGATTCAGACAATCGCATCTTCTTGGGTCTTCCAAGCAAATACGGCACCGTATCCAAATATTGGAAATGCTCGAGAAGTTGCAAATAAGACTAACACTTTGTATTTATTGAGTGTACATTTGCCCTTGAAAGAATTTCTAATTGAATAGCTAAATAGTCAAACGATAATGTTGTGTGTGCATCATTAATCTACAATTAGACCTCGTTAAATTTGAATCCACCTCCTCCAAGATATATTCGATAGTTCGAATTCGACATATTGAAATTGTTATGCGGTTTCAGTTCTGATATTGCATATTTACTTGAAAAGTTGTCTCTTTGAACACTATCTGCCTTTATATTCCAAGAATATAGTTATGGCAGATTTCATAAACTTATGTCGAATAAAATAAACATGTCATATTTACATATAACAGCACTTAAGGTACATCACATCCTTTTCAGCCATTCGCTAATGGTCTACAAATACTATAGTACCTCTGTTTATAGTTTGAATTCTTCCAAGAAAAGGTCGTTTCCCAATATCTTACAAATAAGCTAGGAAATCGGCTTTGGAACAAAATTTAGTTAATTTATAAAATTTTGATGGAACTTGTAATTGTGACCGGAACATATTTTTTCACTAAGAGGATCAAGAGATGAAATAAGAGTTTGAGCTTTGCGAAATTTATATACAATTTAATCATCGGTTGTCGCTTAAACGATCTTATTTGTGTGGATACTTTCATTTTACTTATTTAAGGATGGGTTAGGATATGAAAAAGAACCAGTACTTGATTTTAATTATAATGTAAAAGCATGAAAAATTGTTCATTCGTCTTCAGACTTTGTAAATACTTATTTTTAAGAAAACGGGGAAAACCCCCTTAAATATGAAAGATATTTCACATTCAGACCATGCCAAAAAATCCCTACACATGCATTATCACCAGGTTGTGGTTGCCCTGCAGTAGATAGTTAAATATTTGACACATCACTCTGACTTCTTATTGTGCTGCTGTTTTTTAAGAACATACATGTATATGTTTGTAGTTGTTTTATATACTATGTCTTGCTATGACCGAGGCTATACTTACAAAAAGTAGAAATCAGCAGTAGTTAAAGTGTGGAAAAAGTCATTCATTTCAGTTTCTTATGCCAATAAACTTATTTTTATAATGTGTTTGATTTTTTCATTTCGTAAATTGTGCCATATGCATCATGTTGATCGCAAATTAGAGAATCAGTGTGGGTATTTGAATAAAATGATTACTTCGTTGTCTATCATGGTATTGCGGTTTATAAGGGCATGGATTTTCTTTAGAATATTAATATCATTTGAGGTGGAATGCTACGCCAAAATTTTATTTTATGGATTGTTAAAGTATCATTTCTGAAACATGATTTCGTTGTTCAAAGAAGGATATAATTATGCTCTTTAAAATTAGTTTATACGAATTTACTTTCATGAATAACGAATACAGTTTTAAAATCAGTCAAGTGTGTAAATTCGTGGGTGTTGTATCGCTTTTTTGCCCACGAAAATTCAGCAACCTTTAACACTCCTGATTTTACAGTACTCGGTAGATATAGTTGTAAATAAGTCAGTCAAATGAGTTTGAGATTCGGTCAAAGAATGATCGTGACAACCTGGCTCTAGTGACAAAATTTGATAAGTAAAAATAACAAAGAAACAATATGGACGAAGTAGACGGGAAATATGTTTACAACAAGGATTGAACAAAGAGATTTGCCTTGATCTTGACTTTTGACTTGTACCTTTTAGCGCGGACAGTCATTTGGTAACCTATGGTTGAAGCTTCATGTAGGTAGGGCAAAAAAAAGAAAAAAATAATACGCTCATGTTAATCAATATACATAGACCTGCTGTGTCATACTATAGAACCAAAGGAAAGGAAGTAGAATTTTTACACGGCATCCGATGTAATCTTGACCAACAAATTCAGATCTATGCCATTGCATGCATTCTTCGAAGAACATTACGAGTAGAGAAAATATACTCGTAAAAATTTTGAATTCGACCTTGACCTCTTTCAAAATCACTTGCACATCCTTTAACAATGAGCAGGTTTTCTGCGAGGTATGCCGTAGATACGGTCAAAATGTAGAGAAAATACGTTCAAGGGAAGGATAATTTTCATCTAAATGAAGGCACTCTGAGCCAGGTTAGACTATAAAGAGAAATAATCCTATCCTGAATATTCTGGCAGACAGACATTCTGCTCACTTGCAGAGATGGGTTTCCATTTGTATACATAAGTTTAAAAGTTATTTCAATTGAAATAAATCTGTATATGATCACTAAATAATAAAGGCGATTGAAATATACAAATAACTAATGATAATGCTTTTACGTGTTACAAATGTTATCCAAGATATTGCAACAGATGACCCCAATAATTTAGCATATTAAACACCTATGCATGCAAGTTGAATTAACATAATATATTTACATTTTTCAGTGTCTTTGTGATAACACTACGAATCGATTTTGTAATGTACAGTCCAATAAATTCAAATGACGTATTGTTGGGGCGCAAGCGGGGTTCGCATAATTAATATTCTAACATTTAATCATACAATTGCTGAAAATTATATAAGTAATAAGTAATCATTCTTTGAAAATTATGAGGTGATAATTTCTCTCTCTTTCATAAAGGCATTCGGGCTTTATTGGATTTGGTCATGCCCTGACTAAAATTTTCACCTCATAATACTCAGAGAATGATTCCTTAATTACATGTACTGCAAATGGAGACATATTCCAGACTGTTTTGTTTTCAGTTAGCCTTGTGTAGATCTACTGATACAAAACAAGTATCAAGTTATACAATGAAAAGCTAGCACACTATTTCAGAACTTTATTGAAAATATTACTATTTTTTTTACAAAATAATTTGTGAGATTCTAACAAAAAGTATTCTAAATGACGTAATATTCATCAGATACAAAAGTCATACCCCTATATTCAAAGTTGTGGATAGGTCTCAAATCTTTTGATTTCTATAGGCTTACAAATTAATGTTGCATGCAACTCTTTGTATTTCACCAACAAAAAAAACCAGTAAGTGACATCTGATGGCCAGCAATATCATATGATAAAATGATAAAAATCTTTTTTTTTAAAATGTCAATTATGACATTTTTTTCAAAAATGCAAAAATACACCCATGTTACAACTTTCCATGTCAAGAGTATAAAGAATATCTGCTCAACATACACTGTATGTTGAACAAATCTACCAAAATATATTTCTAACTAATACAAATGTAAATAATCTCTGATTTCAATGCACTTTTTTCAGTCACAACTGTATATGTCTTATAGCACTTCAAACAATGATATCACAGAAGATGTTTTTGTAGAATGTGTTTTTTTTATATAAACATGCGTTCATTCAAACTTGATTCCCTGGGCCAATGGCAACTCGGCACTGTAGTTGATTGTGCTAAAAAAAAAAAAAAGAAACAGAAAGAATGTAAGATTAAATAATTTCAGACTATTGCATATAATCACACTATTTTCTACTCTATTCTATTGTCATTTCAATTTTTGGATTGCGAGATCAAAAGAGAATGAAACACCATAAAAAAAAATTGGACATCGTAAAGTGCACCATCCCCTCTCAAGACTGCAAATTTATTACACAAATTGCTACAGGGACAACAGGAAGGGACATGGGAAACAAACATTACTGAACCTAACTGCACATGTAAAGTTTGTCCTGATGGTAGTACCCCTGTTACATATGAGTCCACACACTTTGTACACATACAATAAATATTTAAATATATCCCTTCAATTCATTTGTAGAGGAATAACAAACCAATCATCTACAGATGTGTAAAATCAAGCTCCACATTCCAATTTCATAAATTGAATAAATGTCCCCACTCCACATGTTACCTGAACTTGTGTACCTTTGTACAGGTAGATAGACTTACCAGGTAGATCTCCTCATGTACTGCTTCCAGGCGTCACTGCCCGACTCTCTCCCACCCCCAGTCTGCTTCTCACCACCTAGCGGACACAAAGTCTTAGTGTTACCATCATTATCATTGTACCGGTAATAGAGGCAATCAATTAAATAATAGAATTGAAGAAAGTAACGCTATGAGAGAAATAACAAAGATAATTTATTTCACATTTTATCAAACTTTAAATCAGGAATAATTGGAATAGCTAAGAATTTGTAATCAATAACAATCACTGTCTTTAATATTAATGTGATCGCAATTATTTTGAAGAAAGTATAAAATTTTATATCACATAAAATATTGATTTTGAAAAATCTAATGAAATATTTTTCTGCATTACACATACCAAATGCTCCTCCGATTTCTGCACCATTTGTGGGAATGTTGATATTCACAATGCCGCAATCTGATCCTTTAGGTCTGGGAAAAAAATATGAGTGACAAAATTTTATAACTGCTTGTAAAGTATGCAAGTTTTGAGCAGGTATAATACAGTATACAATCTTGTTGTATATCAATAGAAGTCTTATCTTCTTTTACCCAAATTCATTGAAACAAATTGCATCTTCAATGAATTATTCCGTTTTTTGTACAAGGTGCATTTATATGCGACACACAGTGCACTTTTTTAGCAGATCTATCAATTACTCATTTTTGGGGTGTTACAATGCTCCTTACCCCATCCATCTGAACACAGCATTCATGTCCTTTGTGAACAGACTGCTGGACAGGCCCTGCTTGACCTCATTGTTGATCTTGAAGGCCTCATCTAGGTTCTGTGAAACACATCGAAGTCGAGTAATTAACACATAAAAACATATGAAAAATTCTTCCCCTCATATTACTTCCACTTTAGCAAGTATTTTAAAAGAGAAATAAAAGTATTCTGTCCATAGCAAAATGAAGAAATTTAGTAAATTGTAGATAAATCTTATTCTACAAGTGAGAAGAAACTATTAAAAATTCTACATATTTTTTACTTTTGTTGAAAGGTAAAAAATTCCTAAATGTGTTATGTACATCTCTCTTGACAATATTATCTCACATGAATTCTACTTACAGAGAATTTGACAGCATACACAATGGGTACAAAAGTCTCCTTCAGGACAATGGGGGCATCATGCTTCAGACCAGTTATAATGGTAGGCTCCACATAATTTCCTGGTCTGTCAATTTTCTGCAAACAGTACAGTCATTTTATAATAAGTCAAACCAAATGCCCAATCAGAAAAAAACCTGAACAGCCCATTTTGAAACCAAAAATTTGGCTATAAATAAGCATTGCCTCCATCAGACTAACCTTTCCTCCACATTCAATCTTTCCTCCCTGGGCCTTGGCCTCCTCTAACGCTGCAAAGTACTGATCCACCCCCTGCTGACTGTGCAGTGGACCATACAGGGTTCCATCTATATAGAGGAAACAAATGTTTTTAGGATTCAAAAAATTCACAAAATGCAATTAAGAAATTTCTCAAATGAATCTTCTTATATAAATGTGATTCTAGCGAATGCATTCATGTCACATTATAGCATTGATATAGCTTTTTAAATTATTCTGCAAGTAAAAATTGGTTGTACATCAGTTCAATATATGCACTAATGAAATGATGCCATAATCTGATAAAAATTGTAGAGTCAATGTTGAGAAATTTACTCAAGCCAATTTTTTAACATCAAGGGTGAATCTAACAACTTACCATCTAGGGGGTCTCCAACCCGGAGTTGCTTGTAGGCCTTCACCAAACCAGCTACAACCTGATCATGGACCTTCTCATGCAAAACCTGCAAGGAAATATGTGTACATGTAATTCAAATGAACAAGTTAACTTAAGCTTACGTAAGAGATCATTATACCAATTCTAAAAATTAAAGTAAAATGTAACTGAAGGGGGATCTAACAGTTATAAACAGAACAATAGGCCCATGGGCCACATCGCTCACCTGAGCAACAATAGACATAATAAAATCAGCTTTATGAAGTCATACCCAAAATATCGGGACAATGAATGAGTAAAATAGATCCTGTATTAAAAGATTTTCAAAATTTTCTACAGATGTTCTTTTGTTGAGCCCCTTTTGTAACTAGATGATTTCACAGTTATATCACATATTGAGCATTGCCATTCTCAAAAAGATCTTAAACAACTGTTCATATAAATATAAACCTACATCAAACTTTGAACCCCTTGAGTGGCCCAAGAATTATCCAGGGTCACAGTCTAAACAACTGAGAATCAACAAATGTCAACATGCTTGCATATTAGTAATACTATATA
>WFKH01006014.1:30134738-30165207 GCA_016163765.1 Magallana hongkongensis
TGCGAGGAGACGAGACACAAAAATGACCATAAGTAAAATTTGTGAGCGTTGTTAAAGAGATAAGTAGGGTATTAAAATGTACTCAAAAGAAAACAACATGGACCCGGGTAAAGTACCCAAGGAACTTAAAGATCTTACAACTATAGAACAACAACTTATCAGTAGAATTTCTCCATGCATTAATGTCCACATGCTTAATCATGGAGGTATTGCATCATCAGGTCATTGTGTCACTTTCCCGAAAGAAATCATTGTGTCCCTTTTCCAAAAGAAATCAATGACCAGCAAAAAAATTCTCTAGATTGCCTCATGAAATACAAATACTAGTAATAAAAGTTAGAAAACAAGGAAAAAATGATACGTCTAAAGAATTTAAAGTCCGTCGTTTTAAAGTTGAACAGTCCTTGAACTGGCTTAATTAAGAATAACAATCCTGCTTATTCTTTATAAGTAATGAAAGGTTACAATCAATCACTGAAGATGGCCAATTAAAAGACATTGTTACATTAGAATTCAAAGAAAATACTGCTCACAAAAAAGATAAAGGTCCATCACCAGATCAGGCAGACATTGGGGTTTCTAAGGGATTAACACATTCTGGTGCACAACTACTAGATTCAAATAAACACATACGAGAAAAGGTTGAAAACATTGTTCATGAAATAATTGGTGAAAACCATGGGGAAGTTACTATAAAAAGACAGGGTACCTACCATCACCATTCCTTGGCCTACATGAGACAACACCCCTGTATCCGAATTAACAACAGCACTTTTTTAACCCTTGCCCCTCCTGCTCTCTTTTCCTATGGCTCTGGAGACTTTTTTGTCAACAGGCCTATTACATTATCTTCTATGGGACAATGGGCTGAACATTTAATATGGTACGATGATGGCAGGTTTGCAAAGCACCCATACTTGAACAAAGTAGTTTCAATATTAAACAGAAACTTGGTGATCACCAATTTACAACAAGAGGCCAATAGGCCTTAAATGTCACCCGAGTACTATAGCCCATACACAAACTTGTCGAGAAGTCTCATATATGCATTTAATTAATTTTCATTCTGGAGTAGAAAAATTATAATATTGTAATGACGACCACCTCCCTGTCTGAAATCTTTCAAAAACTTCTTCACTTTATCAGTATATTTGGTTATATCTGGTCCTACTCAGGCTAACTGGCCATTAGATGAAAATTACCGTAAACTTCTCTATTACTCCATTGGCCAAACTTACTTCTGTCTTAGAATTGGATTCTTGTCCAAATTTCTTTAATAGCAGATGTTGATAGAGCAAAGCACAAACGACTTGATAATCCCCCCCCCCCCCCCCCCTCCTTGAAGATGTCCCTAACAATGATGCGGACCATCCTGAGTGGATTAGGTCATACGTCCAAACCCATATTTTAATGAGTTGGTTGTCCACAGAATTTAGTTTTGATGATGGTGGCCCTGAACATGACTGGAGTAAAACATCCAATGATTACCCTGATGACTTCGGCGCAGAATGGTGGGACAGCATTACTAAAGCTGCCAACATAGATGAATCTTTAAATATACCCAAGTTGATCTGGAAAAAATAGACAACGAGCAAAAGTTAGCTTTCAATATTGTTATGAATGCACTTTTTAATTATACCAACAAACTGGATGATTATAAGCCCCTTCGTATGATTGTTATTGGTAAATCTTTTCTTATTAATTGTCTCGTATAAGCATTGCGCCCCTTTTCCCAATCTAATAAATCTGTTCAAGTATTATGCCCAACAGGTACATTTAATCTCTGGAGTTACACTCCACAGTTTCTTAAAATTACCTACTCAGTTCAGAGGAAGAAAAATGAAAGCAACAGAAGGTTCTATTGGAGAAAGCCTCCAGGAGAATTTTTCTGATCTCCATGTTCTACTCTTTGATGAGAGATTGCTGATTGGTTCCACAACACTAGGGTGGTTGGAGTTTTACAGTAGATGTGGCACTGGCATATCTGATCAGAGTTGGGGAGGTATCCCAGTAGTTGTTTTCTTAGGTGATGATGTCCAACTTCCACCAGTTTTAGGTAACCCTGTTTACCATTCTAAAAATACATCACCAGCATCTACATACATGGTGTCCTTGCCTGGCAGGACTTTTCGAACAGCTGTTGCATTGAAAACAATTATTCGTCAAGAACAAGAAAAAGAGCTTAAGGACGTCCTCTCTAATCTACGCCAATATAAAGTTACACCATCAGGCCGTATGGTTACAACAGTTTTAAGTGGAACAAGCTGAAAAAAAATATGGCGACGAATTTCTTAAAATAATGCCAGGCAGAGGGTTCTTAGTGTTTCACAATCGTGATGAAGAATGGTCTCACAATAAATCAAACTTAATCGAGGTTGACAAGCTGTTCCCACTGCTGTTGGAAAGGGAGCTCATCTGGTGAAGTGAAAAGGCAGGTGGTCTTCTTAATCCTCTTTATATTTGAAAGGTTCTTTCAGTAAATATTTGTGTTCGATTCGGTCTTTTTAATGGTGCTATTGGCATTGTAGAAGACATTTTGTATTTTGGTGAAAAAAGACCACCTGCACTTCCTCATGTTGTCATAGAACATCAATCTGATTAAAATCAGCTGTTCTGATACGCTACCGCTCTCGAACATCTGAAACAAGCCGCTTAGAGGTCACGTCCGAACGACCCGACAATCTAAATATTTAAATATAAGGTCGTGACATTTTTGACCAATGAGAATCCCTGTCTCTTAAAGACTATCGGGTGAAATAACAGCAAGGTAAATATAACCGCACAGATTTATGGGAAATTATCTGCTGGCAGAGTTTTGCTAGCCACAATTTGATTGGCTTATCGAAAGGTCTTTCGGACGTGACCTCTAAGCGGCTTGTTTCAGATGTTCGAGAGCGGTAGCGTATCAGAACGGCTGATTTTAATCAGATTGATAGAACATATACCTAGCTATGGTGGTCCCCCTTTATTATCATCTGATCCAAAACTTGTTCCCATAGTTCCAGTGGAAAGCAAAATTGATTGTCGGTGTCATTTTTGCAAACGCAAACAAATTCCACTACGATTAGAGTGGGCAACAACTATTCACCGTTGCCAAGAAATGACCATAGGGGTGGGGGAAGTAAACAGATATATTATCATAAACCCAGGAACGAAGCCTTTTGAATCCAGAAATCATGGTTCCCTTTTTGTTGCTTTATCTAGAGCCAAATCCACTGGTAGAGATAATTCTGCCCCTGATTTTGCCTGGCATCCTTCTAATTTGATTAATGGGGACAGAGTTTGCCATAATAAAAGTTGTATGTGAAAGATGTATGTGAAAGGGTATGTTGGTCGCCCGCTTGGACACGTGGGTTTTCTCCGGGCACTCCGGCTTCCTCCCACATCAATGACCCCCTCGCGCTAACATCCGTGCCAACGAAAGATATTAATATAAGTTGTAGAACTTGTTTATCAATCGTTGTAAAATAAATAAAGTTCAGGATTCAGGAATAAAAGTTAATACTCCAACAAAAGTGTCGAGGGAACGAGAAATAAGAAGATTAGAAAATATTATTAAGCAAACAACCAAAGCTTATGATTATCTGAATAATGATCCAGTCCTCAATACATGTACTTTGTTCCAGCATTCAATGTGTCTTCTATTTCAGAGGAACAATTACTTTCTTTACCACTATAATTGCTTAATATCCTTTTGTTACCTTTTAAGATCAGTGAACAGTGGGAGACAAGGCAGTCTCTAACTGAACACTTAACTATGCAAGCATGATGCAAGATCTTTTTATCTTGCTGATTAATATAGTTGTAAGGTTTTCTGCCATTTTGAATAATGTGCTGTACTCCTTTGGGATGAGAAAGTCAGTCTTTACCTAGAATCAGTTCTAGGATGTTAATCATTTCACTATCAGTTATAAACCACTGAAGAACCGAGAGGGCGAAAGCGCTATGGATTAAATCGATGACATATTGTGTTATCGTTTACTTTTTCTACTGAAGAGTCCCCAGGGCTTTTGATAAAGTTTGAGCACTGGATATGTTTTTTTTACTTTTTTATTACTTGACAATGATATAGTTAATGAATAATAAAGTATGCATTAAATACACAATATAATTTAATAAAGGGCATAATTCCCAACAAACTTCCTGCAAATATGCACCTCTATTCCTTTGTTTTGACCAATTAAAACAATTCAAAAGTTCAAAAGGGCCAAAAATTCCAGAAAAATAACGAAATCGGAATTTCCTGGTAATATGCACATCTACGTTTTGTGTCCTAAATGCCTACAAAGTTTCTCTAAATTCCATTCCAGTTTCAGAGGAGTTGTGCTTACAAACTATTCATAACTATATTCAACACAGTGCTAATTCTAATTCACGTTCAAAAGGGCCGAAATTTCCTGAAAAATAATGGAATCGGTATTTCCAGGTAATGTGCACATCTACACATTGCGTCCTAAATGCCTACGGAGTTTCACTTAATTCCGTGCAGCGGTTTAAGAGGAGTACAAAATGTTCATCACTATATTCAATTTTTGGCCAAAATTCAAGTTCAAGAGGACCATAATTCCTAGAAAAATAATGCAATAAGAATTTACGGGTAATATGCACATCTACACATGGCGTCCTTAATGCCTATCATGTTTCACTAAATTCCATGCAGCAATTTAACAGAAGTAGCGCTTACAAACTGGAATATTATTACTCGTATATTAAACATTGGGCCAAATTAAAAATTCCAAGTTTAAAAGGGCCAAAATACCCAGGCAAATAACGGAATCGCAATTTCCTGGTAATATGCACATCTGCACATCGTTTCCTAAGGACAACGGACCCAATTCATTTCTGCAATATTGATTTTCATGAAAATTTTACATGAGTTGGAGTTACTAAAGATATATCAAAATCTGTCAAAAATAACATAAAAATCGAATTAGATTTTAAGTTGGGACAATTTCAAGAATTGTTTGTATCATTTCTCTTTTCCAATTGAACGTAATGGGGAAAAGTCTTCTTGTGAGAGAAAAAATAATTTTTTTTCAAAAACCTGTAAAAGATTTTCTATCCAAATTGAAATATGGTACTTATATGACGATTTTAAATTAATATCACGTAAAAAAAAATGTCCGTCATCGACTTTGTTTTTTCGGGTTGTCGTTGTGCGGTGCGGTGGGTCGTTATTTTTCTTCAATTTTTCATGAAAGTACTGTGCAAACTTTAAAACAAACAAGAGACCAATAGGCCGTAACGGTCACCTGAGTACCATAGCCCATACACAAAATTGTCGAGGAGTCTCATAAATGCATTTAATTAAGTTTCATAATGGATTAGAAGATTATAATAATGTAATGACATCCACCTCCCTGCCTGAAATCTTTTGGAAAGGACTCTTAACCCTATAGTTTAGCACAAGACTTGAAGCTCTTAACAGAGTGTATGACATATTATAGAAGAGGTGCCCATATTCCATTCAATTTATTTATCCCACGTATGTTAACTTACAAAATAGGTTTTATGTTTATATGTTTTCATAGATAAACTAAAACAAGGTGGCTCGTATACTACTTATTACTTTACTATTAACAAGTCTATTTGTTTATCTTAAAAAATTTAAAAACTGTTTTTGTTTCAAATGATAAAAATATTTGCATAACTATTTTGATCATACAACTTTATAATTACATTCTATTTAATGATTTATTACTAAATATGAACAAGCCAAGGAAAATAACTCCATTATGAAGAAGCAAGGGAAGATAACTCCATTAACTGTTATAATCCTCTTCCCTGAACTCTTTTCAAATGCTTTCACAATATCTTATCAATAACTTTGATGGACAGCTTCATTATTTTTCTATATTCAATGATTAATTAGTAAATATGAACAAGCTAAGTAAGATAACTCCATTAGGAAGAAGCAAGGGAAAATAACTCCATTAACTGTTTACCCCCCCCCCCTTCAACTCTTTCCAAATGCTCTCCAAATGCTAGGTCTTGAACCCTGACTTAGGGGGTCATGAATTTCACAATTTAGGTAGAGGAGTTCATAACAATGCATTCAGTTTTTTGCCCACATGTGTGGGAGTAAAGATTTTTAGGATTTAATACATTTTTACTATATGGCTATATTGGCCCCGCCCTAGGGCCTAAACCCCTGTCCCAGGGGTCATGAATTTCAAAATTTAGGTAGAAGACTTCATGGACATCATATCAATGCATTTACTTTTTCACAAATATATACGGGAGTATAGAAGAAGATTTTCTAAGATTTAATACATTTTTACTATATTGCCATATTGGCCCCACCCTAGGGCCTAAGCCCCTGTCCCAGAGACTATAAATTTCACAATTTAGGTAGAAGACTTCATGGACATCATATCAATGCATTTAGTTTTTCACAAATATATATGGGAGTAGAGATGAAGATTTTCTAAGATTTAATACATTTTTACTATATGGCCATATTGGCCCCACCCTTGAGCCTGAACCCCTGACCCAGGGACCATAAATTTCACAATTTAGGTAAAGGGCTTCATGGACATCATAACCATGTATTTAGTTTTTAACAAATATCTATGGGAATAGAGCAGAAGATTTTCTAAGATTTAATACATTTTTACTATATGGCCATATTGGCCCCACCCTAGAGCCTGAACCCCTGACCCAGGGGCCATGAATTTCACAATTTTGTAGAGGGCTTCATGGACATCATAACCATGAAATCAGGTTTTTCCTCACATGTGTGGGAGTAGATAAGATTTTTGAAAATTTGGCTGTTTTTTGCATATTTGGCCCCACCTGTGGCACCCTGGGGGTGGTAGAGCCACCAATTTCACAATTTACATTCTTCTGACCATAGAGATGCTTCACACCACGAATGGAAACAATTGGCCGAGTAGTTTTTAAGAAGAAGTTAAAAATGTAAATTGTTAACGCACGACGCACGACGACGGACGAAAACAGATAGCAATAGGTCACCTGAGTTTACTCAGGTGACCTAAAAAGGTTATGTACATTATTTCGAGGGTGATTTGTGAAACAAAGGAGTATTAGAGTGTGCTCAACATTTTCAATAAAAAAATACTTCAAAATGTAAGCACAAGGACCGTTTTACTCTATTTTCCATACGAGTATAAAAACAGATCGGAATGTAAATGAATTGTTCACTGGCTCCAACTCTATTAACTAAACTATGTCAATGGTTATATTTAACTTGAGCTAATATAAAACTCACTACAGGCTTCGGGGCCACCAACGCTGAGATTTTCTCAAATCTGAGATTTCTCAGAAAATTTGAGTTTGTCTCATCAAACTGTGCCACCAAATACATTTTATCTCAATCTCGGACTCGTCTTGAGTTTTTTCTCAAATCTGAGATTTTTCTCAAACGTGCGTTTTTTCCGACTCAAATGACAAATAAAAAATTGAGATTTCTCAAAAAATCTTGAGATTGGTAGAGATTGGTAAATAGTTACCTCAAATAAAATCTCACGTGAATTCACTCATCCAAAATGGCCGTCAGAAGACGTCTGCAACGTCGACGTCGAAATGCAGTTCCAAGACGTTTGAACGACCGTTCCAATCCTCTTGAAACCTCAACAAAGTGGAGGTATTTGACAGGTACCGGTTTGTTCCAGAACCGATTATTTTTATTGTGAGTCCCTCTGACTCCACTGTTCCAGGTTTTAGTTACGCTCGTTATTTTGCAACGTGGTCCTTCTACATTACCATTAGGGCACACGTTGCTCGTGTCCAAAAGTTCCGCAGAAAGAGCTGTGCGTCGGGTGACCGATCTTCTTTGAAGTCATGTTGAGCAGTTCATTCGACTGCTCGGCAGAGATGAGATTTCTAGCTTTAAAAACGCTTTCCATAAACTTGCGGGTAAATAGCGTCTGCATATTGTTGACCTTTGCCCAATAAATAATGAACCCTGAACCCGATCACATCAAGACCTACATCATTACAAATGTTTTACCGGTATTTAACGGTACTCATTAACTTACAGTACACATTGCTCATACAAAAAAATATTCAATAAAATCCCTACATAGAACCGCAATACAGTATACAATGCTGAATCAAATTAAAATGGTTGCTGCAATGAATGTGCGGATCTTCAGTGGAGGAGGGGGTCCGAACAATTCCAACTTATTTAATTCACAACGAGAAGTATACCAGAAACAGGCCTCGGATCTGTACTGTGACATCCCCTAAAGATATTTGTGCACGTTAAACGATGTTGAAAAGCGCATTTTAGTATGTTTTAATTATACAAGTACCAAGTTTAGCCGCTACTTGTACTATATAAAGTGTGTATTGATAACGTAGAACAGCTATATATTGCGTTATAAGCGATTGTTAATTGTGTTTTAGTGATAAAGATTCGTTTTCGTAACAATCACTCCTTTTAGATGCGCGACATATCTGTGCAAAGCGAATTAACTCCGTCATCATTAAATACCTACAAAGTTTCACTAAATTTCATGCAGCGGTTTAAGAGGAGTTGCGCTGCAAAAAAAACCCCAAAAACTGACGGACCAGTCAAAAACATTATACCCCTCGCAACTTCGTTGCGTGTGGTATAATAAAAATGCAAAATGCAGCAAATTCTACGCAGCTCATTGTGTCCGTGCAACAGTCATTCAAAGCATGAATGATGCAAGTTTTGAAATTCGCCCCATTATGCACATCTCTGGCCACAAGAACAAATCTTCTGTTAGGAGATAAGTGTTTGAGGACTGACCATCTATTTTTGTCTACTTTATGTAATTCATTTTTTAATCTTATAAGAACTCTGCTTTAAGACACATAACTATAGCAACAAGAGATGTTTGTGAAACACCTCTGGGAAGAAAATGAACGGAAACTGCAGTCTAAGTCTAAGGGGCATAATTATGTTAAAATTTTTTCGATCGTACCCAAAATCGAACTTGACCTAGATATTTCTATGATAAATTTGTATAGCAAATTTCATTTTAATATGCGCAACCTCTGCGAAGAAAATGAACAGAAACTGTTGGTGGACCGTCCAACCGACCGACAGACGAACAGCAGCAAAGCAATCGGCCTTTGCTTCCCTTCATCGAAAGGGGCATAATAAAGAAATTAAAATAAATACATTTAAAATTCAGGTAAAGCAAAACTCAAAATATTTTTGTGAGGTTTTTAATCTGGCGTTTGTTGTGATTTGCATTGTTCCATTTGAGCAATTGTCTTTAATTACCTTGACGATGCATTCCCGGTGGAGGAAGGTCAAAACAATTACACGTTACTTAGGCTCATCATTTTAATTTACGCATTATTATACTAGGATATTAAAATCTAAAAAATATAACATTAAAATATTTTGCAAAATATACCGGTACATGCGAGTGTTTCATTATTATTATTATTATTTTTTTTTTTTTACAAAATATATTTTTAAGCACGCCCATTTAGATAAACTTTGAATTTAGAAATACATAGCTTTATTTGTTTTGAGACATATTGTAAAAAATGTTAACAATGATACATAATGTATTAGAAATATTACTATATTAACGAGGCTGGGGGGTGGCTGCCATTTTAAAGCGTTTTTATCTCTACACAAAAAAGATTTTCACTTTAATGTTCTATAACTCTAACATTGTACTGAATTTGTCTTTTGAAAGAAATGGATATGATGGTATTGAAACATTATTTAAAGAGTCAATTGATGGTAAACCAAGGGTTACAAGATGCAAAAAAATAATTTCGGCTGTTTTCAGCATTTTCTAACTTTTCAAAGGGAGGTAACTTGTAAAACTCCAAATATTTTGTTCAAATATTTTCCTTTTATTTAATTTTTTTTTTAATTTCACCATTGGAAATTTTTTTTAATGCTTAATCTTTATTACACATGTATTGATTATTATTATGTTAAAATTTGGAAATAATCTTGTGGCTACTTTTTTTTTTTGTTTTACATATTTGCATTTTTGTGACATATATTTTTGGTAAAATTGTGATATTTTTGTTTATAACAAATAATGTTAAGTTTTTATTATTTTGTTAATTTTTTGTGATGTTATTGGTATGTTTTTTGCCTTTATTTATATTTCATATATTTTTCATAATTTTTTTTTTTTTACATAACGTGCAATTTCTTCAGATGCAATAAATGATAAAATTAACGATGATTGTGATGTGGTCTTTCACATTAAAATGTAATTTAAGATTATATGAAACATTTCTGCAAATTTTGTGAATTTTGGAGAAATTTTTTTTTGACCCCCCAGCCTCCTTAACCGAGAAATTAAATCCGGACAAATGGGGTACTTTAAATACAGCATTTTGTTAAAAAATGATAAAGTGCAACGGCTGGTATTTTTCCCATGTTTAGTCAAAAATTAAAACCCATGAAATGTGTACATCTCTTTCATGTATACAACTGACCTGCAAAACAAATAAGACCCTATCTTAAAAACTGTAGGAGGAGATATCCAGACAAATGGGGTACCTTATCTGCAATATTATGCAAAAATGACTAGTAAGTTCAACTGCCTAAATTATCGGAAATCATAATCCAAGTAAGATGCAAATCTCTGATCTATATACAATTGATCTGCAAAACATAAAATTTTCTATCTTGAAAACTGTAAGAGTTTTCTGGATAAAAGGAGTACCCATTTGCCAGCCGCCCGCTTGTTATTTTCACCATTCAAATAACCGGATTTTTCCTATGGAAAACCCAGTTAAAAATTAGATACACGTAAGGTGTACTCAAGTTGAATATTAAGGTCAACAAGTTAAAAAATCGACGTAACTGTCATTTTTATTGACAAATCTGATTACACAACTAGTCTACATTGTGTCTAAATGATTCATGAAAGGATAAAACGTATGCTCAACTAGGACCCCAGGTCACCCGAAAATAGTTCCCAAAAAGTGTGTATTAATGAGCACTTATAGAACTCTTTTATCATTGAAGATAAGAATGTAAATTAACTTTCTTTTTCCCTTTTCTTCTGCTTGTGCTATTAGTCTACGAGAATGGCTTTCCTTAAACACAAGACCACCGGTTAGTTGATACCTGTATGTAGCTATAATAGCGGTGTGTTCGACGATAGGGTGGGTGTGATGGAGTGCGGAGGTTCGAAGACCATTCGCAATGAGACGTTTCGCTCCGAGACCGTATCTAATGAGCGTGAAACTGAAAATCGGGTGTTTCCTAATTTCTTTAACAAAGTAATAATTTGTTCTGTACGAAAAACGCAGGATTACTTTATTCCAACATAATTTGTCTCCGCCGAGATTTTAACCATTAAACAATACTGCTTGTCAATAATTATTTCCGATAGTCATCAAATAAGCTCTAAGAAATTTTAACTATGATAATGTTACCATTGCTGGCTTGATACACCGGTATTAAATGAATGCAACATTTTCTGTTTGTTGTATTACATTTCAAAAGGCTAAGTAGTGGTACGAGTTATTCTACTTTCACTTTGCGGTTGTAATGCACTACATTTTGTAGCGGAGTGCACAGATTTGGTAGTTGTGAATGAGCAGGTGACCTGGGGTCCTAGTTGAGCGTACGTTTTATCCTCCTGCAAATGATTCACTAAGCAACTATGACTTTAAAAATTAATTGAACGTCATAATACATATCAGTTGTTTCTTCAAAAAAAGAGAAAATATACCCATTTTCTTATATTCTGACAGCGACATATTGCAATTATCTATTGCTACGATCAGGAATATTAAATGTAAGTTTTGTGAAAGTAAATATAATTTAACATCTCAAAATTAACGTTAAAGATGTTTTATTCTTTTTGTTTTGTGTTTTATATATTAATACACAGTAATCTTGTCATATTCGACTTTTTTTTTATCAATTAAATATTTTTTATGGACATTAACATGATAGGATTCTCAATCATGTGATGGTTGTGATTGAAGCCTTCAAAGGGTGAAGAAAAGACGCTCAAAATTGCTATTAATGTATATTTATATCCAATGGTATTTTTATATCAATGGTATTTATATTCAGCTGACATCACTGTTAATCAGTGAATCCATAATAACATTATCTGAACGCTTAAATAAGAATAATTTTTTTAATAACATTATGATGGGGGTTTTTTTTCAAACGAAGCAGATGTGGACCATGAAATCTCCATAGCAATTGATGCAATGTTGGAAAGAATTCAAAAGTCACCGTAGAATTTAAACGATGCCCACATGCCTTCACATTCATATGAGTACCATAGCCCGCAGATGAACATGTCAAGGAGTCTCAAGTTTACATTTAAAGTTTCATGTTGGAGTCTAAACCCTATTCGAGACTCCTCCGACTGTTACTTCCGCTTTTATTATTAATTTTGATGTCTGAAAAAATCAATTCATAAGGAGGGAAAAGAGTCGGAGGAATCTCAGATTATACATCCCTTCAAGTTTACTATATAGCCATATTGGCCACAAACTTTAAGGTCTGAACCCCCAAATCCGGGTGCCATAAATTTCACAATTTAGGTAGAGGACTTCATGGACAACATGACGATGAATTTATTTAGTATTTGTCCACATGTGTGGGAGTAAAGAAGATTTTTGAAAATTTTGTTGGTTCTTTTTTTTGGGGGGGGGGGGGGGGGGCTTATTTGTCCCCGCTCATGAGTCCCCGGGAGTTGTAAGCTAAAAAATTTTGAAAATTTAAATTCATCTTAAAGATGCTTCAAACAAAAAAAAGTTGTAACAATTGGCCATGTAGTTTTTTAGAAGTAAGAAATGTGTAATATTGTTAATGGACGACGACAAATGTCAATAGGACACCTGGGGTGACCTAAAAATGTTGGAATTAAACATTGACCGATCCTATTCTTGCCTTTTTTAAACTTTGATTTAAACCCGCTTGATGTACAGTTATTCAAATCCATCACCTAAAATCTATTCGAAAACCATATGAATATAAAGACAGTATTTACAATATTTTTACGATTTATGCATGAAATATATATTTCTTCCAAGATTTATGGATTCGTTTCACTCACGCAATTAAGGATAAAAAATTTTATGAAAAGTGAAATGAAGGGTGGACTAGGAAAGTGTGTTTCATGTGGAAGAGTACCACTGACTACTGCTAAAAGATATGGTGTGACGAAGGTGAGGGCGTCAGAGAAAGGGGAAAAGTTTGAGAGAGTTCAGAGTTGCTATTATGACACATGTGCGTCTGACCAGGTCAGTTTCCAGACGAAACTGGAGGTCTTCCATCTGTACCATATGGAGCTGTGCATTTACACTGTCCATCTCGTCTCTCGTCATTGAGACATACGACATCAACCAGGAGAAGATCCACTGCAGAAATCCGCGCATTCGTTGCAGGATCTACTACAACATAACATTCATTCTATCATATTGCGAGAATTAATGTTTTGAAATATTAATATCATGCTTAGAATGTCTTTAAGTTTTGCCTTTGGCTCGGGCTCCGATGCTTTCCAGTGTACTAGTATAACTTGGTTTATTTTGTAACTTTCCTTAGTGTTCACGTTTTCTTAATAATTTTAATCTATTGAAAAGCCCAATTATACTTATAACAGATTTTTGCAAGTAAAACAGCAATTTTGTGGTAATTTAGCAAAATATAGTTGTAGAAAATTAATGTTAATTTACACACAAAATATAAATTAAGAGAGAAACTTTTCATGAAAAGTGAAATAAAGGGTGTACCAATGTCGGTTCTTATCGGCCACTAGTGACTTTTTAACAGAAGTAGTTCTATAAGACGTGTATATTTCCAAATACTCTATTCAGGGGAGACATTTTAAAACAACTAAGACAAAACGTTTCATGAAAAGTGAAAAAAGAGAGCATACTAAAGTCGTTTCTTATATTAAGATGTAACTGCCGCCAACGGGTATAGGGTTGTTGTAGTAAATGTTTATATTACGTTATTAAATAGCTTTGTTAACGGTAATACTTTAAATACATCGGGAAATCGTTCTATACTGCTTTGTATATTCCCTCGTAATTACAGGCAGTCACACGATATCGTAGACATCCCGATCCCGATCGTATTTATTTATATTTAAAATGGAAATTACGCTGTTTATATTAAGAAATGACACATCTTTTTATAAACAATGCTTCCGTTTTTATCCCACATTAATGACATGCTTATGTGTATATATATTACTCTGTATAATGTGTATATGATTATTGCAATGGTGACCTAGTCACGGAGTTGTTTACATCAGTTTGACAGAATTCGTCAGATACAGTTCGACAGTTTCAGTTTATTGAGAACTGAACCTAGGTGTTGACACTAGGTAAATAGGTCTACCCAATACCTATCTTATTGTTAATAATAGTTGTAATCATTAATAAAACATTTGTTAATTCCTTCAACAAGAGTTAATTTTTAACAGGGTGACGATGGTGAGATGGTAAGAATGGGCGACGTTTGACGTTTGAGAGGGTCCAGAGAGTTGCTCCTATGACAGAGATGCGCCTGAGCAGGTCACAATTTCCAGGCGGAAACCTGGAGATCAGCCATTTGTACCTAAGAAGCTGTGCATTAACACTGCCCTCTTTGTTCCAGAAACGCACAATATAAACCAGGAGAGGATCCACTGCAGGGCCAAGAGGATTCATTGCAGGACGTATCATTTCCATGGGATTTAGTTATTATTTAGCATGTTGTAGCAATAATAATTGTTATTTAAAATAATTGTTACGTTTATACCACCATCCCTGTTATAATCAATTCTACATTAAAAATTGTTCATGGTTTATCATTTATTTGCTTTGCCCTCCACACGGCAACACCTTAAAAATTGTTTATACTGGAGGTAGAATATTTTATTTTTATTCCTTTTTTATCACGATTTTTGATGTATCCATTTGGTAAACCATGCTTTAATTTATTATTATGAAACATATGTATGCTGCGCTCGTCCCAAAGGTCGCACCATAAAACATATAAATGTTAATAATTGATCAGGAATATCACAAAAATACCATGAATCTTTGTATATGTATACAAGTGGGATAACCCGAATTTTCTAGATCACCCACACAAGTATGTGTTCAAACTTGTAAACCTTCACCCTTACCTTTATTTACAACGGCATCATTTATCAAGTACTTTCATGATATATCCTACCCCCATCAACTCATAACACACCCAATTACGTTTATTTCCATTCCTAGGCCGAGCGTCTGCATTCTCACACATGGCGCTAAACCGGGCAGTACCATCGATTCGCGCGTGATCAGCCTAAGAGACCAAAACCTTTATATGCGGCCTTTTTAGACTCAACAGTCACTTCTCGGTCCCTGTCCATCCCCGACGGTCCTATCCCAATTTTCCTTACCTGTTAGACCCATAGCTTATAACATAGAAAACCAGGACCCAAACAGAGAGGTTAATATTATTTCCTATCTTTTGTGAACCCTAGTATTGGTATTTAGTTTACTGATTTTTGTTTATCCATACTTACGGGTGACCAAGAAATACCCGTATCCAATTTATATTATATATCCGGGTGCCCAATAGACCCGTACACCTTTATATATATTTGGATATGAGATTTAACAGTTATAACATATATCTCAACAAATGTCTTCTTTACGTAATAGACCATATAAGGAAAATAGTTGACCAGTTCTGCTTAGAGAGTCGGGAGGAAAGAGTCAAAAATTTAAAATCCTCTTAGGAGACTTTTAGTTGCTACAGGTAACAATAATTTTGTTTTGAATAGACAAATTTATTTTTGTCATAAAAATATCTAACATTAAAGTAAAGTTCTTTAAACTAACTTTTAGTCACTACAACTTAATTTCACGATAAAAAAAAAGTTACTGAACGTTGCAAATTCCTTTCAAGACTGAGCATATGTTGATAAAATTGTTACTCAAGTACAGGACATCATATTAAAGGACTGGTCCACTAAATGGTTTTCAATAATAGGGTTGCTGTAAATCGCAAAATTTCCCCTACACACAAATAAAGGTTGGTTTCCAGAATTTTAATAGATGGAAAATATTGCCATGTTAAAACTAATAAGGTGTTATAAACATCTTAATGTATAAATATATTTAGAAAAATAGTTCAATATATGAACCTATTGCAGAGCAAAATTGTTCATTCTTTTAACGAAGTCAATAGGTCATATTTTTGAGGTCACAACGCTTATGTGTTAACAGTTGTATTAATACAGACATAAGTCATGATTATGTTCATAATTCTGAACGATTGGACTTTGTCAAATGTAAATATAAGTAATAATGACAAAGTTGATCCTGATCCCGTAGAAATGGTGGAAGACTTGCAAGTCCCAGTTCCATAGAAGAAACCTGGTCCCGGTAGGAAGCTTGATGACTTCGAAAAAGAATTGGTGAAGAGGACCATCCATGACATGCAGTTGAAGGGCCAGTAAGTTTCACTCCGTCAACTGTCATATGTTCTTTAAAAGTGAGTCAGGATCACCAAATCATCACTGGGGAGATTCGTGAAGGATCTTGGGTTCAGGTAAGCACTTTCTCAAAATGCAAAGTTGAAGATTCGCATGTCCTCAGTGATTCCAGCAGATTTGTAAGTGACTCAGGTGATTTAAAACATAACATGGGACAGTTAAAGCTTTACAAAAAATTACATGTACGTTTGCAAATATTTATCTTGAGCTTTATAAGGAGCAAATGGTTCATTTCTGTCAAGTCATCATGTCAAGAAGATATGTTATGATGTATAATAAGGATACATTTCCAAACCAAAAAAAAAGCTAGGCAAATTAGGAATTACAATTACAAAATTAAATCCAGAATATAAAGAAATACGGAGTAATAAAACTGTCTTTTTTTCCCCCCTTCAGATTCTTCAAAGTAGGTTCCAACAAACATTACATCGGGGACAGGAACGACATAGTAAGTATATGACATACTTTAGGCTTACCTTAGGTCCATTAGGAAGCTTAGAGAGGAGGGTCGTCCTGTCGTCCTAATGTGTATTTGGATGAGACTTGGTTGGACACCAATCATGTAGCGAGGGGAGATTGGGTGGACTGTCCTAGGACATGAACTCTGCCTTTGAGTCACATCGTAGAGGTCATGGGCGTTTTGTCCCATCTGGTAAAGGCTCTCGTCTGATAATTGTGGATGCAAGTTCTGCTCTGAGCGCATGAGCTCGGGATCTGCTCTCATTTTCGAGTCGAATAAGGCAACCAGGAATATCACGAAAAGATGTACTTAGGAAGTGGTCCACTGAGCAGTTGCTCCTTAACCTATCGGCCAATTCAGTCATAAGGATAGACAATGCTTCCTATCGCAAATGTTTCATTAATTGTAAAATACACACTGTACATATTGGCCACCCTGGGTCTACAAATTTTCAAGAAGGTGCATATTTGCATTTTTTTTATTTTTTAAAGTTTAAAATAGTACGAAAGTGTGGCCACATTTAAATTTTGCTAAAACTGCATTAAAAGTTACAATTTTCAGCTATTGTTCCACATGTGCTTAACGGCGCAACCAAGATGAAAAAATACATAATACATAATTTTATTATGTAGGCAAGCAGGATACTGGGCCCTTCAATACAGCATATGACAATTTAAATTGTTCTAAACTTGAATTTTTTGAAAAGGCACATTTTTATGCTTCGTGGCTCTGGCTCTTTGACAGTTAAAAGATTTCAAGTTTTTCTCTTATTAATCTCGGAATTTTCGCCATTTCAACTTCACTAAAATTATGTGTATTTATTAAGAATGACGGAGTCACTTGGGTCAGACTAAAGATGTAGTATTGGCGCTGGCACGATAATAAAGTCTAACTGTAGTGTTCAATGTACTCAAGTTCTAAATCTTTACCAATGATGCATCATTATGCACGGATCGGCAGTGCTTTATTATATGACAGTATTTTAAAACATATAATTAAAAATAAGAAAACATCAAAATGGGACCTTGCATGTCGAAGAATCGAGTTTATGTCGCTCCTCTTGAGGACGAGGGGGTAAAGAGGAGGGGGCGAGACAGTTTCTTAATTGGTTGTTTAGACGGTTTAGGAAAAACACTGTCTTACCGGCGGTTGTTCGATGCTTTGTCCAGTGAATACCACCTCAGTATGCAAAGCAAATCCTCCCATTCCGGTCTTCGAAATCTTTACCGATAATAGTCAAACGGGGAAATTGATACAAGGAATAAAATTTATGATTTCGCGATAAGAAACGAATAATGTATTCTTCACAAAGATTTTATTGATCAAGTCAACCTGATATTCAGATCCGTTTATACATTATTTTTATATTATACATTTATTAATGAAAGGTAAATCAAATGCGATATTTTCATATAGTCTGGGTTATAAAGTAAAAAGATGTCAAGTTTCCCTCTTGTAAATCTCGGTATTTTCGCTATTTCAATTTTACTGAAATTATGTATATATATTTATTTAGAATGACGGAAACAGTCACTTAGGGCAGACTAAAGGTGTAGTATTGGCGCTGGCACGATAATGAAGCCTTAATTGCAGAGCTCAATGTACTCAAGTAACTTCACCAATGATGCATCATTATGCAAGGATCGGCAGGGCTTTACAATATGTCAGACAATTTTTTAAAACATTAATTTTCTGTTTTATTAAAAATAAGAAAACATCAAAATGGTACCTTGTATATCAAAGAATCGATTTTGTGTCTCTCCTCTTGAAAACGAGTAGGAAAAGAGGAGGGGGCTGAGACAGTTCCTAAACCGGTTGTTTGGCCTGTTTAAGAAGAACACTGTCCTACCGGCGGTTGTTCAATGTTTTGGCCCAGTGAATACCGCCCCAGGATGCATAGTAAATCCTTCTATTTCGGCCTTCGAAATCTTTACTGATGAAAGTCAAACGGTGAAATCGATACAAGGAATGATTTCACCATGAGAGACAGTGTATTCTTCACAAAGATTTTAATGGGAAAGTCAATCGGACATTCGGAAACGTTTATATAGTTTCGACAATATGTTTGGGCGATTAAATAATATTTTGCCTATAAACAAGATCCCCGCAGTCTTTAATGATAGAAAGCCATAAGTTATATTGTTTTTCAACATCAAAGGTTAGGCAAATTAAGTTGGGCATTAAGACTTTCATAGCAGTGAAGATCAATTGTTATTGATAAAAGGTAAATTAAATGGGATATTTTCATTGTCAATATGTTTTATTATATCACTCAGAGTTATTTTACTTGTTTCCTATCATATCGCGGGTTCTGTAGTATCGCGGCATTTTTGTTTACGTATAGTAGCACGCGCTGAAATTGACATTTGACGTCGGGATATTTTTAGAAATAGTAAACAGAGGCACGCTAAACATCACTGAGGTATATTATAGAGAAAACTCACAATAACAATTGTTTCCGGAAATATTTCCGTATTGATAGATTTTTCGACAAAATGATTTAACTACCGCGATATCATAGGACCGGCTCCTGTAAAGAGAATTTATAATAGGAGAATCTGTCTATTCTTTCAGGAGCATTGGAACCGCTTGCACATTACATTCAACGTTATCATCAGGGTTTTTTTTCAGATGGCCCGAATGAATGTTGCAAAGATGAAGCATATTGATGTCCTCACCGATGTCAATGGGAAAATGGGGGTACATAAAATCTCTATAGATAATCGTCACACAATACGTCATGCAGCACGTTTTCATCGCATGACGTCATTTGGTATATAAAACAGAATGAATCGCACCGACTACAACTAATGTCTTTATCAAAACAACTTGGATTCAAACAAGTTTATTTTTCCCAAACTGGCATAATACATGTATCTAGCCTGATAATGTTAGATAAATAAACGGCGGTATTCTACTTTCTTGGACAGCTGAAGCCAAATATGAGCCTCTATGGGAAAAGGCTTTTGCTCCTATATTCTTCTTTTTCAGAGCAACGCGAGACAGGCACTTGTTTCTACGGTAAAGTTTATTCGCACAATAATAAAAACACAAGTTTAAACCATTACAACTCCAAAATTATGCGGAGGACCGCCTTCTGTAAATTGCTTTCATTTCCGCTTTGAAAGAAATAAAGGGCTCGACTTACAAGTTTTTCTGAAGTTCTCCAAGTCTCGTGTTCCGGTAGGTGCTGGCACGATAAAGAACTTCAATTGTTTCATGGCTGCCTCAGAAGTTTTGATAATGAAATAATTTGAATAGAAATCGTACACATTTATACCCCCGCTCCGAAGGAGAGGGGGGTATACTGTTTTACCCTTGTGTGTCTGTCTGTCTAGTCGTCCGTAACAAAAATTCCTGTAGCATTTTTCTCAGCAACTATTCATCGCAGATGCTCGAAATTTTAACACACTCTTTGTTAAGGCATGCCATATGGTGGGATCAATTTTTGTACCAATCGGACGTCAACTTCCTGTTAAATGTCGACTTCGCTTATTTTGTATATTCACATCAGAGCGGGGGTATCACTAGTGAGCATTGGCTCACAGATATCTTGTTACACATATTCAGTTACATCTATTGGATTTATCTGTATTTTTCATGAGGTTATGTAATGTGTAAAGAGTTATGTCGCTTCTTTGCTTGTCAAAAAACCCAGAAATGGCATATCATTTTTTCCAATCAATGATAAGATTTATATTTATTATAATAATGTCCCTACCTTGGGTATAAATAAAGAATGAATCAAACAAGCAATTAGCTATAAAGGAGGAAAACCTAAACTTCTGATAGATTAATAGATTGACAAGTACCATTGAAGGACAGGTTGACTATTCGGGCCCCTAACCCTGGTACTATCTATCCTCCCTGACAAACTGTCAGTACTATAGCTTTTAACCACCCAAAATTAACTATACCATTCAACTGAACAGCTTGGGCTCTATTTGGGCCACTGAATCAGTTGTAAGGGTCCAGAAGTTTTTAACCAGTAACTCATTTACCTTCGCCTTCTCTTGTCTTGGCCTGTCACGTTTAAATAAATTCATTAACGGCGAACGATGCCAAGAACGCTGGGCAGGCTTCGGAAGGATACGTCTCAACAACACGCACTACCGACTGAAGCTATCTGGGAGACTTCCTACAATTTTTCAAAGGTTTCTGGGAACCCGGGTTGTAGATTCTCCCTCTCCTCTACTTAGGGTCAAAATGGTACCTCAAATGCGCCTCTGCCTTGCCAGGTCCCTCGCCATGCGCTCGTTCTTCTCCCTCAGCGCCGAATCAGAGGACGGAGGCTCCCGTACTAAAAACCGGCCAAGCAACTGTTAGTCCATCTCTGTTAGAAGCTATGGGAGGGTGGTATTTTTAACGAGGATGGGGAATGCCAGCGGAGGACGAAAGAGAAACTGCAAACGAAGAAGAGCACACCGTGGTGGAAGAGGAAGAGGGGGCCTCGGACGCAGGTAACACCCACACAATGCCACCGCCGGATGAACTGGCGGGGCCATCCGGGGACGGGACGTTTAGGGAAACATCCAGGGACGGGACGCTGCCAGAGCGTTTCCTTGACTCCCAGTGTCGTAGGGACTCCTCAAAGGACAGCACCACCATCATCTCCTTCGTTAGTGCTGTATTGTCTCGGACTTGGAGATAACTATCTACCGGAGGCTCCGGACCATCTTCCAACCTCATCCTGTGCTCTAGATACCACTTCCCTGCTTGAAAAAACACCGTCAGTAGGAATGCAGAGAAATGGCACAATCTACAGGTGAAGGGATAATCATAAAACGACGAGTGCTTCAGGTATATGTCGTTTGTGACAGTCAGTTTCTCTCCCTTATACCACAAGGCTTACATCTCCACACACGGTCACGCTTTCCTGCCGAAAGCATCAATGACATCTGTAAGGTAATCGAATTAATAATTAAATATTAGACAAAACAATATTGGTAAATATTAGACCAACACAATATTGGCAAGATTCTATTACAAACACCCCCCCCCTTTTTCTCCTCTAACAGTTGTACTGGTTGAGACTTGTTCACAAAACAAGTAAATAAAGAACATTTTTATTAGGTAACTTCTCATCACATCTTTGTATGTACACAAAGAATATATATTGTGCATCTTAAATCTTTAAGGTCGATGCCATCTTCTGGGCCCACGTGGATGCCAAAATTGTAACGCTCGGAACGCTTGCCTTGTGTTGAGAACAAAACGATGTAAAGTTTTATAATTTATTCGACCATAACATGACTCAATAACAACGTCGGTTAAAAAAAAAAATCAGATAAGTTTCATACCAAAATAGGTTCAATTACCGACACAAATTAAACTGGTACTATTTCTAGTAATTATACATCACGTAAATTCCCCCGACCAAAATAAAACTAAAAAGCTCTCGATAAATCACTTAGTTTGAATAATAATTTCCGCTACATGTTACAACAACTTGCATAGAGCGACAATATTTCCTAACTTAAAGAAATCAAAACAACTAGTTCTAAACTAGTAATTAAGAATTAAACTAGCACTATAACTAGTAATATTAATTAAGTAAACTCTGTACTTCAGTCACTTGGATATTGAAACGGTACACACCTTAAGAATCTGCAAAATCTGCTGTGTCCGTCAGGCACGCAAACTAAAAGAAGATAGCACCCGTTTCACAGCGTCCGGGTATTTATAGAATCACAAAAGCAGACGATAAATAATAACCAATAAGATTCGTTATTCTCATCCCATTAAAACGATTATCCAATCATAGCTAATCCCCATCCCGTAAATGAATCTCGGTCTCGTATCAGTTAACAAGAAAATATAAAGTTTATCATCAAGCATAAAGATAAGAAACTTCACAAGATTTTCATGATCGATATAACAAGTAAATCAAATTTTTCCGCCAAAAGGTACTACGTTATAAAAATAGACTACGGAACTATGGAAAATACAATCAATAAGAAATATGGCCGCAACGTATACAACCAAAGCATGTGGGGAAAAAAATCAAAGTACTGAAAGTACTGAGAAGCGCTAAGCTGTCCCGACATGAGTAAAAAATAATTGCATTTTACATGTGTCATGATGAATGTATTTGAATGTTTACATACGTCATATATATAGCCAAGATTTTGCATTTTTGTATGAATTGAACTACAAACAATATCCAGGACTGCGTTCAATAACCGAGATGCGTGCATAGCCGCTAGGTTATAAATATCTAGGTCTATTGAATGATAAGCTAGCCTAGCCTCTAGTTCATTGATTTGAATTTTATATTATCAACAGATGAATAACTTCGCCGACATGATTTGGTAATTTCATGCAGAAATATATGTGTTAAAATTTAAAATAACTTATCTAACGAACAAAATATCATTAAATAATATAAATTTTGTATTTGTTGCAACTTGGTAACTAAGACATCCATCTTGAATTTGATGCTTATTCATGAAATGTTAGGCTAGGTATGTCTACATGTAACTAACAGCTAGCTAGCTAATCGTTGAACAACCTAGTTGCTACTTAGCCACTACAATCATGAAAGCAGATTAAATCGAAATTCAATCTCTAGGATCTGTGTTTCACAATCTTATAGCCACTCGACTAAAGTGTTAATTGAAGAAGTTGGTTGAAAAGATGATTTTAACAGAATTAAATGGCGTTTCGAACTGAGTTCCAAAATATTGGTGTCGGTGTAGCTTTCTCTTACATAAAATTTTTGAATACATAAATTAAAATTAGAAATAAATGAATAATATTTGGGAACACATAAGCAATTTTATGGGGTTTTTTTTTTCAGGGAAAAAAAATAAAATCTGTAAGTCTGAACAAGTTTTAACGAAATACCTGTAGAAAAGTGCCAATAAAAACATATATTCTAAATTATAGAAATGTACTCTATAATATTTAGGGATTTTTCTTTCAATGAAATAAATGTTTGAATAGAAATAAACAGAATTTCCCTTTAATAGGGGAGAATGTGAATACCCTGATGTATTTTGAAGGAAAATGGTGAAGTATATAATACTTTAAACGACATTGTATGATTTGAGAATGTACATTTCAAAATTTTAATGAGAAAAAAGGTTTAATTTTTTAACGTTATTACATATTACAACTGAATTACAACTGAAATGAAAAGTCAGTTCCCATTTATTACACATTTGTATGGATCATTATGCCATTTTTTCTAAAAGTGTCAAAATATACAGTAGATGATCATTAAAGTATTTATTTATCTTATTTAAATAGTCAACAGATGGGAAACTGTTGAATACCTATGAACCGGTTATATTAAGTGGAAAATAAAGAAAATTTTCTAATTAACCCAGAGAAAACCAAATATCCCTTCCAAAATGAGAAATAAATGACTATAAGGGGAGAGGAGATAAAAGTACATTTACACGTTGACCAGTGAAGGGAATGTGAAGAATATTTTTACAAAACAGCATTACATGTACCATTACTACTACTGCAATAACATACAAAAGTTCTAATGCTAGCTTTATAAAAACAAAAAAAACAAAACAATTTAACAAAAGCACTACTACTACAGCAAAAACATGCAAAAGTATGTATGCTAGTTTTATAAAACAGAAAACACTTTTACAAAAGCACTACTACTACTGCAATAACCTACAAAAGTTCAAACTTTTACAAAAGCCCTGCTACTTCTGTAATAACCTACAAAAGTTCTAATACTAGTTTTATAATACAGAAAACGGTTAACTGCTAGTGCAATAACCGAAGAAACAATCCAACTTTATATAAAATAAAAGGCTGACTAGTGTAAAATTGCATGCAATAGAATTTGTCATTGTCATATGCAAGGAGAGCTTCAGAATTTGCGTTAAAACACTATAGTCTTTCCACATGTGCAATGTAAACAAATAACAGAAATGTTTTTATGCCTATATCATACACTTGAAACAATTTTTTTTCTTCCGACACCAAGTTGCAGTTTATTTCCTTATTTAATGCTTTACTGTTGATCGACTTTATATTCTTAATATTGAAAGTCTTAAATTATGTTCATATTTCCCAATAGTACTTGTACTACATTTGAAATACATAAAACACTGTGCTATCTATCTTGTATTGTCAGTTCTGTTCTAGAAATTATTTTGCCTTTTTACCGACATCATATCCCTTGTACTTACCTATGAAACCCCATTGCAACATGCTGTTTACAAAACTACGTATGCTCTTTGACCTTTTAAATGCACTGACAGATATTCTCTTATTTTAAATCTTTGATGTTTAAGAAAATAAATATTGTGATAATTTGTGTGCTGCCGCAAATAATTAGAAATATGTTGCCTTAACACCGATACCGCAGCCGAGTACTTCTCTGCATTCTATTATTAGACATCGAGTCATCAGATTATTTTAGATGATTATAGGTGGCACTTATTCGGAAGTGGCATTTCCGAAAAGCAATGCTAATAAGCGCTTTGCGTACTGCGTACGCTTAGCGCTTAAAAAGAACTTCGGGACGCAGCTGCCTTTAGTAACAAATTACTTCAAGTTGAAGATGGCCCCAGACTGGTAAAAGTACCAGTACTAAAGATTATTATGAATATATAAACCAAACTAAATGGAATATTAAATACTAAGTGCACAAGAAACAAGACAAATGTTACGTCACCGGAAACAAAGAAATTGATACCGATACACAGGCAAACCACTAAGGCAGAGAAAACATTTATACAGAATTTTTTTAAAAACCCAGAATGAAGACATTTTCTTTTACAATAGTTTATATAATCTGGACAATGTCGGAAAAGGACAATTTGGACTTTAAGGTCACCATCAGGTCCAAATGGCAATGATTGTCCATAAAAGGAACGGAAAGAGGTAAGTGGATGAACTTGCAGTCCATCCTAGCAGATTTTGCAGTGTAAAGGTACTCATAACACATACCCTTGACGTTCAACGCGGTACTTACTTTAGATGCCATGTTTTCATGTTCAAAACAATTGTTAAAATGTAAAACAACTTATTTTGACCACAATATATAATATTAAACTTTCAATTATAAAATTAAATTTAATGAAATAAAATACTTTTTTGGCATGGTTTTTTGTTGCATATCATGAACAAGTAAATTGCATTGGAATTTTTTTTTCATTTATGCAATAAAATATTGCCTGCCAGACAAAAGGGATAAAAAATTAAAAATGGTATTAAAGAATAAATTAATTGTGCACTTAATAAATTATATGTAAAGTTTATATAATCTGAACATATTACATAAGGAATGTCGTAAAGTACAATTTTTACTTTAAGGTCACCATCAGGTCCAATTGGCAATGATTGTCCATATAAGGAACGAAAGGAGGTATGTGGATGAACATACAGTCCATCCTTGCAATGTTAAGGTACTCGTAACACACACCTTAGATCTTCACCTCCGTACTTACTTTGGATGCCATGTTATTAAAGAATAAAACAATTGTTAAAATGTAAAACGAATTATTTAGCAATAATATATAACATTAAACTGAGTACGACTTTAAATTATATACATATATAGCTAACCTATTAGAGTGTCAGGCTATGTGTATACGTGTGTTTTGGAAGGGGTGTTCTTGGAGATAACAATGCCTGAATTCTCATTCGGTATAAACGTTATAACACTTTTAGCGGAATATAGCATAAATGCATAATATCTTCGATTTAATTATTTAATAATGATTTATTAATTAACTTACGTTCGCTGAAATAATATGCTTATTCTTGAGAGTAAAACTAAAAGAGTGGTTTAGTATGCAAATTGTAACGTTTACGCCTTTATGAGTTCGTAAGATAGAATAAAAATAAATATGGTATATAATCAAGCTTGGGCGCAGCAATGATCTGGTCTATTAATTAAGTTCTTGTAGCGAATATAAACCTGGTAGCGGTTATTATAAAAGAAATCAACAAGATAATAAAGTTTTTAAAATTAATTTCTGATGTTTAATTTCAGTTAACAAATCAAGAACAATAAATATACGGTTACGAGCGTCGCCTTGCTAGATTAAATACTAAAACCCCGAAATTCAGATAAAGTTCAATAAAAATAAATAAATTCAATGAACCTTGCCATATTGGATAGTCTGGTAACGACTATATGTATAATTTCTTAACTGAACACTGTCTGGTAACGATCCCCCTAAAAACGTCTAATTTCAAACTCTCCTACTTACTAAACTGAACTTAACTGAAACTCAAACTGAACTGACCTAACACTAATTTCTAACGTATATATATGCCATAACATAACCAAACCATAATCACCCTGTCCGTTCGTCTATATGTGCAATCGTGTCCGGTCCATATCTTTTTTATGGAGAAACATTGAATGTTTCTACTTCACACAAAGATTGCTTATGACTTGAGGGTGTGTCATGATCTTGACCCAAGGTCTTTTTATGCAAGTTCCAGGTCACTGGAGGAAAAGTGCATAATTCGTTATCCGGTCTATATCTATCTTATGAAGAACATTGGAAATTCCTACTTCTCACAAAGATTGCTTATGATCTAAGGGTGTGTCATGATCTTGACCCAAGGTCATTTGCAATCGGGCAAGTTCAAGGTCACTGAAAGGAAAAGTTCATAATTTGTGTTTGCTCTGTATCTTTTTCATGGAGAAACATTGGAATTTCCTACTTCACTCAAAGATTGCTTTTGACCAGAAAATATGTCCTGACCTTAAGCTTTTGTCATTTTTGCGGGGGAGGGGGGGGTATCGTTTGTGAGCTTGCTCATAGTACCTCTAGTCCAATCATAATTTATCCTCATCACGGAACTGAATCTCGAGTCTCGTATTAATTAACTATTTGGTAAATACGTAAAACAATTTAAAGTTTATCATCCAGCATAAAAAAATTTAACCAACATGAATTTTATAACTACGAGATAACTATTTTAAATAAACCGGCGACTTTAAGAACTAAATTTTTACAATGTCGACATGTACATTTCGCCCCTCTCTAAGGGTCCAAGTTCTTTTGGACTAAAGAATTCATAAAGAAAAACATTGTTGTAACGGTTTTGGTTATAGTATGTGCTAACCGTGTTTTTCAAAATTATAATTTGTGGGCCTCTTACTCCTTAAATTTACCTAATAAAGAAAATAGTAAGTTTCCAATGATTTTATTATAATCAATTAACTCAATTAATCATAAATGTAATGAGACAATTGGGAATACAATAAATATTAGGAATTTCCAATTAGCATTTTACCCAACGAAACTTTACCCAATGAAATAAATATTGAATGGGTTGAATGATGTCCCAAATACACTGGGTATGAAATGGCATTAGACTTACCCAACCTAAATTGATATTAAATGGCTAATTACCAATCGTATGGGTCTAATTACCAATCGTATGGGTCCCGAGGGCTCCATGTTGTGGTTAGCAGGGAGCAGACGACTACTGCCGGTGCAGTCTGAAAGCTGGTGTTATATACCTTTTTAGGTTGGTAGGAGAATCTTACTTCGCGCAAAACATACGGTACCGCATGAATTGGCGCCATGTTTGAGAAAACATTCTGTGTCTGCTCTCGGTTTAAAAATGGTTATTATACAGTCGTTATAAGTCTCTTCCGAATCTCAGACCAGTGCCACACAAAGTGATTCGGGAAAATTTGCCCCAACTTCGGCCGGCTGTTACGATAGAAATACGTTGAATTGAATCAACTGCCCGCTTCAACCTTTTACTTTGAACATCCTTTTAACTCCCTATCAACATGAAATGTTAGTGTCCTACCGTTAAAAGGTTAAAATCCCACAAAATATCAACTTGTTTTTTTTTCAATTCATTTCTACATTCATTCGACTCTCCAATGCAGAAGAGTTCCAATCAAGGTCATAAAGCCTGTTTCAAAATGTGAACTCGAATGAATGTAGAAATGAACTGAAAAATAAACAAGTTGATATTTTGTGGGATATAAACCTATTGACGGTAGGAAACTAATGTTTTATGTTGATAGAGAGTTAGAAGAATGTTCAAAGTTAAAAGTTGAAGCAGGCAATTAATTTAATTCAGCGTATTTCTATCGTAACAGCCGGCCGAAGTTGGGGCAAATTTTTACGAATCACCTTGTGTGGCACTGGTCTGAGATTCGGAAGAGACGTCCGTCAAAAAAATTCAGTCTCGACGAATCTCGCTGAGTTTAACATAATATTAGAAGATAGGGATTACGTGGCTGTACAGTTTTTGTAACAGTACATATCCATAGAGATATAATTATCATGTCATACTATCACCATTATACTATTCAAGATCACACACTGTTCAAGAAAATATACCGGTAGATACAGCCACTGCAGATTTTATAGAAAACCATTTCATTATACTGTAGGCATTACTAGTATAAACAAACATACAACAGTATATTATATAATGAATCAGAACCAGGTTATAATACATCTTAATAGATAGTCATCGTAAACGGACTTGCCTAAAGATTTCTTCTCATCTCTCCGAAGAGCTGATATGGTAGCCTGGTGTCCTTCTCTAACTCGTCTTAGAATTAAGTTCTCTTCCTTTTTTCTTTTCTTTCTTTCTCATGGGGGAGTTTTCCTCCGTTAGAGACGACTAATCATGAGGTCCCTAAATAAAGAACTGTTTAAGCTGTTGGTCCTTCTCAACAGAGAGGAAGGGGAAATCAACGAAGATGGAGAGGCGGCAGACACGACCAAAGACACGGGCGAACGGTAGAAGGGTCGTCTTTTATAACGATTATCCAATTACATGTATAATTAATCACCATCTTGTAACTGAATCGTATCAATTAGCCAAAAAAATATTACAAACATACTCAGTAGTTAATAAATAAACCAATTTAAAATTTATGATCAAGCACTAAATAATAAACCCACAACAAATTTTTAATCGTTATTGACAAGTAAACTTTTTTGCCAAAATATACTAAAAAATAGAATCCGGGGCTATTGGTAATCCCAAGACGGCAGACACGGCCAAAGGTACCGGCGACTCAGACGGCTGAGACAACGCCACTGCCGGAGAAATCATGGGACAATCTGGGGACGAGATGCTGGTATGGCTCTTCCGGGACTCCCGGTGATATAACCTATTCAAACGGCTTTAAAATAACTTAACTATGCACTATTTGAGATAATTCTATTCAATTAACGATATGTATAAATGAGCATTTAAATATTTACATTCCCAATGTTTTTTTACGAGATAACACTTAAATGTAGTTACTTTGCTTTTGTTGACAACCCAGTTTTTAGTATACTACCTTGCATAAAATAAAAAAAGAAACAATCATATGATTTGAAGTATTAATCTAAAATAAAAATGAATGTTGCGTATTTGGGTATCCCGCTCAACTTATTAATAAATTAATTATTATCTTGTCAATCCGATTTAAATTCGGAATACTATTTGAAACTTGTGGGTCTCCCAAATCTGAATATTGGCATCAAAGAAAACTCAAAGTCAGGATTTAAAAAAAAGGGTATCTCCAATTTCTTGAATATATATATATATATATGTTAATACCAGAACTCCGGGTGTGTGTGTGTGTGTGTGTGTGTGTGTGTGTGTGTGTGTGTGTGTG
>WFKH01006014.1:30168033-30179246 GCA_016163765.1 Magallana hongkongensis
CCCCCAACTTTCACACCCCATTTTACCTACTTTCTCACATCGCAACATTCTCCCAATTCTCGCTCCCCATCCCCTCCCCCCACTCTTTTTTCCCATTCTACCCACTTTCTCCCCTCGCTACCCCTACTCTTACTCCCCATTCTCTCTCCCCACTTTCACACCCAATCCCCCCCCCCCACTCTCTCATCTCACCACACTCACCTCGACACACTCTCCCTACTCTCCTTACTTTTTCTCCCCACCGTCTTACCCATTCTCCCTACTCTCTCACCTCACCACACTCTCCCAAATCTCGCTCCCTACCCACTCTCACCGCAATCTCCCCACTCTCCCTCTCCACTTTCACACCCCATTCTCCTTCTCACCTCACTATACTCTCCACTATCTCAATGACTCACTCTCTCTTTTTCTCCCCACTGTCTCACCCCACTTGTCTTACCCCACTGTCTTACCCACTCTCCCTACTTCCCCTCCTATTCTCCCCACTCTCTCGCCCCTCTTTTTCACTCCATTCTCCTCACTCTAACCTCAACCTCCTACTCTCGCTATCTACTCTACCTCCCCACTTTTACAACCCATTCTCCCTCTCCACTCACTAACCACACCACACTATCCCTACCCTCATTCCCCACTCACATTAACTCACTCTTTTACTCTACCCTCAACCCCCTAAAGGAGAGTGGGCTGAGAGATTGTGAGATGAGGTGGAGAGTAGGATGAGTGAGAGAGGTAGAATGATTCACTTTTTCACTCTTTCAACCAATCTCGCACCCCTTTATCACCACAATTACCCTTACTCATCCCATTCTCACCCTTACCTTTGAACGAGAGTGGGGCGAGAGATTGAGAGTCGGGTGAAAGAGAGTGGGATTAGGAGTATTTTGTAGGAGGAAGGGTAAGATCCGATTGGGTAATCCATGAATCAAAACTGGAAGGATATCCCTTCTAGCGCACTTTGACTTCAGAAATGACTTTTTTCCCGACACGCCGCTTTTTATATCCTAAAATTTCCTCCACTTCATAGACATCGTCTTTTTTAATCACTTTCTGTAAATCAGACTCGTAAAAAGTTCCTTCTAATTCTTCTCCATTAAATCTTCTACTTTATACATGTATCTATAAGGTACAGATCCCTGTATTAAGCGAGATACGGTAAATAACTCTCTAGTCCAGTTCGGTAAATACCCTTTTTCAAAAGTGCGTTTAGCTTTACTGATTCTCACTCGATCCCCCTTTTTAAACTTAGGTCTTTTAAGACTTATTTTCTTTTCATACAAAGTTTTCCACACTTCTAAAACATTGGAGGAATTCACGTCAGCAGGAGCTCTCTTGATACTTCGATGGTAACTGTGATTATAAGCATACACCAAATCGGGCAAAATATCCACATATTGCCGAGTTTTATGACAATGAAATACCGCCACATCCTTGCTTTTAGAGTACGTTGAAATCGTTCTAGCTTTGGTTTCTGCATTACGAGTGGTAAAAAAATTAATAGATTTAAAAGCACTTTTAAATTCCTTGTTAGTAAATTCCCGTCCTTAATCCGATTGAATCCGAAGAGGTTGTCTTCCGTCTTGTTAAATAATTTCCTTTAAACCTCTAATCGTCACTGTGCATTACCGACACCGGATATTGCTACCATCGAAGCGAGAGATCAATCAGGTTTAACTACGTGAGAGGTAGGAATTCATGTTATTTTGCAAAGATTTTATTCCTATAAATGATAGTCCTATATTTCTGACATAACGAACATACTAAACTTTCAGATGTTATTCAGTACGACGCATTTTGCAACGTCATTTCGTTTAAACATATCAAAACATGCAAACTGGTACATGAGAAAATTCTAGCTGCAAAAGTTTGGAAGCTGCTTTTTCTATTTTTTTCAAACAATCCAGTAATATCCACACATTCATGTTGTCTTTGAACATATTTTAAGCTTTTGGTATCGAAGTTCATTAGCATTTCCTAGTTATTTACGTCAGAAATTAGCAAATCGTATTTCTCCGAGTGTACGGCTTATTGTTATTTGTTGAATAATTGTGTACGGCATTTTGAAGTGATAGTGTACGGCATTTTGAAATTTTAAACAAGTTCAAAGTATTATTATTGCATTATTTTATTGGAATTTTTTCGGTTTTTTGCTACAAAATATGAACGTTTTGAATAATCAGCGTATAAAACGTTTTTCACTCGATTTTAGAGTATTAAAACCTGATTTTATTACTTTGCCAAAAAATAAAAAGTCCAATATTATCTGAAAATTATGATAAACATCTCTGATGGATTTATTCTGGTTTTTATTTTTGTTTTAGAAATGGATGAATCACTCGACATTTCGGCAATCGAAGAAGATACGTTTCATGCCTGTAAGGATTGTACGTACAGCACAAAAGATAAAAGCAATTTTAATAAGCTAGTTAAACGTCACCAGAGACCGAAAACTAGTACACCTAAGCAATGCAAAGACACGCAAGTAAATTCTAGTAACATGCAGATCTGTGAATATTGTGGCAGGCGTTTCAGTACCAGATTTGGACTCTCGCTGCACAGGAAAAACAAACATACTTTGGAATTCAAACATGTCTGCACAATTTGTGGCAAAGGTTTTAACCAGAGTCTGCAGTTCAAGTATCATGTTTCTAACCATGTAGATGTTCCGTTGGAAAAATGTCAATACTGCCGAGTCGAGATGAAAGCTCCAGGATCTCTAGCGAGGCACCTGGAAATCTGCAGAGGCAAACCCCTTGGCAGCACAACTTTCAATTGTGGAGTTTGTGGTGTATCCTTCCCAAGGAAATACAAACTTCAAGAACACATCAGAGGCAAACACGAGAAAACTCTTAGATACCGCTGCTCTTGTGTAAAGCGATATAATTGGCGCTCCTCGTTGAAAGCTCACCAGAAAGCATGCCCCAATACTGCTCAACTATATATGATTAGATTTATATGATTGAAACCTTTTTTTTTTTTGTTTACTTTTTGTGTCATGATATTACTCATGCAATTTTTTTTTATAATTCCTTTTATTATTTCTGTGATAACCTAAACTGTCAGGTAACGTTAAGGTGATACTCACATTATTATGAACCACTTTAACTTTGCAAGGGATATGTTGTTGTTAACATAGTGTTTAACTATCTATGATTAGATTTATGTGATTGAAACCATTTTTTGTCATGTACCTTAACTGTCAGGTAACGTAAAGATGATACTCACATTATTATGAACCAATTTTATTTTGCAAAGATATGTTGTTGTTAACTGTTATTTGTTTTATTTTTCATATTTTACAGAAATAAAATATAAACATATTATAAATGTATTATTCCAAGTCATTTATTGATATAATGAAATGTTTAGATTCTGCTTATTATAAATTTTAATCTAGTTCTATGCCAAGTCTCTTGTGTGCTAGAATCTTGCTTTGGTCACATTTATGATGCTGTCGAACTGGTGCAACTCCATGGGCTGCTTCTTCTGGCTTGGGAATGATTGCTAATTTTCTTTTTGCCGTTCTTTTCGCCCTTGTCTCGGAATCAAAGACGTGGTCCCTATATACATGATATAATAAAACATCATGAACGAATTTTGGATTGTAAATATTGAAGTTCTTATAGAACTTATCACCATTGCATAATTACTTTTTCTCCAATCAGCTCCACACTTTTCATTTACGGTTTTAAGAAACATTTCTTTTTTTATCTGTAGTTTTCTAAGATCCATTAGTCTTTTGCTATTTATTTCAATAAGAATTCTGCAATTTGTAGTAACTGTGATTTTACAGCGTCAGTGCATGATAATGCATCTACATGACCTAGGTCCATTTGGTGAGATAAAGATTCAATTGCTAATCTTACGAAATCGAGTTCGTTTTTCAGACGACTTTGTTTCTCCTTAAACGTTGGTCTATCTTCAAAACCCCACAAATTAACTTCCCCTTTCGAACAAGGATTTATTTTTTTCCCATCAACACATAACTTATAAGTTAAAGCATCGTTGTCATGAGTTGCTATCTTTTCGATCATATTGTGTATAATTCCTGGGCTCTTATCGGGTATAAAGGATACATCCTCCTTCAGCAATTTTCTATTTGGGACTATAAAATTGACCTTTGAGTTTTCGGATCTGCAATCCCCCCTACCTGACTCACTCAAAAGAATGTCTTCAGAATTCTTTGGTCCACTCATGAATCTCAGAAATCTACCATGAAAAAGCCTAAGCCCTGTCCGCCAGAATAATTTAACCTCGCGCGAATAGCGCATCTGTGAAGTAGAATGTTCTAATGCAAACCAACGCACCACGTCTAGAAAAAGTAAATATTCTATGTTGTTAAGAGAAAATTTTTCACTGAAACTAGCCTGTGAAAAGCAACGTACTCTTCTATCTTTCCAGAACGTTTTATTTCTTCAATAACTGTTGGGAGGAGACTGTTTATTATCTTATATTCATCTTCGTTCTTTTCTTCATTTTCTCCTGAAAGTTCTATGTTCTCTGATTTTTTCTCGGAATCATCGGACAATTTGATTATTTTCTTAAGCGGACTGTCCTTAGGACAAACTCCAGCTTTTGACAAATGTATTTTCTCTGTCTCAAAATTAATTGTTATTAAACGCCCTTGTTCTTGACAAATCTCTGGTATGATACGGTAGTTGAGAGTATGCAAAACATTCTTCTCTTTTTTCTTTAGTTTGATTTCTTGCCCTTTATGATTAAGAAATAGATGTTTTACGATGCTTTAAAACGATGATGAAGTTTTCAAGCAATAGAAGCAGTCAAAACTTGCCATTACATCTGAAGTAAAAAAAAAATCTTTTTTAAAAAGATCAACAATTTAAAAAAATTAGCAAACTGCCGAACACTTAAAAATGCGCATTTAGCAATAAGCCGTATTGTAATCATCAATTTGCCGTACAGTTAAAAAAAGTGTTTCTGTAGAATTTGTAATTAAAAACGACATTTCTTCACAAAAACTTTACCCTATGTGAAGGACATTTGAATATCAAAACATTTTTTATCATGCAAAGATTTTCATTGAGCATGAAACTTATATGAAAAGCAAAATAAGTTCTCACAGCTAGAATTTACTCAGGTACCAGGTCCCTGTTTTAATACGTAAAAACCTAATGACGTCGCTAAACGATTTGGTGTGAAAAAAATTTACACGCGGAGTCACTCCGCGTGTAAACAATTGCATATAGAAAATATTCAGAGGTTTTTCATTGAGCATGAAACTTATATATGAAAAGCAAAATAAGTTCTCACAGCTAGAATTTACTCAGGTACCTGTTTTAATACGTAAAAACCTAATGACGTCGCTAAACGATTTGGTGTGAAAAAAATTTACACGCGGAGTCACTCCGCGTGTAAACAATTGCATATAGAAAATATTCAGAGCTAAAACCTTCGTAGCAAAAGTATAAATGCATACCCTCTTGTGTTTTTAACCCCTGGACTCTCCGCTTCGATGGTAGCAATATCCGGTGTCGGTAATACACAGTGATCATTTCTTTCCCCGATTTCTGTTTTAAGGGTACTACCCAAGCATATTTAGAAAGAACACCGATAGCACACAGTAAAAAAGTATATCCATTATTGTCTTTTTTCAATTGAGACACATCAGCTAAATCTAATTGCCATTGTTCGTCGATACCGGTCACTCATTTGCTCTCTTTTGAATTTCCTTTTTATGGGTTTATGCAGAGTATTAGCCTCTTGTTCTTTGAGCCATTTTCTAATTTGAGAAACAGAAATAGGATACCCTTTGGCACGTAATTGACGATATAAAGACTGTACTCCTCCATACCCTGTTTTAGGATTATAATAAATATCTTCTAAAACAGTTTCTAAATTCTCTTCTTTCTTTATTTTCTTATGACGTCCCATCTTAGATTTTTTCTATTGGTACGGATACTTTCTTCTCCTGGAGAATAAAGCGAATCTGAAGGTGTGCTTTCTCTCCTTCTTTTAGCTTTTCGAAGTCTTAAGAGGGGAGATTCATGAGGGGTAATTCATGGGGGGTAATACTAGAGGCATCCTGAAACCCAGTATCATCATCATAATCAAATTTTTTGTCAGCTAGAAGGGGTTTAGGAGTACTGATTTTTCCCGGTCTATCCATAGCTTTTATAACGTTAGGATTCTGCACGTAATCTCTTGGTATATTCGTTTCTTTTAAAGCTTGTGCAAATTCATTATAACCTACAGGAGAACCTAATCCTGCACGGGGTCTAGTTTTCATTGTATTTGTAACTAAATCCACAATGTTAGAATTAGGTATGGGCATTCCTCGATAACTGATTTCCCCATCTTCATTCCATTGTATGACTTTAGATTTCTTAGATGATCTAAGAGAAGCCCTGCTTTCTTTTGCATATTGCCAGGAACACTTCTAATAACTTGTTGTTCCATTTCTGAGGCTTCAGCAGCTGAGGGAGGGAGTGGGGGAAGGGCTGGGGCAGCAGTTTCAATTTCTGTCACAGGCTTTTCAGGTATTATTTTTTCCTTTCCTTCGTAACGAGCTTCACGCAAGTAATTTCGATACCTGAATAATTGCTGACCATTCAAAGCTGCTTTTTCTTCAGGGGTCAAATTTGCTCTCGTTTCAATCTGATCTAATTGTTGTCCTAATCCAATGGCTGCTTGAAATTCGGGAGATTTAGGTAATTTACCTTTTAACTCTAATAACATGGATTCGGGAACCAATACCATTTTGCGACTCATGATCACACTATTTTATTAAACAATGGGGGAAAAATCCACCTTTTTGTTTCACTAATAAAGCTTTTTATTACTCTGAGGTTTAACTCACTGTCTGAAGATGTGTTTCTCATGAGAGAATTTTTCTTTCTGAGAAGGAGAGAGAGGAATGTTTCCTTTTAATAAGTTATAAATAACCTCACAAATCTTATGAATGCAGTCATTACTGCAATGTTTTAAGACTTGTTCTTTTTAATGCAGAACTACTTTCAGGAGACATTAACACTTGAAACACAGGCATATGAGGTTTCAATCTACATTCACAAGAATTATTTTTAGACACCTTTTTTTAGCTCTCCTTTTTTGACTGCTTTCATTGTCACCTTTTTCTTCTTATTATCTGAAGCCATGATGAAAAACTGACAAAAAAATTCCTCCTTAGTTGTCTTTTATAGCATGATCAAAACATTCCTATTGGAGCATAGGGACCAGAACTATCATTTCTTGGGTCTTCTTTTAACGGGCCATTTTTTTTCTTGCTTTTGGGTGATCTCTTTCGATATGCGCTTCTAATTCCTCTAAAGTTCTATATACCTTATGACATTCTGGACAAGGATACATTTTTGCTTTAGATTTTGTAAACCCTAAAGTAAAATTAGAAATGTCTGGTACAGGTACAATTTTCCTTCTAGAAGGAGGTTGAGATGCAGCTAGGCTTTGAGTATGGCTTTTAATCCAAGCAGTGAGCGGTAGCCATGTGCCGGTCGAAATTTTCTTTCAGTCTAAATCCCACTCCATCATGGGGACAAAAATATTTTAAGTTGGGCGATTCAGAGGGAGACTTTTTTGACTTTTTTTTTAATTTCAGAGAGGGTCTACGCTTAGGAGTGGGGGATGCTCGTAAATTGGAAAAAGGAAGATTATCATCAAACAGGGAGGGAGCTTGAGTGGCTTTGATAGGTGTAGAAGTCATTACATTATCTGAAGTTCTGGCGACTCCTATGGGTCCTTGCATGGCCCTATCCATTTTCTGAATAGCTTTATCATCGATGTAGGGAAAAGTTTCATCTAAATCTGTTTGATTTTCATGATATGAATTCACTTGATCTTGAATCCAATCCGGTAACTGTTTCCTCATCGCTAGGGTTCTAGGGGCTCGATCTTGACGATATCGGTCTGTTTGATCTTGACGATGTAAATCTACTTGCTCCTGAACCCAATCAGGTAAGTCTTTCCTAAAAGGAGGGGTCTTACGGAATTTTTTTCCTTCAATTTCTTTTTCTCTCTAGCCATCCACCCTGGATTGAGATTTACTCCTACAACACTTTTCAATTTACGTTTTTTAGGTTTAGCAATTCTCTCTTTATTCAAATTCCATTTTAATAAATTACGAATGATAACCCCTCCTAAGAATCCAGCTCCTCCTCGTTTCAATATGGCTTTCAATCTATTATCTTCATTTGCTTTTTTATCAGCAATTGTCTTCAAATCATCTCGATGTTTCTCGATAAAACGTTGGGTATGTTTGTCGACAGGAATAGATCCTTTCATTAAATTCTTAGCTCCAATCAGAAACCTTACGAATCAATTCGATGATTTCTTCTCTTTTCTTTGGATCTCTTTCTCCATTTAAAAGTTTCAGGAGTCTCAAAATTTTATTTTGTCTTGCCATGATGTCCTATATCGTAATGATGGTCACACCCTTATGGGTCCATTATTTATAATCTCTGGGGCATGTAAACGACCAAATCATCAAATATTTGACTTCTCAATCTCAATTCGTCGGGAGTTTGTGGACTTAAATCCACTAACAAATACCCATGAGGGATGCGAGTAGCATCTAAATAAGCAGACATTAAATTAGGCATGTCTATTTGTCGACCCAATACCGTGATTTGAGATTTATCTCTAGGATTTTTAAACAACACCATATAATGAGTATTCAAACTAATCGTGCGGTGTTGAACGGCTCGATCAAACACATTCTGAGTAATGTAAATCACACTAGTATTGCGATGGTGAGCTTTGCGAGTAAACCAATCTACAATAGATTCGATGGCTTTCCTTCCCATCATATCATCAAAAATTAAAAGGTGACGGACACTAAAATCAGCTACGAACTCCTCGTCGTTTTCTGGAATATTACGAATAAACTTAACTTGATCTTGTAAAGATTCGTAGGCAGGTTGCCATTCTCGATAACACCAAACAATTTTTTGGGGGGGAGGAGAAATCTAATGTATATTTGATATTAACTTTTTAACAAATTCTGTTTTCCACGATTTAGAAGGACCCGCTACGACCATGGTAAATTCGTGTTTTAATTGAAAAGGAGATAGTGACTCGTAAGAATACATGTTTGTGTATGAGGTAAGTGACACTGGTGTTCATATTTTATTTTCTTTTGCAAAGTAATGACAGCAACTTTTCTAAAAATATGGGTGGCCCTTAAAAGGGCCGTTGGGTCTTTTTTCTTCTTTTCTCTCTCTCCTAATTTTCACCACGATACCGACAGATGGGGCATGAATTGATAGATTGATACACCCCAACGACGCATGTACAGCATACTTTCATAGCTTTGCAATTTCTGCATTTAATCTGAAAATGCCTCCCCTCTTGATAACATAGGATACATTCCCCATGCTTTTCTTCGGCTGGGTACTATGATGAGATGCGTACTTAGATCAAGGGGGTGCCTAGTGTGTTGGTATAGTTCCTGCATCAGGTCGGGAGAAGGGGTCCTCCTTGGAGAAGGTGGATGAGCAGCTGGCACAGGAAATGGCCTCGGGAGAGTAGCTATAAAGTCGTCAAACAAATTTCTCGCTCTTGCTCTTGGAAAGGTACGTGGCTGCTCCAGCTGCTGACCAGGTGACTGCTGCAGCTGCTCTGTAGGAGGCATATAAGGTGATGACCTAGGGCTAGTCCTTATTCTCATACTTCTATGGTGGGGTCTTATTCTGGGAGGGGAGGGAGCACGTCTCCTCTGTCTTTGAGATGATTGGTTCCTCTGTCTTTCAGGCGATGGTCTCCTCTGGCTCTCAGTCGGCTGACCACTCATCCCCAACCTGGGATCATCAAAAGGATCATTATTGCTGCACTCAGGTAATTGGTAAAGATGATCCTCTAGAAGAATGTAGACTGGAGATTCGCACCTCACTCTGGAGGGAGACACGGGTGGTGGCGATGGCGCTCGTCTCTGTGGGTGTGTCTACAGGCGAGGTCGATGGAGAAGGGTCAGGGCTGGCAGGCGAGTCCAGAACAATAGCGTGCTGACTATAAACTCCACTCAAGACTTCAAATGCCCTCCTCCCGAAGTTTGGTGGCGGCGGTCTGGGCGGTGGCACTTTGGCTTTCTTCCCTAGGAGTAGGAACCATCTGATTACATCACTTTTATTATTTTTAGAAATGTCTGTAATGAAACCATGAGTCATAGGAAAAAACTCAGACTATGTCGCAATGTTTACAATGACTCATAGGGTTTCAGCACCTGACAGGTACAGGTATTACGCAATGACTCAGGTGCATTTCGTCATCACCCCCCAGAGGGTATATAATAGAGCGTTTTTCTTAAAGAAAATTCATAAACTAAAAAATCATGGACTACGATTCATCCCTCTTGACACAAACACAGGATCCAATAGACTTAGAAATGGCAGCATTCAAAGACGATTCCCAACCCATGAGCAAGGAAGACTTTGGGATTATTACTACCACTCAAAAAGGAATCCTGAATACCCTGCAAATCATGACACTGGGCAAATAAGTGTCCACACAAAAAAAAAACCTTATTGCGAAGCCTGTCAGGAAGAAGGACATTCTTTCAAAGACTGTCCTTATTACGACGCTTACTATGACGGTCCAGATGAAATACAGAAAGGTCAAAGAATTAAAAAAAAAAATGCCTGCTATACCTGCGGAGAAACTGGCCATTGGACTAAAGACTGCCTAATTGGGGACCGGATCCTAATCCAAATTCAGATACAGAAGAGGATGAACCTCCAAATGAGGTTATGAAAATCACTAAAGAAAGAAAAAGAGGGGCAAGGAAACCGAAAAAGTAAGATGGGGACGAAGAATTGAAAAAAAAAACAGCAGAAAATACCGGGCAGAATGAAAAGAATTAACAACGAAAACGTCTTCGTTGAGGAACCTGATCTGGATTAAAACCCCATTTTTCCCCAGGACCCATTGAAGAAAAGGAAATATTTTCAGTGTAAATACGTTCGGACTTTAAAGTTTAACTGTTTTTCATTCATTAATTTCTTCTTGTTCGTTCCATTTTGCATTGTTTATTCAATATTATTATGAAAATGTCAACACTGGCTCTGTCTTTCATTTATGACGTCATTATTTTACCGCGGAGGGGCTACTTTGACCCCTAATGTCCTCAATATTGACCTTTGACCCCCTATATAAGGGTCTGCCAAGTGCACTCATTTGACCCCCCTATCTAGGCGCCTAATACTATATATATATATATATATATATATATATATATATATATATATATA
>WFKH01006014.1:30192177-30225106 GCA_016163765.1 Magallana hongkongensis
ACTGAAATTGTCTTCAAAGAAATGCAACTTATTCATGAAAAAAGTTAAATATGTAGGTCATATTGTCTCGGAGGCTGGTATTGAGACAGACCCGGATAAGGTGCAGAAAGTTATAGACTGGCCTACACCTACTACCCCAGAAGAAATTAGAAAATTTGTTGGATTCATTGGGTATTACAGGAGATTTATCCCTAAATTCAGCAAAATATCCAAGCCACTTACAGAAATGATGCCCAAAGTGAGCAGCACTAAGGATAAAAAAAACAAACAGAAAAAGAAAGAATTCAGATGGGATAAAGAGCAACAAGACGCCTTTGAGAACTTAAAGAAACTTCTAACTACACCACCTATTCTAGGATTTGCAGACTACGAGCTACCTTTTGAACTGCATACAGATGCTAGTAAGCTAGGACTAGGAGCAGTATTGTACCAAGAACAGCATGGATACAAAAGAGTCATCAGTTATGCAAGCCGCACGTTAAGTCCAACTGAGAAAAACTATCCAGCACATAAATTAGAATTTCTAGCTTTAAAGTGGGCAATTACTGAAAAATTTAATGATTATCTGTATGGACATAAATTTACAGTTCTAACTGACAATAATCCACTAACATATGTTTTAACAACAGCACGACTTGACGCTGCAGGACATAGATGGCTGGCAGCATTATCTGCTTATGATTTCAATATTATTTACAGGCCAGGGAAGCAGAATCAGGATGCAGATAGTTTATCAAGAATACCTGAAATTAATAATTTTCAATCTATTTGCAGGGATTCATTTCAGGCTGTATGCCAAGCAGTACATGCAGAATCACTGATCACATCTTTATCTTTAGATTCCAGAATCATAGACCACAATTTACCTGACCTGAAAATCATCAATCAAGAAATTGATTGGCAACAAGAACAAAGTGCAGATCCAACTCTAAAAACATGGATTCATTATGTAAAATGCAAACAAAAACCTAGACTTGAAGATTTAGCATTTGGGTACGACTCACTAACATTAGTTAGAAATTTCAGCAAACTTCATTTAGTTAAGAATGTTCTTTACAGGGAAACAACAATTTCAGAAAAAGTGATCAACCAATTAGTCATTCCAAGGAAATACAAGGACAAAGTATTGATAGAACTTCACGATAAATTTGGTCATCCAGGACGGGAAAGGACAGCATCTCTGATCAAAGATAGATTCTACTGGGTAGGAATGAACCAAGATATTGACAATTGGATCAAAAACTGTAACCGATGTGTTCACAGAAAATCAACCAATCAGAAAGCTCCATTAGTTAACATTACTTCAACTTATCCATTAGAGTTAGTTTGTATAGATTTCTTGACATTGGAAAAGAGTAAGGGAGGTTACCAGCATGTATTAGTTATGACAGATCATTATACTCGGTTTGCGCAAGCTATCCCTACTAAAAACATGACAGCAAAAACTACTGCGGAAGCATTATTCAACAATTTTATCAATTATTACGGAATACCGACAAGAATACATTCAGATCAGGGAGCTAATTTTGAGAGCCAAATTATTAAAGAGCTATGTCTTATTACAGGAATGAGAAAATCTAGGACAACATCATATCACGCAATGGGAAACGGGCAATGCGAACGATACAACAGAACTTTATTAAACATGTTAGGTACATTAAAACCAGAACAGAAGCAGAATTGGAAATTACATATCAATCCTCTTGTTCATGCCTACAATTGCACTAGAAATGAATCAACGGGTGTATCACCTTACTTTCTAATGTTTGGGAGAAACCCAAGATTGGCTATTGATGAAGAATTTGGTTTACAAAAGACAGAGTGGAAATCAACATCAAAATACATCAATGACCTGAAAGAGAACATGAAGTCAGCTTATGAGTTAGTGACCAGAAACATGAAGAAATCTCAAGATAAACAGAAAGAAGGATATGATCAGAGAGTTAGAGGAGCAGAAATAAGAACAGGTGATAGAGTGTTGGTCAAGATTGTATCATTTGACGGGAAACATAAAATCTCAGATAAATGGGAAGAGGAACCATATTTAGTACTAGACCAACCAGATCCATCAATCCCAGTTTTCCAAATCCAAAAAGAAACATCTAAAGGAAAGATAAGAACTTTACACAGAAATTTACTTCTCCCAATAGGACACCTAGAATCATACAAAACTGTAGAAGAATTAGAGACAGAGATTCCAAAACCCAAACCTAAGCCCAAACCAAGGACTAGAAGGGTTAGGAATATCAAAGATACACAGAATGACACACTCCGGAGTACTGATTTAGAAGAAGATAGTAGTTCAGATGAGGAAGTAGAGATGGTACCAGTACAGAGAGTTCCGAGACGATACATCACACATGATGTATTAGAGAAGGAAAATGTAGATGTACACAGAGATAATGAGAATATGGAGATAATACAGCATCATGATGTAGAAGATAGAGCAGAGAGAGTAAATCACAGAGCAGAGAGAGTAGAGAGAGTAGATGACAGAGCAGAGAGAGTAGATGACAGAGCAGAGAGAGTAGATGATAGAGCAGAGAGAGCAGAGGAACTTGCACAGATTCCTCAAGAGCAACAACAACCACAGGATGCTGCAGCAGAAGGAGATAATAGTCTTATAGAGGAAGAAGAAAGGCCATTACCAAGGAGAAGTACAAGGGAGAAAAGAAAGCCGAATTGGATGAAGGAATATGTGCTAACACAACAACATACATGTACAAAAGACTGGGTGAAAAAGTGTGAATTTCTTCACAATTTGAAAGAATGTCAGGAGATGAAAAAGTATGAGAGCGAAATTGTAAAAACAATGCTTGATGTTTTAAAGAATAATTAACTTGTTTTTAATGATTTATATTTCAGTTGATGTTGCAGTCATAGAATGCAGATTAGCTGTACCTGTATATATGTGTGTAAGTTCCATTAGTTAAATGACAGGGACGTCATTTTCTAATGGGGGGGAGTTTGTAGTAGATGTGTTTTAATTAAAAAGTAATAAATAAAAATAAAATATAGGATTTATAAATTAGTACTAAATATATAAAAGTTTATGAAATTAAAATAAAATAATTCTAATTCTTTCTTCTACTAACAAGGTATTTAGTTAGAGCTTTCCACCCCTTTAGATCCACACACACACACACTCAAACATTTTACATTCATTGGTTGGTACTGAAAATTCTCGTGTTTTATTGGTCTAGAGTTTTCATTGTCTTGTGAATAGTATTCAGATAGATCACTCTCAGATTTTGAACAGAGAAGTTTATACTTCATGATTCTTACAATATTTCATTCTGAAGACCTGAAGACATCCAGACATTGTAAGTTTCTATTTTAACCATTTACTAACATTACAGAAAGATGAGTTCATAATATGAACTACCAGGATTAAGAATTTAGAAGGAATTACTTTGTAAATATTGTATATATCAGATGTAGATAAATCTGATAAGTAAAAGTGTATTCATCAATTAAATATCAGAGATAAATCTGATGGACAACCTTTGTAAATACAGCTTAATATATAGTAGTAAATATTTCTAAGGAAATGTTTAAGTGTTTTATATTGTGAATAGGAAATATATGTAACGAACATGTATTTAGATATATATTTAATATTCAGATGAATTAACATCATAAGTAGAAGATTTATTGAACGGTGTTTGGAACCGGACTCAATTCCATAAATTGGTATGATTAATAATTGTATATTTTAATATTTTATTGTAAAAGAAAGATAACTCTTGTATGTTCAAAATTTGGTAAGAGTTATTTCCCTTAATTGTGTCTTAATGATTTTGGACAGAATGTAAATTATATCATGTATATGGGAATAATGAAATGTGTATATTTCAATGGAAATGTATTCAAAGATAATCCTATCGTAATAATGTATAAATGTATTTTATGACTTGATATTATACAATTATGTTATATTTATTTTATTACATTATATTACAGAGTCTTTACAAATATAACATTATAACATCATCAAAGAAATCTGACTGTCTTCATTTATTGCCGGGAAATCCCGTTACATATGTATGTGCAATGATGAGTGTTTATTCTTTAAAAAAATTTAAAAAATTAAATTTTTTGAGTGATAAATGGTATACTTTTAAAAAATGAATATCAATTTGGATATAGAAGAAAACGTTTAAAACTTTTCTAAAAGAAAAATGAACTGAACGATTTACCTACTAATCCGATTCGGAACATCACCATGGCGTCTTCGTCAAAATGTCTTATCATTCTTTTTTATCTATGTAATCACACACCTGCATGTCGGTATCAGGAAGCCACCATGCTAATATCAGGCAATGATTTTGTTAGCTGCAGGTCTGTAGCTCCCGGTCTGAAAAAATACGGATGGACGACCTGGGAGCTACAGTTCCATCATTCTCTCACCAGAGGTCGTGCTACACAAGCTCGTGAGAATGCAGTTCCATACGTGTTAAAATGTTGCAATTTACGGCGCACACAATATTGCGCTAGTTTTTGACTGATAAATATTATTTCCGAACACATTTCTTACAAATATTTGATTCCAAAATATTCCTCGGACATTTTACTACAGATATCGTCACTTTATTTGCCTCTGATATTCTTATAAACACCATCACCATTCCCGTAAAGTGAAGTGGTGCAATTGGTTTACATATAATAATGGCGACTCTCGATCTGCACGTGAATTAAACATACTTTATTTTCCGAGGTTGGTTAGTGTGTTTAAGAGAAAGAAACATAATAAGAGAAAGTCTGAGGCAAGTAAAGTGTAAATTGCCTGAAGAATTTAATGGTACTAATTTTTTCCACAGAATCTGTGTAGAAATAAGGTTAATCAAGATTTATACATTCAAAGTTAAAGTGAGGATATAGGGGGTATTGGTCCGCTTCAGGGGCTGATATATATTATGAGATGAAAAACAATATGTTAGATGTCAGACTTTCTCATTTTGTAAATATTACGAGGCCATTTAAATTTTTGATGTAAGTCGTTTTCGGAGGGGGTGAAAGGGCCCGGGCATGATTTTTAATCACAGGTAACTTCGTTGTAAACAAATTAACATCCTTGTTTCGTTTTACCATCAAATGTGTTTAGTCCATGGTATGACGTAACAATCTTGTGTTATCTTGTTGTTGTTGTTGTTTTGTTTTTTGACATATTTCAAGGGTCCCCCTCCTTTGAAAATAACATAGACTTTTTTAATAGTAATTACTCTCAACCATGTATTTTGACATATGTAATTACATGTAAATAAATTTCAGTTACTTTAGTCTGTTTTTTAAAATCTTGAGAACAAATACATGTATAAACAGCATTGAGATACACAAGGCTTTATGTATGGTAATGTTTTTAAAGGTTTGAATTCATTTTAATCATCATTTATAGATTTTGCTTTAAAATTTCTAGAAAAAATTTCATTGACATTAAATTCATCCAGTATCATTGAGTTCATGTTTGGTTCTGAACAAGATTTTCTCTATAGTGAATTTTTATTCAATATATTTGTTCTTGGGAATGAGAGGTGTTCACACTTGAACAAAATTAGACCTTTACCTATTGCCCTGGGCAGTGTGTCATGCTGTATAAGCATATTAAAATTCATGAGACATTGAATTATTGTATAAACAAAAGCCCATGCCAAACAGGTATACAAACTATACATCATTATAAGACACCTTTTCAACTTTAAACTTGAAAAAAAAGTAAATGAAATGTAATTGAAAAGTAATTGAAAATAATCTATATTTTTTGGAATGTATGAAAATACATTCAATTACTTGTAGTTGAAGGCAGACTTAATTACATATTACTTGGTACAAAGCATCCTTATGATTCTAAATTGTTAAAATAAAGGGTGAAACCCTTTTTAAAAGGGAGATAATTACGAAACAGTGAAAATAGGGTGTGTGTTTTAAAAAATCTTCTTCTCAAGAACCACTGCACCAGAAATGCCAATATTTACATCAAAGCTTGTATATATAGTGAAGATTCTAAATTGTTAAAACCGTGATCCCCGGACCAATACTGGTGGGGTCAAAGTTTAACAGAAATATATAGGAAAAATGTTTAAAAATCTTCTTCTTAAAACTACAATGCAACAATTTGTGAAATAAATATGCAAGCATCCTCAAATAGTGTAGATTCTGAATTGTTAAAACCGTGGCCTCCAGGGCAATACTGGTGCGCCAGGAGTGGTTTAAAGTTCAAAATTCAAATATATAGGGAAATGTTGAAATAAAATTTGTGAGATTATTATGCAAGCATCTTAAGATAGTTTCTTAGTAGATTCTAAATGGTTAAAACCGTGACCCCCGGACCAATACTTGGTCCCTAAAATAAGATGGGTTCAAAGTTCAACATAGAACGAAGTACAGTGTATATAGGAAAAATGTATAAAATCTTCTAACGAAATACAATGCTACGTTTAGTTATTTTACTGTGTATTAGCATCCTCATATCTTCATATCCCCATATCAAGGTCACAGTGACCTTCTTTCACTTTTTATAATTATGTATAGTTCATTTTACAAGTTTTTTTTATCTTTAATACGTTGAGGCCTAGGATAATAAGATTGGCCAATTGATGCATCTGATGTCCAAAAAAGTAGGGTTCTTTTTATGTATTTTTAAATGTATTGTCAAATCCTGGAATATATATGAGTTTCACAATACTTTTAAAGAGTTTCATATTTAAACATTTCGAAATAGAATAATACAAGAACTATTGTTCAGGTGAGCGATGTGGCCCATGGGTTTCTTGTTTTAATGTTTATTTCGAAAAAAAATCAGTACGTCAAAAAATGAAGTGCCTTATACCTTTCTTGGACTATTTTAATGGATAACAAAAAAAAAAGGCCTGATTTAATTTGACATATTTACTTTTCCAGTGTCTTTATCTGTGATAACACTTCGAATCGATGTTGTAACGTATAGTCCAATACAGTTCATCAATGACGCGAATGACGTATTGGGACGCAAGCGGGGTTTGCATAATTATACGAAATATCAATAATGTGAAAACGTCGATAATTTAATATTTAATTGTACAAAAGATGAAAATTATACAAATTTTAGTAATAAGGATATTTTGAGGTTGTGTTTGGAACACACTTTATTGAGATAAACTCAAAAGGATTAGATACAAGTTCTTGCAACTTACTGGATCTTCTCCTTAAATGTAACAATAACTGTCATGCATATGAAATTAAAATATATACTGATACACACATATAAACAAAGACAAATTACTTGAATCTCGAAGATTCGTCTATAGATTTGTGCACAGAAGCAAAAATGATATTGTTACCGTATAAAAGTAGACTAGTGTCAATATTGACTAAATCTAGCATAAATAATTGGTCAAATAAGTTGTTTCTAGGTCTAGAATAATTTTTACAAGAAAAACAGAAATGATACACATCTTCTGTTTTACCTCATAAACACAATGGATTATTTATAATATTACGTTTATATAGATCATAATTTAATAAACAGTTGTGTCTCAGCTTGGTGTGAATTATATTGGTACAACGTTTACCAAAAGAAAAATACTTAGGGGGTTTCGAAACATTAGGCATATGTTTACGTAACAAATTTATGGAGTTGGCTGTTCTGGCTTCTGCATTTAATTAATTCCACTGGTTAACAGCATTGGGTACAAATGATTTTTTGAATAAATCTAACCTACACTTAGGACATTAAACTGATCCTTATTTCGTGTGTTGTAGTGTGATATGTTTTCCCGCTTGCTAGGAATAATATCAAATAAATATTTTGAGGTGATCAAATCTATCAGAAACCCTTCGGGCTTTATTAGATTTGATCACGCTTCGACCGTATTAGATCAATTCATAATTCTCAAATAATAATTACTTATTCCTTAATGAATTAATCTAATTAATTTTTCCCTTGAAAGATCTAGAAGACTTAATATTGATAAAATTTAAATAAACAAATGTTAAAAAATGCATTGTATGTATTTTAGTTGAAATTGATTAGGAGATTTAGATTTAGGAGTCAAGCAACAAAGAAAAATGATGACATCAAGTGGAGAAAAAAAACCTCCGACCGATAGAATGAACGAAAAATGATGAACGACACATTTCGGGAAGACAGGCGTTAGGCAGTAAGTTATACAAGGCATGTTTGAAGTATCCAGGTCGTTTGTATTTAGAAAATATTTTTAAATAGAAAATAGATCTTCAATTTACCTAATTTAAAAATAATCTTGAATCGGGTACTTCTTCAATTGGTCGAAAGAGATCATGTACTCGTATGGCCATTAGGAAAAGAGAGTTAACTCTTAATATCCGTAAAATTGCGAGCTGCGAGAGAAGTGCAAGTTCTGTACGATTTGTAAGGAACTATATAGGTAAACATAACTCCATAAAATTCATTCAATTGTTTTATCAACAATACGACAGTTATGCAGCAGTAGTTCTAAACATCTCAGGCAAATATTGTCAAAGTTGAAATATCTTATTTTTTGATAAGTTTAATCAAAGGCGACTTTAAAATTAACGCAAACATCAGCACCAATGAGAAAAGAACGATAGACTTGACGACAAAGACAACAACAATCCTGACGATGACGACAGAGATTGGTGATAAGAACCACAGGTTTGGCGTTCGTCCATGGTATCGACACATCGCTTATCGTATTCGATGAATACATAAAACTGCACTACACCAAATCGTCACTTTATGATCGCTCGCAGACAAGAGCAATTAACAAGCACTAAAAACCCGGATAGCCATCTCAGACTGCTAATTGATACTGAAACTATCCCTAGTAAAGTGAATGATAATTCAGCCCTCGGCTGAAGTGACCAAGCTCTTTGTCATCTCGATCATACTCCAACTAGAAGTTATGACTTGGTCAAATCAAACGAAGTAATTACTTTGTCGTATCAAACTAACGTCGCGATAATGACCTTGTCAAAACACGACACCCAGATTCTTCTCTCCTCCTGGTCACTGGAAAGACCGATGATGTCATTCAGTCCGTGTTCTGGCGTCATAATGTATTGCAGGAACTTCCCGTTCTTGTCCAGCATATGTATTCGATCCTCGTGGTCTCCGACGAGGATGCTCCCCAGCGTGTTACAGTCGATGCATTTGGGTTCAAACTTCACTGCATTCACACCTTTGTATGTAAACTTTCGTTGTCCGTCTGCTCCGACTGCGATCACACACTTTTTAGCCATGTCCACGACAACAATATCCCGAGTCACGCTGGCAGCGACTTTGACAGGGTTCTGAAACATCAGTCGTCGTCGCTCGTCGCTGCAGATCTGTTGAAGCGACTTTCCCGCACTGTCGTATCGCACTATTTTACCGAATTGGTCTTCCTTATGGTAGAGACAGGCCAGAATTTCTCCGTCCTCATTCACACACAATCCTTGGGCGTGGAAAGGACTGGTATCAATAAAGCGTGTAAATGACCCGTTTTTCAGCTTTTTGATCTCCATATTCCATGTACTCATGTAAAGATCCTTGCCGAGTTTAGAACAAGCGATATTATATGGTGTTATATCTACTTTGATGCTAGCGAGGACTTTTCCCGTGATCGTCACGACTTGCACAATCCTTTCTTCCGTTCCTATCATAGCATTTCCGTTTCCTGTAGTGCAAATACTGTATACACCGTTTCGCGCCTTCTGAGCGAAGCTTGCGATCACTTGAGCTTTGATGTTGAGAGGAAAAGCTACCGTCGTTCGGCGTCTTGTCAATACTGGAGTTGGCTCATATTCTAACATCCCAAAGACTGATTCGATTTCCTCGTCCTGTTTTCCGGGAACGAATTCTGGTGGGTTAATCCTATCTGGTCCGTTTTCAGCAGACGGCAATCTTAGCTTTTCAATTTTACGCTCTGCCTCCGCGCATGCATCCAGTAAACTTATTCCACCCTTGTTTGACAAGTTATTTCTACAGAAGTGAATGGCTTCGGAAACCTTTGTTGACAAATTCTGCAGTTTGAACTGTTTTCTATTGATAAATTGCAAGTCGACCTCCTCTTTCGTCTCGAGCTCTTTCAGCATCTTGTCTGTAAGATTATCCAGTTCAAATTTCATCTTCTCATTTCGTTCCTTGATCAATTCTTTTCTCAAAGCTACACTAGATACATACTCTACTTTATTTTGTTCCAAGTTTTCTATCATTTTTCGCGCCTTTTCGAGTTCGTACCGCTCAAGATGTTCGAACCTTTTACTCAGTCGGTTGAATTTCTGTTCAGCAGACTCACCAATGTCCGTAATGTTGTGCGTCTTATGGATAGATCGAACACAGATGTGACACACGAACATATCACACAGATTACAATACAGCTCACAGACCTGCTCCTCGTGAATTCGACATATGTGCAACTCGATATCATCGATGTCAATGGCGTCACTTCCGGATTCCATTTCGTCATCTTTGTCCTCGCGGAGAAGCCAGATCCCGTGCTGTTTGCTTGCATTGCTTCTAGAATGCAGAGTCTGACAGCTGTCACACAGTTTCTGGGCACAGTCATGACAAGCCCAGTTTACGAGAAATTCCGAAAAGCAGAGATCACATTGGGCATTAGTAACAGTAGAAGTAGAAGCAGTATCGTCGCTATTTACAGGCGCAGCTTCCGCCATTGTTACTAGTAATCAAACAACACCGATATATGACATTTCGAATCCTCTTGGAAGCAGACACAGCAAACGTCTGCTGTAAAGTGTAAGTGAACAGTAAAAGTGGATGGTTTTCCCTCCCTAAATTCAATTAACGGTCTCTCTGGTCATCAGCTATGACGTCGTCTTTGCCGAGGGTTAGACATGAAAGATACAAATCTTCGTACTTTGCTGCTCTATCACGTCCTTTAAGCTAATGTCTGTTCTATAGTAACACTTGTCTCGGTAATCAATTTATCAGTGTTTAACGTTCATTATCATGTATTGATCTTTTTTATTTGGTCTCTCTCTGCAATAAAGTTTTTGCGATTCGATCAAAGTTGTGAATTGCATGCTAAAATAGACGTCAGTCATTTTGTGCCAGTTTATGCCTGTGTAATAATCGATTTCTTGAAAAAATGTAGTGAATGCATGCTGCTTTTTAAAAAAAAAGACCGTATAAGGCGAAGTTTGTCATTATTTCACGGGAGGCGTCAACTGTGGATTTACCAAGAGGAGTCAACAACATCAAGGAACGCGTTGTACACATGCATGTCACTATTAATTTATCACACATTTTCTGTTTTCAACATACATGTATTTTCATGCTGTCTGCAAAACGTGTACGTGTTGATTGTGGATAATTATGTCAAGACTTATGTTTCTGTATTGTTTACGATAACGTAGAATAGTTCAAGGTACCTAGTGAAAGTTTCGTTAGGAAAGTTGTTTTTATTCATACTGTATTTTTGCGGTATTAGAATACTGTATCCAGAGCATGACTTCGAATACATATACCTTTGTGTATCACAAGAAATATATTATAGAAATGATAAACCGTATAAAAAATGTTGGAATATAATGTGAAAGGGTATTTTCCCCAAATATCAACATTTTACAATTATTAAATGCTTGAGCAATCAACAGACCAGAATATTTTTCCCGAGGTGCAGGGAACAGCTCAGTATGATCTATTGCCCGAGGCCAACGGCCGAGGGCAATAGATCATACTGAGCTGTTCCCTGCATCAAGGGAAAAAATTCGGGTCTATTGACTGTTCAGGCATTAAATAATTGTTTTATCACCTCATTCCATTTTTAGTAGTTAGGGTTTACAATTTGTATATTACAGAAGGTTTTAGTGCCTTTATGCAATATACTAAGATTGTTTTGATCTTTCACTTGCGCCAAAGCTGTTACATGCATTAAAACATCTCCACTTATTAGTTTACACGTAGAAGGGGGAGGCTCTAAACCATTAGTTTATAAATAGTCATTTACGTTATACGAAGCTTTAAAGCTGCTGATCATTTGATACTCAATATAGTCTAATATTGATAATATTGAATTTGATATCACTAGTATTAAAAACAGCGTCTATGTAAAAGGAAACAAGCAGTTTTATTAATGTTCAGTAACATTCACTTATAACTTACGATACATTCCCTGAGAAATATCGAAAGGATGCATTCTGAAATACGTTGCCGGTCCAATAGATCGCAGTCTATTGACCGGCGGCCTAATAGATCGCAGTCTATTGACTGGCAGTTTAATAGAACGGTTTCAATAGTTGAGTAAAACTGCATACACATACAAAAAAGACGCAAATATTTAACATGTAATAAAACAACAAAATCTCTTTGATTAGGTAATAAATGTATATAAAACACAATTTGAGAAATTATTTCTTTTACAAACGTTAGAACATTGTCGTGGACAAATTTTGATTCTCAATAATCTAAATTACATTGTCATGTACAAATTTTGATCCCCAATAATCTAAATTTTTGTAAAGGACAATTACTTTGACAATGAATCAGTGCAAACAGGAGATTTATCTGTGAGTTGCTAATTAATACCTTTAATAATTGTTAATAATGACGTAATTTTCACTTCAATCTTGGCAACTGGGATATGCTTAAACGAATTAAGGACGACGGACCTAATTCCCTTTCCGCCGATATATCGCGCACCTAAAAGGAGTGATTGTTAGGAACATCGAATTCTTAATATTACGTCACAATCACTAGAACACATTGAAAAATCGCTTATGACGCAATATATAGCTTTGTTTTCCCTCGGACTGAAATGCCACACTTTCATTGGTTTAAACATAGCACGTGATTGCCTCATATATCTCTATGTAGGTTCGGTGAGGATTAATATTAGGCAATATGGCCGTCATTGGCCGCCGCTTTGCCTACTCATCTCGACATTTCATATTATTTAACACAGAAACCGTGTTCCTTAAGTTCTTAATATATTTAGAGTAGTTGCCCTTTGAAATTCTTTAAAATTAGAGTACTTGCCCTTTGAATATTGACGTCACGTTGTTGTGTCTGGAGCAGAACAAAATGGCAGCATCGAGATTTGCTCAAATCTCTGCAGAGGAAAGGGAAAAAACGTTTAAAATTGAATAGCAACAAAACATTGTAAGAATACATTAGTGAAGCGAAGATTTTCAAAGAGTATTTAAAAGGTGAGATTAATATTTTGAAGAGTTTAAATGAGTTAAATTGGACGAGATGTTAGGCAACTTGTAGACATGGGTTTGCGCAGATCATCGCTTTTGTGAATAAATGTGTCACTTGATAGTTTTCGGGAAAACAAAACACTTATTAGGTTTGTTACTGACTCACTACAGAAATATATGGGGTTGATCAATCTCATAGACGGCTCGGCTTCGCCTCGCCATCTATGAGATTGATCAACCCCATATATTTCTGTAGTGAGTCAGTAACAAACCTAATAAGTAATAGTTCTACGTCATCAATACACACTTTATATAATATAAGTAGTGGCTAAACTTGGTATAATTTTAAAAACAAACTAAAATGCGCTTTTCAACATTATTTGACATGCACAAATTTCTTTAGGGGGTGTCGCAGTACTGTAGTGAGTTTTATATTAGCTCAAGTTATTTTTAACCATCTACATAGATTAGTTAACAGAGTTTGAGCCAGTGAACAAATCATTCACATTCCGATCCGCTTCAATACTCGTATTGAAAATGGAGTAAAACCGTCCCTGTGCTTACGTTTTGAAGTATTTTATCATAAAAAATCTTTAGCACACTCTAATAGTTGTTTTGTTTCATAAATCACCCTCGAAATGATGTACATAACCCTTTTTCTTAGAGTTTGCGCAGTACTTTTCATGAAAAATTGAAGAAAAATAACAACACACCGCACTTTGCCATATGCCCCCGAAAAAACAAAGTCGATGACATGGTCATTTTTCATATTATATTATTTCAAAATCATCATATAAGTATCATATTTCAATTTGGAAAGAAAATCTATTGCAGAATTTTTTAAAAAGTATTTTTTCTCTCACAAGAACGCTTTTCCCCATTATGTTCATTTGAAAAAGAGAAGAGATACAAAAAATTTTTGAAATGGTCCCTAATAAAAATCTGATTCAATTTTTATGTTATTTTTGATATATTTTGATATATCTTAAGTAACTCTAACTCATGTAAAATTTTCATGAAAATCACTATTGTAGAAAGGAATTGGGTCCGTCGTCCTTAAATGATGACAAGAAAATGTGACGTTAAACTTTTTAACCAGTAGTCTAGTACTAATTTTATTTAAATCTGCGTAATTTAAACCCAAGTTATATTTTGACTTCCAGGACTCTTTAAGGAACAAGGAATCATTCTTTGAGTATTATGAAGTGATCAAATACGGTCGGAGGTGATCAAATCCAATAAAGCCCGAAGGGCTTTATGATAGATTTGATCACGCCCGACCGTATTTGATAATCTCATAGTATTCAAAGAATGATTCCTTTTTACTTATATTTATGTAATTTTCAGCAATTGTACGATTGAATATTAAAATAGTCATTAATGAAATGTATTGGACAATACATTACAAAATCGATTCGTAGTGTACACTGGAAAATGTAAATATTTTAGTACTTCGATACTTCCGACGGATTCCGACGAATTGACAAAACTCAGCTTATTTGGATATAACAGTTGTGCAAATACACATAGCCCACTGACGCAGATCAACCTAAATTGATATGTATAGAAAGATAGTCATTCGAAACTCCTTTTATTTTTTTTATTTAAGGGTAGGCGAAGTTTGGCAACGATTGCAACTGTTTATTATATACATCGATTTTCCCGTTAAACTCTGCAAATAACGGGCGTCGGATCTATAATTCAAATTTATATACAGTACCGATTCAACAATATAGGGCGATTAATTTTATTCCCTTTTTTGGGGGGGGGGGTGGGGAGTCAAAATAAAATGGCACATTTGACAGTTGTTGTAACAAAATTGGCCGTTGAGTACAGGAAGAAACTCTAATAATACCATGTTTTCCATGTCGCTTATTCCATGATACGTTTCTAATTTTGCCGTTAATGTCCTTGGTCTCTTAAACACTTATTTTTAATTATAAATATGTGCGTCTAATTGTGAAAAATGATATTTTATTTTCAAGTGTCTAAATATTAGATCAATTTCTTTTGAATAAATAATGTGGCTGGCAAAACTGAAGTGTCCGCAGGGAAATTGAATATGATACAGAGAGAATATAAATTTCAACTTACCATGAAATATGATGTTATACCTGCATTGGGCTTACTTACTCCGTGATACGCAAATATCTTTAATATTTATTTACTTAGTCTCTTCATAACTAAATTAAAAGTGTATTGTCTCTTATTCCGTTACGGCGTAGTTTCTGAAATATTTTCAGCCAAGCATCAATATTATCTTCTGTGCAGGATCAATTGTTAACTACGTTGCTGATAGTAGACAAATTCGTTTTACAAATGCATACTAGTATATAATTAATTATTGCACATAAGGCAACCAAAAATATCCTGATCATTTTCATCGATCAACTTAATAAGGAATGATTTTTTACGATGTGATGCATTGTAAATATGCAGTTTTCAAGTCATATTTAGAGATGAAATAACGTCATCGAATGATTCTTCTAATTTTTCAAAACAGGCCTATTTGTAACCCCTTTTGGTAATTTCACTTATTCTAGAGCATATTAAAAAAATCTTTGTTCAATATCAATATCTCTTTAAATTTGTTTTTTTTTTTTAGATTTACAAGTACTATTTTTACATTATATCAGATCAGAAATTACCTTAGGTTACCAGTTAGAATTTATTTCAGTGTCTTTAAGTAACAAAAAGGTCTCCTGTATAAATAGCAGTACAACAATTAATTTGTAATGTCTTAAAAAAGAAAATTAATTTTCGCTTAGCAAATTCTAACAATAACTATTTCATTTTACACTCCACTGAAAGGAGATTCAAATGGTAGTTTTGAGGCGATGTGGGCAAAAATTGTCAGGTCGGATTTTTTTTTCAAATTTTACATATTTATAGATTTCATTCCAAATAACAAAATATCAGAAAAATTGAACTATAGGAAAGTTTTAGCTTATCTGTTTTGTACTACCTTAAAGGACGGAAAATAAAAAGCGGTTGTCTTCCTTGCCATATTCATTGTTGGAGAAAAAAAGATTTATTTTAAATTTTGTGAGCTATTAAATAACCGCCACCCCCATCCCAACATGATCACACAGAAAAATGATTTTTATTTTCGTAATATGGAATGTTAGCTATACTTGTGGAATGGAATTCGTGATATATGCAAAATGCATTTTATAGCATTTACATTTGGAGTATTTATTTACGAATCCCCTCTTTTATTCTTTTTGAATTGTCTCTGGTAATAAAGTATGTTTCCTTATTCCTTCCGAATGTCTAAATCGAATTAATAGAATTTTCAAATAGTATATCATAAAAAAATGCGTGTTGCCTTTTTTAATTGGCCTTAAAAATATATATTGTCAAAGGGGCACCTGCCCTAGTACATGCGTACGTATATATACTGACTGGACATTTAAAACCTTAGGGGGTGCCTGCCTTATTCAAGTTATTGACAATGACAATAATTACACAAACGATGTAAATAGCGGCTTATTAAATTCCTTGTCAATGCTTGATCTACTTTTATACGGAAAGTGACGTCTTCGAGTCATAAATTTTCTTGAAGCTTGTTGTTGCTTAGCTACATGATGCCAAATCTTCCCACCGCTATGCTTCACGGGTCATTGGAGAAAATTGCACCCAATCGTATCGCTCGATACAATACCCGCGTCTCGATCAAGTAAACGTTTGAGAGAGCTAGTTTCGATATGCATGCTTCGGTGAAACAGTGGATATAATATTGTGTTCTTTGAGTTTTATTTTTCGGTGCCTGTTTAATCGGGGAATGTAGAAATTGATTAATTTTTTCGTAAGGGAATTAAAGTGAAGAGCAGAATGTGAAAATTTAAGCGCTGGATCGCTTAAAACGTACAGACCTTCGGAAAATATGCAAAGAAGGTTTCGAATACAACGAATTTTTATTTTCCACATAGCTTGTGTCTTGTTATTAAAAATCGGTAAGTTGTATAGGAGACTACGAGAAATTAATCTGCTGTTATTCAACTTATTGTAATCAATGGTCATTTTAGCTTCGTTACACTACGACGATTTTTAGAGTTTCGTTGAAAAAGAATTTACTTCTTTTGAGCAAGTGTAAAGTCTTGCACAATCAAATATTACAAAGTGATATTATGCTTTCCAAATTCCAAGATATTATTAACTACTTAAGAATCTAAATTTTGGAATATAAAAATAAACATATATAACTATATGTGTTGACATTATCACCCATGCTCGTTCCATATATATAGATTTACTTGAAGATGATTTATAGTAAATAAATAGCGTAAGACCACTTTTAAAAATGTGTCAATGCTTGCCTTCTCCTGAAAATCTGGTGAAAAAAGTACTAGACTTGACAGGCTATGTGATTAATTACCAACTATGATATCCAAAATGGGATATGAATTTATGTACAATCTTTACAATATTTTTTATTTTGTTGTTTATCTGAATAAATGTACACATAGTCATTAAATCTCACTGACTGGGTCCTAAATGTATAAAAAGAGTATATTAATTGACCCTTCCCCTTCATCGTCTCAAAAGTTAACGTTATGTAATGAGAATTACATGTATGTTTCAAGATGCATTAATTTTAGACATAATTCCTATATTCATATTTCAACTTTATTTACCTTATACCTCATAAATTAAAAGGGGAACGTTTAATTAATGTGACATTCGTAATACAAGTTGTGCAGGTTGTTGCGTGTCTTTGGCTCTCCCTTCTCGCCCAGCCCTAATATTTTTTTTTGTGACAATTTGATATGGGATAGTTGGCTTTTGTGTTGTTCATTATACATATATGTTGATTGAATTAATAAAATTGGATTCGATTTGTAACGAACGCACCAGTCCTATCTAAAATTCCGTATGCAACATATTTTCAGTAAGAATAGTCAAAAAATTATTTAATATTGGAACCAGGGAGAAAATAATAGTATAAAAAATTTTGATGTCAAGATTGATTCAATCATTTTGAAAATGATTTACAATAAAGATGTTGATGTTTCATCCACTCTTCAGACCTCCAGGAGAGGCGAATTGTGTAATTGTGTAATTTAAAATTTACGACGGTATAGATATAAAAATGCTTCTGACATGCTTATTTAGAAGGTGTGTTGACATATACAGTACTGTGCGTTTGTATTATAGTTACGTAAAGATCAGTAGAGTTTCAACTTTGGTTTTATAATCGCCATAATTTTCCAGTTTAATGATTTTATAAATAATATCTGTCTTGTAAGTGGAATTATACAATATACAAGGATTTGCGTCATTACTTTTAAAGATTTATTATTCATTTAATGAGATAACGGTACAAAGCAATTCAAATGGAAAGATATTGATAGATTTAAAAAGATCATATTCTATTATGGAACCACATTCACTATTAATTTTACTTAAAGCAAAATTGATCCATTTATGACATATTACTAGTATTCTTTTTATTGCTGTTTTATATTGGTAAGAAAGCTAACCTACGCGGTTGGAGTCTATATTACTTGTGCCTAAGTGGATAGGTTAAATGTTAAGTAGAGAAAGCATGAGAAAGCATGCTATGAAATGATTCCAAACGTTTTTTAAAAAGGATTGGGGGTGTACGGAATATAAATGTAGCTTTGACGGGGGTAGATAGGTATATACAAGTATTTTTATCTATGATGTTAAATAAGATTGACAATGAGTTTAAGATTTGTGCACCAAGTATTAATCATTGATTTGTAAGCTCTTTTAATTGTCTTAATATTCTGACCAAACTTGCTAATGGTACATGCAGATTTGTTATACATATGTACTACATCCGTACATGTACATGTATTAAACTACATGTACATGTTTTAATCAGTGTATATACCAAACAGCTCTTAAAAAACAAATATCTAATACATGTAGATTGATTTCCAACTGCCATATCAAATTCACAGTCTATAGTTTGGTCATTATAGCCATTATAGGGATTTTCTGAATCATGTCCTTTTCAACAACTTTGGTATACAGGGTACTGGTAATGTGTCAATATGCATTGCCAATCATTGGAAATTCCCTATTCATGTACATCATGCTGATGTGATAATGCGTAGACTGCACAATCGGCAGTATTCTGCATATACGCATTATCTAATGTAAATAGGGTTTCAAGACGTTTTAATCTTTACATGAGATTTGCTAGAAGTATGAACCTTGCTTTGATTGGCCATTTATTGTAGGACTACTTCCTTAAACCAAGTGTTTTCAGTTCGTTCTGTAATCTCGCGATATATCTATCTAAGATTTCTATTTTGTACGCTGTACATGAAAAGCAGTCCAAAGTTAATTCTATGTTTAACGTCACTTGGTTGCACAGGTTGTTGGGGAAAATCGCTGTTTTGACAAATCAAACATTAGTCTCGAAATTATTTAATGAAACTGCATTTTGAATCTTGCAAAACCTGCAAACTGACTAAAAAAGTATATGGGGGCATTTTATTTTATGGAATATACATGTATTTTATAACTCACGCAGATAATCTAAAACAGGTCGTTGAACAAAATTAGTCTTATACATGTATCTTAAATAATCAATTTTTTTTCTTCATAGTAAATAATTAGTTCATTTCCATGATTTCCTACATAGCCTAAATACACCCCCCTTCTATACAACAAAAAATCCATGTTTTAAGCTTTATACATGCATATTCAAATATACTGACAGTTTATATACTAGTAAGTTTTATTGTTAACTTTTAACTTGTTAACTATTAATTGTTTGACTGATGTTTTTTTTAATTTTAGACACAAGTTTTGCCCAATGTGTTTGTTCAACAGACTGTGCGTCAAATTGTACTGCTGGTCAGTACTTTGATAATGGTACTTGTGTAGCATGCTCCACTGGTCATTAGTAAGTACAACTATATTGACAGATATCATTTCTTTTACTTTTTAATTACAGGTATGTATCATGTCCACATATTTACCTAGCTAGTACACATCAGTAATGTGTATCCAAGACTGGCTAACATTATAATGTTGAAAATTTCTGATGGAAGATAATCCTTGCTTCATCATCAAGGCATCCTTGCAGAAATTATTTCTGTTCTGTAAATTTATTTTTTAACTTTGTGATTGCCAGGTGCAGGGAAGTTTTCAGTTTAATTCCATTTATATTGAACTTAGTGTGAGAGCTAAGATTATGCAACTTAAGTAAATTTCATTTGGTTCATGAACATGGGAATATCTAAAGAAGAAGTGTCTTATAAAAATGCCAGAACCTTAGTCTGATTTAGAAAAAAACAGGATTATGTAACATTCATGATCAAAAGTCCATGCAAGTCCCAAGACCATAAACTGTCAACTTTTAGATTTTGAATATTTTTTTTTCCAGCAGAAATGTTTTAAATGTTGCAAATTTGTTTAATTTTTAAATGCACAGAAACAAAAATGATTAAAAGTTTTATTTCATTTCTATGGTCTTGAGGCCTTGCAAGATTTACATGTATAATCGAAAGTATCTGAATTGAGAAACTGAAACTCTTATGAAGATCATACAATAATAAGTTATACCATGTTATAGATCGATGAAAAATTTATGAGAGAGAGAGAGAGAGAGAGAGAGGAGAGAGTCAGTTTTTCAATCCTGTCCATGGCAAATTCCTGTCCATATTTTGTCCACCCGAACACCTACCCTAACAGAGTGATAAGATATACTCTTTCAACTTCCCCATTTATCTCCCTTTAAAGTGGCAGATTTGGGAATTTATCAGGACCGTCATAGAAAAGTTATCAGCAAATGAGCCAAATGCTGTTTAGTCAAGGAATTTAAATATCATTTAGTGAGTCTTCACAAACTGGATTTATTTTTCCAAATGTTTGTGCTAGGATTTTGGGTTCTACTATAAAATTTAATTGGCCCTGGTACCCTAAAAGGGAGAATGATAAATGGTTCAGTATTTGTCTTAAAGATCCTTGCATGTGGACTGAGGGAAAAGAAATAAAGGAGAGTCCATGCATAAAGTTTTAAAGGAGAGACACTGAGAGTCTGGGTGAAAATTAAAATTTCTATGAAGATATGAACGATGTTGAGAGAAATGAAATCGGGAGGAGGTAGAATAGATTGGGGAAAAGTCAGATGGAAAGCTTCTACATTTGCCAGATTTACACATTTTTGGTGTATTTATCCTGATTCCAGTTCTTTTTTTTTCATGCCTATTTGTTTGTAACCTCATGCATATGGAAAACCAGAATCATTTCATCTTCATGGAACTAATTTATTTATTAATTTCTTTCCTTTTATTTTGGCATAAGAATAAATCTTTAAGATACTTAAACCTTGCATATGTTACTGACAAAAGTGATTATCCCAAATTTTGATCGATGAATTGTATTAGAAAAAGCGGTTGTGCAGCAGTGCAGTCCACAAAACCATTATCATTATGTAAATGAGTGTCATTTAAAGATGTGGACCAAGAACTCAGCCAGGATACCGTGGTTTTTACCTAATGTTTCAGTTGACACACATTGAATATATATTTTGACGTAGATTAATATTTTGTATTCATGGGGCTGCGGGAATTGATGGGAGTCGGATTATCAGAGTATTGTTGATTTCATCATGCACAGAGACGCACTATGAAGTGGATTCTTATTTCATGAGAACCATTCAAAATTTGTCATTGACAACAGTTCTGAACATTCAATTACTGCGCAGATAATATATTGATGATCTGTAGAAATTGCAGTTTTGGTTGATGTTATTAAGTGCAAGTTTATTGGATTATTAAAAAAAAATAAGCTTTTTTATTGATAAAATAGTTTGATCAAAATTATCATCTAATTTTTGAATTTAATTTATAACTTAATTACTATATAGACAGTAAGATACCATACTAGATAGGTTTCTGATAAGAAGAATTAACTTCTGTAGAATATAATTATAAGAAAAATTGAGGATAATTTATAAACCCACAAGAGTTCGTAAAAAAAAAAAAAATGAAATGTTAAGTGTATTTTAGAATTTATGAATTATTGAGATCAATTTCGCCCCACAGAAGTTCTTAAGAAATGATATTTAAGGGAATTCAAATGATGATATTTAAGGGAATTCAATTTTTTTGTCAAAATATATTAGTTGTTCTTTTATTCATTTTTTAAACAATTTATTGAAGAATTCTCTCAGTATAGTGTGGTAGAATCATGGTTTAGTCCTCAACAGAATAAATACTAGTAGGTAAAAGTGGAATAAAATGGGTAGATAAAATATGTATATCATGTCTCGTAAAATGAATTAATATATGACAAAAAACTCCCAAGGCATAACTTTTATTTGATCATGCAATATCAGAATGCTTATCCACCATGAAGTGTACCCGTAACTAAATGGCATGTTTTTAAAGTTATCAAATCTTTAAGCGGTTAATTGGAAACAAACATGTTTTGAAAGAAAATGTATTCAGGTGCATGAAATAAAAAAAATCAAGACAGATTAAAATTTTCGCTTTTGTATTCATTTGTAATGCACATGTAAGCAAGCTTTAATATATTATATAAAATGGGCCAAGGCATGGATTACATGTACCGGTATTTTAAAACAGCTATATTAAGCTAAGAGATAAAAAAGAGAATGCATTAGATGACTTTTTTTAAAATCATGCATTTAGATTTTAAAAAAAAATGAAATTGCCTAAAGGAAAAGTTATATGTTACACTTTCAGGGAGTGTAATTTATTTGTTAAACATACCGATGAAATCAAAGATAAGTACTGAATAAAAATTAAATGGCTATATTGCAATATTACGTCATTTTGAATGGCCTGAAACGTAAAAAGATTGCACAAATCAACTGATAAACCTGTCCACTGATTTTGGGTATCGATTTGTGATTTGATTAGCTGTTAAACAACACGGAAGACTTGCATGTGGCATTTATTGGCATGCGTATCGCATTAGATCTTTCAGGGATTACTGGTAATCAGAATTTAAATGCTGTGCAAAGTACAATGTACAAGTACAATGTATTCTGGTGTTTTTGTGGCTCGGTCAATCAATATATTCATGTCTTTAACCCCCCCCCCCCCAAAAAAAAAAAATTATCTGTGGTAGGATGGGGTTGGGGACTCAAATCCTCGGCCTTTCTAATTCTTCAATCTCGTTTACCCCTGGAGTGTTTGCTAAATAGAAACATTGAAAGTTGAAAGCTTTGAGCATTTACATAGGGTTGATTTATAGATTAACTGCAAGAGGATAGAGTATGGTGTGTCAATACGGGTACTCCACATATGAAAGTGGACAGATATCGTAAACCAAAGATCATGTTGAAGATGGCACATACCAACACATGTACATTATGGTAATGTCGAACATGTCTAGGGCTGTCTGTCAGGCAATGCCCCCTGTTTGTTGCTCAGAAAAGTTTTTGATTGAAATTGTTCTTTTGAAGTGTGTTAAAACTTTTTATTTTTTTAAATGTCTCATATGAGTTTTGGAATGTAATAGAATTTTTTTGATTTTGGTTTTTGAAAGTGGCTAATAATGAAGATAATTTTGTCTAGGGTTTACCAATTCAAATTGATTTAGCATTATATTCAATATCTTTTTGAACTGATCGATGCTAAAACACTGAGAGGTTAAAACTATTTTGTTATATGCGCATATAATGTTCCTGTTGTACATGCATTTTCGAGAAATCCCATCCACTTCTACAGTTAAAAAGATACCTTATGTCAGACAAATCTTTGTCAATTATGCATTATTGGAGAGTCCTGCTTCACAAATTCCAATGACCTGTTTTTGAAGCCTGGGAAGTTAGAGATAAGATGCATTATTAAAAGAGTTTAGTTGTTATAAACTCCTTGATATCTAAGTGTCTAAGTTATCTTCTTTGTCAGGTGTCCATGAATTTTACATTTATCATTTTAACGCGAGGATCAAAATATATTGAATTTTCTTGCCCAATGAAAAATTTGCCAATTTTCTTTTTAAAAGTTTTTATTGTTATGTCAATTGAGCTGAAAAAACATATTTTTTGGATTTTAATTTCAATTGATTATGGTTTTATCATTATTAATTGTTTTTTAATGCTTTATAAACAATGATTTTTAAGGTTGCATGTAAAAAAAGTTTGGCGTTTCAAGTGGATCAAGATCAAGTTATGAACACTTCAGAAAAAATTGATGGGAATGTTATTTATGTCACACAAAGCATTCTCCCAGATAATCCACTTGTGTGCATTGATTTAATGTCTATGTATGGATGTTACGAGACTATAATGACACTCAGATAGAACTGAATTTTTAAAGAATTTAATGTTTCTCAAAATATCTACTCATTGATAAATTGATAAATATAGCTTTAAATTTAAGTAATCAGTGAATTGGAAATCCATTTGTGACCATTTTTTACGAGAATGTTCTTAATTATCAATAAAGAGGATTACAATGTAAAATATACTCTTGAGTCAAATTGTTGGAATTACATTTCATCCTAACTGTAATTTTCCCCCCACCTGTGATTTAATACCTTCAGTAGCTTACGTTACCGTTATATATAAATGTGAAGGCCAAATTTCAGTTTACACATTGGATCGTGTGATATACGAATCTTCATTTGAAATGGAAAGCATTGAAGAAACAAGTTGCAATTTAACGATGCCACTCACTTATTTAAAGTATTTGTCAAAGGTTTTTGATCCTTTAGAAGATGTGTTTACACTCTTAGATGAAACAGTTTTACTTGGACAAATCCATGAAAATAAAATCTTGATCCATTCATACCTACAAAATGAAAATCAGTTGGGGATATTCCAATAAATAAGGTTTTTAATGTAACACACAAGCCTCAGATCTTTAATATTAACTGTACTTTTTAGGTAGTTTTGTAAAAAGAGATCTGGAGGTGAAAATTTAAAACCATACAGACCCTAACCGAAATAAAATGAGAAAACGGGGGTGTGAAAACAGACCGTTTATGTCGAGGATCTCTAAAGTTTCTTCTTGTGTGACAGTTTAAACTACCAGAATTGGATTTAATCTCACTGATTTTTGCCCATGAATGTCATAAAACTCCAAAATATAGGGAATAATTATGCAAATTTAATAAATACCTTTAGACCTTTACTGAAATCAACTAGGGCTTAATTCTTTCTCATTAATAGCTAGTGGATCTGTGATTTTGATTTGTACCATGATGATAGCTTTAGCAGGGAGTGACAAAGTTTATAGTTTATGTACAGTCATCATAAAATTCTGTAAACGTCTAACAATTTAAATATTGTTGGACAATAGTTGAATTATCTGCAAATTTGTACAGTACCATAGATGCAGTCTCATTAATTGAGAGCAGTATTTCAAATCTGATCCTTTTCAATTAGTTCAAATATTTTAACAGTTACTTTTCATCAAGTTTAGTTTAACACTTCAAGAAAAGATGTGCATGCTTTCATACTTGGAACTATATTATATCATTGCATTTGTTGAATTTTTCATGTGGTTTAAATGCCAAACTTCCCAGTTAAACAGTCTTTTTTATTTTTACATAGATTGGGTAACTGTATCTGCTTCAATGACTACTGGCTTCTAAATTTATTCTCTCTTTCAAAAAAAACAACCTATTTTGTTTTTAAATTATATTTATCCAAGTATCTGTATGTACAAACACCTTAAAGGGAAGTTTAAAACTAGCTGTTATAGGCCTTACTGAATATGGGATTGGCAAAGAATATACATGGACATGTATTAGTAGTACATTTTTAGACCATGCATGTAGACTGTGAATCTCTTCTAAAAGCCTCTTCAGGTGTTGATGTGAAAGCTACAGATAATGATTCCTACGTTTGATTTGTGTTTAGGATCATACCTAAGAAAAATATTTAATTTGGAAAAGCTGTCTGAATGAATACCAAGATTGCATGTTCTTAAGTGTACAAGAGTTTTAACAAAGATTTATTTGAATGTTGTTTTTAAAAACACAGAATTCAACATTTGTTTGTGGAAAGTCAGGCAGATTATTTTCTGTTACAAGTGTTCTTTTATAAGTAAAGAATTTCATAACGACCAGGAAAAGTTTTGCAATTTGATCTATTACAATGTACTTACGAGGGTTGTTCGGAAATTATTGAGACATTTACTCTTACTCCCTTGGGAAAAAAGATAAACTATTGAAATTTAACCAGAAAGTAAACCAGGATACCTTTTATTAACGTGGAAATTGTGAAGTTAATGACATCATTTGTTCATTCCTGGTAAGCTAACAAACTTGCTTACATCCATTGACCCGGAGCAACCACAAACTCATCGCAACGTCATTTTAACGTTTCTCCTTGCTCCTATGTTTTAAACACTTTACATATGAACGGAAAACATGAACTATTCTTTTTTCATCTTTTCTTTTTATTTCAGAATTGCAAAAGTTACATATTCTCTCCATTCTTGATTTTTTGTGAAAAAAATCGAGTTATATCTTCCCAAAAGTCAACTTACTGTGGAATGTCTCTTACATTTATTCTGTATATATATTAGACCTGTTGAAATCACTTTATGTGTAAAAAATACTTGATATTTAGCCCCTTGGTTTTAATTCTAGTTAAGCAATCAGTAAATAAACCCGATTCAACTAAACTGAAGCTTTTGACCCCTTTCCACCGTATAGTTTTTGTTTAAGCAATTTCTTGGCTAGAAAATGTCTTCTTCCGAGATTCCCACCAATTTGATGTATTTTCGCTGCGCCGCCTTGACGTCAAAATTCAATAAACCGTCGCAGTCAGATTTTTATTGCTCAGTACATATTTTTTAACTATCTCCGCATTTGAAATCGAACACTAGTGAAACTTGCACAAAAGTTAGTCACAATAAATAGCAAAATGAACATATAAAATTTGATTTCTTTTATCATTAATTGTAGGTCTACCAACACTTAAAATGTAGATGTTTAATTTTTTTAAACTCCGAGTTTGGGCCTGCGCCGAGTACCCCGACCATCGACTTGTTTGTGTACCGTCATACACAAATTATTAAATATTTTGTAATATTACTGTGCTCAATTAGTCAATTATTTGATTAGGTTTCTTCAATGTTTATGCCAATTTTTACTAAGATTTGTCACTTAGAAAGGGAAATATTTGTGTTGTCTCAAAAATTTCTGAACAACCCTCGTATACACTGGTATGTTAACTTTAAAAGTACATGGGGACTGGTTTGTATACTTGTATGTTTGTAAAAATAATTAATTAGCAGCAAAGAGTATTTACAAGTGTACAAATAAATGATTTCTGAATTGAATTAAAGAAATTATTTTTTCCTCCAACCCTTCGATCCTTATCAAGTTCAAATAAGAACCCCATTATTTCTTTCACGTAAATAAGTACTTCATTGAAAACGATATAAGTAATACACTTAATTGTAAACTAACAACAAAAGAGTGTTCACTTAAAGAGACTGTTTTATTTTAAACATTTATTACATCAAGAGAGAATTGGCTGCAGGGGTGATAACTCATGAGCTTCCGTGATCATGCCATTAAATTGATTTTAAGTAGCTTAGTTTGTCGTTCCAATGAATTATAGAATTTAAAATCAGCATGCGCTGAAAAACTTTGTGTTGAATAATTTTTGTTACATAATTTGTGTTACATAATTGGCAAATTGTATAATACTGTATAAAAGATCTAAGAATTAATCTTTGATTAAAGAGTCAAGGTTTGCATTGTGTATATATATTTTATTTGCTGCCATGCATGCATGTCAAACTTATACATAATGAATCTGTGTGCGTCAAGTAAATATCAGCAGGCACCCTACAATAGGATCTATAATTATGTAATTTCTTACTCTTTATCAAACTGATTGGCAAATATTTGCTGTTTGTATCCCTTTTCTGTGTGCAAGTTTATGCATAATATACATGTAGTTGAAATCAGTGACGCTTGCAATATGGAATTTTATTTTTTATTAATTGGAAATTTGATCTGCATATATGAATTAGGTACCCTGTTGGATGAGCAATTTTTATGATGATGGGAATTAAAACTTGACAACTCAAAAGAACCAGCATTTGGTAGTGTAAGGTGGTTTATGTGATTGATGCACAATTTCTGTAAGGATTGTGAAGACTAGTGTAGAGTTCGGATAGAAATAATGAATTTCAAAGATAAATTTGTTTGCATTCAGATAATCATGCATTCATCTAGGCTTTAAAAGTAAATTTCCAAAATGCAAGACTAAACAGAAATTGTTCTGAAAACGTGCATGTTAATACCCAAGTCTATTAAAGTTGTATGGTAAGATATCAGCAGCAGACTAGAAATTCTGTCGAATACAATGAGTTTCAGATACCTTGGGCTTCATTTTGTTGAGCTACACTCGATCAATGTATCTAATGAAACCGAGAATATTAATATTATTAAAATATAGTAATGCTTTGAATATTAAATTTAATTTTAGTCATTTTGGGTTTTTTCATGTACTCGTATAACTAAATTTATTTTGAAATGCATGCTGGTCAAACCGTAATTTAATTGTAATAAAAAGTCGCTTCATTGTACACTGTAAGAGCTTAAGGATCAATTTCTTTAAAAAAAATGGAGCGATTTTTAATTGATTCTTTAATCAACAGAATTTGAGTTGGGTCTATAATTGTTAACGTGATCGGTAGCTGAGGAATTGACAACAGTAATTTTAGCTATATAAATGGCAATTATTTCTCTGTTGAAATTTGTACAGTAATAGTTGTACGTCATTTAAATTCTTCTATGACAAAAGTTTTACCAATTAAAACTTGATTTAATTCTATTTATTTCCATACTATGGTCTTCTTGTATCCCACATCGAATTCTCGCCTGACAACAAAAATGCGGATGCAATTTTATACTTTATACAACGCTTCAGTAAATGGACTGATTGTGTGCTGAATTTCCGGGGACCGGTTGAAGCAGCCCATTACAGTGTAGAACTTTTGTTATGTGGCTGAGCATGGGGTATTGATCGAAGAAAGATTGATTTTATTTCGAAGCTTTCACATCCATATTTTATAGCCTTGGCAAAATCTGGACAAAACAGATGATTGCAACGTTTTATATAACAAAACATTTGATTAGCCTCTGGTAATTGGTAACGATTCTGTTTTGTTTTACTAGATTGAATTCTTTTATACCTGGAAATCAGATAGTTATTTTGTGTTATATGAAAACCAACAAGATTCGATCGTTTGCATGCAGGACTGGTTTTGGGACACGTCGGTTATCTTCGCACAATTTCTGAAGGAAAAAACATGCCTGAATTCAATAACGACAGTCTTTGTATTATATTCATTAACAATTCATTAATTGTTTGAAAGTAATGTTAGCTACCGGTAATTAGATATTTTTTTTCTTTTTTGCATGAATTATTGGGATCTGATCATCTCGTCTAGAATTAATATAGGAATTATAAAGCTTAAGATTTTTTATGTTAATAGATCTAAGGTGGAATGCTACACCAAAATTTTATTTTATGGATCGATCATTAAAGTATCATACCTGAAACATGATTTCACTATTTTGATTCAAATGATTGCCTTTACATATCTTCTCATGAAACATGTCTCTTTAAAAGATTTTATCCATTGGTTTGAAAAATATGAACAAAAGATGTTTTTTATTATCATAAATAATTTTTTATTAAAAAAATAAAATGCCTTTATATTGACATTACTGGACATGATTAATTAGATATTAATATCATGCATTTATTCACACCAAATTTTAAACTCTACAGTGTGTTACTTGCAACCAAAACTGTTTTATAATTTGTTGCATTAATTAAATTAATGGAAAATAATCTGGATTTTGAGGGGTATTTATTATCTTAATTTAACGAAGAAAAATCCATGTACATGTATGACTTAGTTATGGAGAATTTCAAACAAGTTCTGTCATAGAGCAGAAATTTGCCTGTGTGTACAACTAACAGCCAGCCATTTTAAGAATTGTGAAATATTTTAAAAATTGTAATCTTAAAACTATAACTAGAACTGAATAAGGATTCTGATTCTTAAAGCTTAATTATAAGAAGCCAAATAAGGATCTTGATATTAATATGAATTATGCATGAATGGAGCTTTTAATAGCACACATTTACACACACCTCTGGACAAGTGTCCAGGAACGTTAACAGGATATTTTACCGGGGTAGGTAAATAATTAGGTCGGGTATACCTATAGAGGAACTGTCAACACCTTTGTTTACCTGGCCCTGCTTTATGGTCCTAAATCCTATTACGGGCTCAGACAATGATCTCCGTCCCAAAGTGTTGGTTTAATAATTATATTACCTGTACAATGTCAGGTAAACTTAACCACTTCGGAGGCTTTTGCAATCAACGTTGAAGGGTGCTGATATTCTTAATCAAAGTACTGAAAGTAAAGAAAATTAATTTCATAGCATATTTATTGTGATTCGTAGTTGATATTTTTTTAAAAAGGCTTTTGCCTTTTTCTATCAGGCTGAGCAAAGGTTCTGGTATAAGTAATCAAAGAACTGAAAGTATTTAAATTTTCTGAACAGCATATTTATTGTGGATCATTATTTCAAATAAAAATTAACTCTGGTAATTTGAAATTTGTTGTACATACTTTACCTGGAACATTTTAAAACAAAAAGATATTTTTTCTACAGACTTAAATTTCTAAATAAAAAAATAATAAATGAATTGAAATCAATATACACATTAATCTTGGAGTATAGTTTTTTAAATTTGTATAAGTGTCAATTCTGTATTTTGATCCAATGTCAAAATTTACTTTTTCAAAGTGCCTAAGCAAGATTAACTGATTTCAGTAAGTGATATGCTTTATTTCGCCACACCAAAAACTATATTTTTTAAAAAATATTTATACTCTAGAAGTCCAAAAATATTTCTGTGCCAATATTCAATGACTAGGTGAAGAATTTCAAAATCTGAAAGACAGTAGAAGCAGTTAAGAGAGGCAAAGTAATGTTGAAGTGATATTTTTTCATTGCATATGATGAGAACTATTTTAAGTATCAACTACATGTATGTTTAAGTGCTGATTTTTATTATGACAAATATACAGGTATTTTTAGAATTTTATGACTGTAGAACTCTCTTATCAAGTTCAAAATCCAGTGTCAAAACCAATAAGAAACCAGTGAATAAAAAAACCCTTTCATTGAACAGTAAATTAAATGTACAATCTTGTAATTGTAAGACCTTGGGTGCAGTAAAAATTGCTAACTTAATTCTCAAACTAATAAAAGGGTTCAAGAATTACTGTCCACCTTGAATGCTCTTTTGGGAAATTTGTCTTCTTTAATTTACAGTGCATGAATAGCATTAAGCTTATCTATCGATTATTTGATATTTAATTAGAAACTTAAATAGAGGTTTTTGAATACATAATGTCATATACAAAAACTTCGTAGAATAGTGGTATTTAAAAGTGCTGTAGCACTTGTAAGTGACCAAGAAAACTAACAACAGATGGCAAGGAATAATGATACATTCACACGAACTAAAATTGGTTCTTATTATTTTTAATTGAAAAGAAAATATTTTGATTTGGTTTTTGAGGACAGTGAGTTTTGATTTTTAGATCATTGTAGCTCAATTATTATGGAGGTATGGGTTATCCATATATTAGGCAGCAGAACTTGAACTGCAGCTCTTGTCAATAGTGCATCACTCATACATGCATGTACAGAATGGGGAAATGGATTTATTTAATAATATGTTGAATGACCAGAACTTATTAATCCCAGAAAACTACAATCTTATTTTATTTCTAAACATGTGTACACTAGAAAAGCTTTCAATGCAGTGACTTCATTATGATTAGTTGTAACATACAGTAATATGTAATATATTAACTGTCAGTGAGTATAATTGTAAGGTCCTCTGAAGAGGGTTTGAGAAATACTTGTTTATCAAAGCAGTTGAACTAGTTAGTTGCTTTAAAGCTGTAAATTGATATCCTTAGCCAAGCAGATTGATCTTTGAAATTGTATATTTTTGGGACTAAACATTAAAAAATTCCTAGATTCTATTAATTAAATGGGCTTAAAGGTACAGTAAATAAAATTTTAAAAATTGGACCAATGGTGCGATACAGACATAAGATTTAACATGTTTTTCATTATTTTCTATGTCATGGTTTTAAAACTTAACAGCTCTGTAAACTGGGTGTGCTCTGTCAACAAGCATTCCATTTCGAAACAAAAAGATCTTTCTCTTGGGAATCTAAAAGTTGTCTTGGTACGATGTAAAAAATAAATTGGTGGTTGCCATACAGAAACGAAGGACCCCATAATCCATTGTCTTGATCATGCAGTGTGTGCAGTACTTTCTGTCAATTTGTTTGTCGAGCTTTATTTTGATTGATAATGGGAATATCGGAGAAGTCTTGACAGTATAATTATATCGATTGAAAATTTATTACGTAATTTTAAATAATTTCGTGACATGCCAGTTTGTATTCTTTTTAGTAAAATCTACTGGCATGATTGCAACTGCATTTTAACTACCTATATCATTGAATGACTTTTATAAAATGTCATTTTATACCAGAATTCTGTTGAGTTTTACACCAATATACCCAACTGACAGTGAAAATATAGCTTTTACCACTCACTATTTCAAACTACTGCCACATACATTATGCATCACCGTTCAATAAGACCATAGAGGTATCCATTCTGTTCTGAATGTCTCATATCCTTTTAGAAAAGCAAAACATAACAAGCCAAGGTCACAGATTGTTAACCTTCAAACAAGGTTAAGACTGCTGACCATCAGACAAGGTCAAGACTACTGACCTTCAGACAAGGTCAAAACAAAATCAGTTT
>WFKH01006014.1:30225116-30243556 GCA_016163765.1 Magallana hongkongensis
GAAGATGCAGGCTGCACCAACTGTCCCCCAGGTATCCACTGCACACTTGCAGGATGGGTGCATGCAGATATAGCACAGGCAGCATTGCATGATTTTACAAAATATTTTAACTAACACTTGTTATTCTGTATGCCTTCTCACATTGTTATCAAGCATATGCAGTGATCTTGATTTGTCAACAATGGATGCATGTTTGTGTTTCAGTTTTTGGTGTTTACTTGAGATTAAGCTTGGTCTTTACATATAAAGTGTTTGTAATATAAGTTTTGCATGCCTTTAACAATATTTACAGTTCAATATTGCATGAGGGGTTTGTATACATGTATACATATACATGTATATGTTTATCAGTGGGACCTTACTTATATTATAGATTTTATTATAATTGCTTCTGTTAATTTTGCAGGTATTTTTTTTGTTGCAGGGTGCTAATACCTCAAAGAACAAACAAACTAATTATTATTTTTTGAAAACATTTTCAGGGTTTTTTTCAATATTATACATAATAATGTTATGTTTTAATTATTATTATTTAGTCGGTTAAATATCTGTTTCAGTATTGCATGATTTCTATTGCATGTAGCTGTGTTGGTACTAGGTCACACTGTACATTCCTTATTTTACACGAGTACTTAATTCCGCGATTCAACTGTTTTGCATCAAATCGTGAGAATATCGAATTGCGAACACTGAATTTTTATCATACTTTCATTAGTTTACATCTGTCTGAAAAATAAAAGCAAGTCCGCTGCGGAGATGTGCTCCTTGTGATTTTACACGAATATTAATTCCTCATGTTTCATTAGGAATCAACAGTATACAATTGAAAATTTGTTGGTGCAACTGTCAGTCATGTTGCACACTGAATTCATTGATCATTTAAAAAAGGCAGATTCAAATTTCAGGCACAATATCGGTTTGTTGATTTTCTCTTATTTTCTAACTCTTCTATTTTATTATGCATGTAAAATGTATTGCACAAATAATGCATTTATTGTATCATGAAGTTATAATTGATAATATGAAGATATTTGAAATTTTGTTGATATTTTTTGCTTCACAGTAATTACTGCTACAATATATTTACTAGTTGTTATACTGATATCAAATGTATTCATAGGATAATATTAAGATTTTAGTTTCTGATGCAATCTCAAAACAACTGCTAAGATCATATGTTCCCAATTTTATCTACTAGGTCACTACAGTTCCGCTGGTGCATCAAGTTGCACCCAGTGTACTGCGGGGCATTTCTGCTCGGCCTCAACCCAGACAGTTTGTGGTGCCACCAAATACAGCAGTGCAGGAGCCACCTCATGCAGTGATTGTCCAGCAGGTTATAAATGTGACAACGCCACCACTGCCACTCCTACGAAATGTCTTGCTGGAACGTACTCCGGAACGGCGGCTGCTTCCTGCACAAGTTGTGATAAGGGACACCAGTGTCCGGTGGCCGGAATTACCGCCCCAGAGGCTTGTGGGAATGGAACTTACGCACCCTCAACAGGCGCTACTGCATGTGCACCTTGTCCTGCAGGTAGGTTGAAAATATTTTTTTGGGATATGATTTTTTTTAGCAAAAGTTTACTGTCGATCAGCTTAAGTTTTCTTTCATCTTAAAGTGTTGTCAGAGAAGAAAAATATTTAACAGCCATCAATTCCATGACTATTACTTTTTAGGTCAGAAATGTCTTGATGTAACAGCAGCAGCCACTGACTGTGTGCAGGGAGAGTACAGCCCAGAGGGCTCCTCCTTGTGCTACTCCTGTATGGACGGATGGTACTCTGAATCGGTCCAATCAACAACTTGTACAGAATGCCCTGCAGGCTCCAAATGTCCCAACAAGAATACAGCACCAACACAATGCGGACCAGGCGAGTACAGGTAATGGAATCAAGACAAAAATTTAAGAAATGTAGTTGATGAATTAAAATTATAAATGGAATTCTATCAGAACTGGCTAAAAAAATATTAATTTCAAAATATAAGCCTATAAGGCTAATGGACAAGTATTATCTTGCATTGAACGGATCAAGAGCTTAAATTATTCAGAATCAATTTTAACCAAGTCTGCAATACCATCTTGACTAAAATCATTCAGATGGTAGTGCTCATATTTAAAGAACTGTGAAGAAATGCTGTACTCGTGCATACATTGTACATGTGTCTGTACTATCAGTACTTTGACTTTGACTCTAGTTCTGCTGGCCAGACTTCGTGTACTCAGTGTGCAGTAGGGACCTACAAGACGGCGAGTGGAGCAGGCAACTGTACACCTTGTGAGGCAGGCTTTGAATGTCCCACCACCTCAGCTAGTAAGTAATTGGGATTACTGACCAATTACATGCCCATTTAAATTCAAAGGAGAGTTGTGTCCAACCAAATATTCCAGGTCTTTGAACATTTTATGTCCACAGGTGGATTTTTTTTCAGTTTTGATCAAAATGTGTTTGTTCATTGATAATCACTTTGCACCGATATATATATCTTATCAGATAGCTCTCTTGATTTTCAAATTTTAAATTGAAAACTGGAAGAAAGATTTACTTAACTATCAAAATGAATTGATAAAATATTTTCAGTACAATGTATGTAATTTGATAATTTGATTCCAAAAAGCAGTTTTTAAACTGAGCCACTTCTCTTCCTAGAATCTGCCTGCAGTAGTGGATACTACTCCCTGGGGGGAGACACGGCCTGTATCCCCTGCCCCGGGGGTTATTCCTGTGCCAGTGCCAGCTCCAGCCCTGTGCTGTGTACCGCAGGGAACTATGCCAACAATGCAAGCACCACCTGTACACCCTGTGCAGCGGGGTACTATTGTCCTACTGACGGCATGTCTGAACCTCTGGCATGTCCCACAGGCTACTATCAAACCAGCAGTGGGCAAACCAGCTGTACCCAGTGTGGGCAAGGTAGGTCTGTTTTGGGCTAATACAGTACCATAAACAGGAAAAATTTAACCCCAATTTTGGGTTTTGCCTCACTTGCCTTCGCTATTATTTGATGAATTGTGGATGCTTCAAAGGGCAAGTTAAATTTGCTAAAAATTAATTGACATTTGTGTTTTTTGGCAAATATAAACTTTCCAATGGCCGAAATCTTTAGCAAGTGGGATTGGTCAATAATACTACAATGCAGAAATAACCCTGTATAATAAAGTAAGAGACTACTTATAGTGGTTAGTCTTGTTCATGAGTCATTTCCAATCATTTAAATTTTTACCTTTGCTCTTGATCAAAGGTTACAAATGTCCAAACAAGACGGTCACTCAGGAAGCCTGCCCTGTGGGAGAGTACCAAGATGGTCGGGGTATGGAGTCCTGTAAATCTGTAAGTAAAATAGATGGCTGATTCATCTTATGGTACATATTACAGTGAAACATGCTTATAACGAAGTGCCAGGGAAGGGTGATTTTGCTTCGTTGTAAGCGTAATTCATTATATGTGTCAAGTTCACAACATGTAATAAAGTCACAGGGAATGAAAATCACTTGGCTGTAAACGTCAATTCATTAAAAACGTGTTCGCTATAACCGTGTTTTACTTTATACATAAAACATGATTAAAGAGTATAAAATTTCAATTAGATATTGATGGTTGTTTTCCATGATCAATTTTGTAATTGTTTTTCACAAAAAGCTCTACTTCAATTAACTGATCATGAAATCTTTTTAAAACTTGAGTGCATTGCAGATGCTGATAATCCAATTCTCTTGTGAATGTATTGTAAGATTGGTTTCTCTGATTGATTGCAGTGTCCCTCTGGATACTATGCCGACACCACTGGAAAAATCACATGTACAATATGTCCCGCGGGATCCAGTTGTTCTGATCCTACAGTAGCTCCAGTAGCATGTTCTAGTGGCCAGGTATATAGAATAAGTCAAAATTCTGAGTATCCTTTAAGTTGATACCTGTGCCAATTTCTAATTATAAAATCACATGGTATTAAAATATCTAGTAATCAAAATGTCAAGTTAGTAAAAGTATTGCTCAGTTAATTCAAGAGCTTTATCTCTTCCTATATGGTACATGGAATATCTATTAGGTATCCAATTTATTTTGGGGCATGACATCAATAGAGGTGATGTAATGGAATTGTCCTTTGATATTTTAGTACTCCCTTGCTGGTGCCACTTCCTGTACAACGTGTCCTGCAGGATACGCCTGCCTATCAGGATCACAGACAGCCTGCACTGTGAGTACAAAGATTAGTGTTCTGTTGTTAGTACATGTAGATCTGTTCCCAATTGTCTATCATGCTGTCAGACTACTTTGAAATTGTTGGATTTTGTGGAGGACATATGAATTTATTAAATTTTCCATAAAGGAGATTTCATGTCTGTTGTTCACTAGGTAAAAAGGAATCATTCAAGAACATTACTTTCCTTAAAAATCTCCTCTTTTTCCATGACTGTAAATTTTCTTCGTGTTTTTCTACCCTCTGAATATGCATTATTTTATGGTCTTTACAGAATGGTCAGTATTCCAATGGCACCCACTGTGTCGACTGTCCGGCGGGGACATACTGCCCCGACCCGACCCTGGGGAGCGTTGTGTGCAGTAATGGTCAGTACCAGCCCAGCACCGCTCAGACTTCCTGTATCCAGTGCCCCAGCGGTCAGTCCTGTCAGGATAAAACAGCCACGCCTGTAGACTGCCTCGCTGGCTATTTCAGTTTGGCAGGGGAGGAAACTTGTACTGTAAGTTGCTTTTTGATGTCATTTATTATAAATATTCTTGAAAAATGCGAGTCTTTTTGGATTGGGTGAAAAAGTTATTGAAGAAGTTGAGATTATAATAGCCAACAATGGTTCCATACTGCAATAAAAACTGCAAGTTTTCTTCATTTATTATTTGGCATTCGTAACTTTAGCTCCTTTTTAACATTTATTTATTAGTTTCCCTTCTGAAATGTCCTTTGGCTTTAAATGACTGCAAATGCAGTACGTTTTATAGAAGTAGTAGCCAGGGGCAACACTAATTCCATGTCTGATTAGTTGCTGCATGTCTTTATTTGCATAACATAATTTTTGTAGTAACTGTTGTACCTTTCTCTTTATTCATGATTTTCTTCAGAAATGTCCGGACGGCTACTACAGTGCTACGAAGGCAGGTTCCTGTTCCCAGTGTCCTGCAGGACAGAAATGTTTCGATGGAACCAACTTTATTTCCCCAACAAACTGTGCAGTTGGGTTCTTCTCAGCACTGGGACAATCAACTTGCACACAGTGTGAATCAGGTATATGATGAAAGAATTGTAACAGTTGTAAACTGTCAATTGTATGTCGAAATTAATTTACTTTATAGTTACTGAATGCTTGCATAGATAAATCAGAGTTATTCTCTCAATTTTTCATTGAATACATAAGAGTTATTCAATTAGTTACTTTAATTTTATTGGACCAGGTGTTCTTGACAATAAGTTATTGCTTAAATCATCTGAGGTATCTAATATGTTTTTAAATGTTTTGGGACTTCCTGAAAGGGAAAAAATGCACAGTCTTTTTTTTTTTTTTTTTTAAATCTGTTGATGAAAATTCTATTCATCTCTTTTATTTAGGGTACACCAGCAGTGTTGGAGCCTCAGCCTGCTCCCAGTGCTCAGCTGGATTTCAGTGTCTGGATCCAAAATCGCCAGTGGCTTGTACATCTGGACATTACAGCCTCTCTGGGAAGGTCAGTGGTTCACAGAGTTGCCTTTTGGTTTTGAATTAAAAAATATGTCTGGCCAAGAAATATACTTGTTTATAAAATTTTCTGGTGTAATATACTTTGAACAGCTGCAATTAATTAATGATGCACAAAGTTAAGGTCTACTTTATTCGTCGTGTATAAAATTGGTAATACATGTACCTTTATTTCTGTATACTTGAGATGCACGTCTATTTTATCTTACAGACTACATCATGTACCATTTGTCCGGCTGGATTCTCCTGCAGTGCTAAAAATGTCTCTCCCACCCCATGTCCTAGTGGCACCTACTCCACTGCAGGACAGACTTCCTGTACAGCTTGCCCCGCTGGTCAGTCATGTGACACTGGGTCACCCACCAGCTGTGGAACAGGATATTACAGTCCCTCTGTAAGTACTTACTAATATTATCAGTACTAATGGAGAATATATGTTACCAAATTGGCCTTTTAGCCTTAAAGGGACTATGCAGATGCAGATTATGCTCTAATCAAATGTAAGCATTCATCAACAGATTTGACACTTTTTTCAGGGCTCTGGCTGCAGCATTTGCCCTGCGGGCTATGAATGCAGTGGAAGTACTGCCACCCTGTGTACCTCTGGGTATTACAGCCTGGCGGGAGAGATGAACTGTACAAAGTGCCCAGCTGGCAAAATGTGCCCCTTCCCCTCCATCTCCCCCATCAACTGCCCCATTGGCACCCACACACAGAACTTGGAGGGTCAGATTTCATGTACAGACTGTCAGGCAGGGTTCTACTGTCCAGCCAATGCGTAAGTCTTACAGTTAATCCTCCTCTCTCAAAATTAGTGTTTCTTATGTGGTGTGTAAATTTTAACATTTTCTCATGAATTTTTAATCATTAAACTACCTAATGTGATCAGTATATAGCTTAAGATCCTATAAAGAGAATGAAAGCAACAGACACTTATCAATCATATATAATGACACTTTTCCAACAGCCCCAATCAGATTGCCTGCGCAACAGGAGAGTACTCCTTGGCCAAGTCCACTTCCTGTACCGTGTGTCCAGCCGGCTACTCCTGTGCCACCACTTCAGCCTCCCCCTCAGCCTGCGCAGCGGGGACCTATTCCCTGGGGGGTAATACCAGCTGTACCGACTGTGAGGCAGGGTACGCCTGTCCATCCACATCATCACTGACCAACAGATACCCATGTCCCTCAGGTAAAATTAAAGGAGAAAGGCAATTTCTATGAAAGTTTGTAAAGAGACATAATTTTGGATAAAGGAAAAGGTGCACCGATTTGAATTCAAAAGAACAAAAAAAGTTGTTTCAATGCTAACTGATATGCAGTAATTTGTTTCTTATTGACTTGCAGGGAGTTATTCCACTGGTGCCAAGGCATCATGTACCCTGTGCCCAGCTGGTAAAGCATGTTCATCCACCACATCTAGTACACAGGTTGATTGTATTGATGGGCAGTATGCCTTTGCCGGATCTGCAGTCTGCACTGCATGTCCAGCAGGATGGGAGTGTCCAAATGTAGACGGTAGTCAGAATGCCCAGTGTTTGCCTGGGACTTACTCAGTAGGAAATGCAAAATCTTGCACCCAATGCATAGCTGGAAATGCTTGTCCCCTCACAGACAGTTCAGCCAGCATTACTTGCACTGCCGGTTCATACGCGGTAGCTGGAAGCACCACTTGTACTGTCTGTCCACCAGGGTATGAGTGTCCTTCAACCACCACTGCCACAGAGACCAAGTGTGCTGATGGTTACTACAGTGAAGGAGGAAGATCTGCCTGTGTACAATGTACCGCTGGTTACGAGTGTCCAACCATCTACGACAGTTACTCTGTGGTGTGTGCTGCTGGGTATTACTCTCTGGCTGGAGCCAAAGAATGCACCAAATGTCTTGCTGGACAAGAATGCCCCTCTACTACAGCTACAGGAACAGCATGTGCCTCTGGTTACTACAGTTTGGGTGGACAGAAGTCTTGTACACAGTGCCCAGCAGGATACACCTGTCCCCAAAAAGACCAAAAGCCAGTCATATGTGCTGTTGGAAAATACAGTGCAGCTGGATCTTCTACAAGTTCTTGTCCTGACTGTGATGCCGGGTACTTTTGCCCAGCAGGAAGTACTCAAAAGGACCCACCATCTGCCATCTGTTCACTGGGATACTACTGCACTGCTGGGGCAACTGTTGAAACACCTTGTGATATGGGAACCTATGGTGCCACAAAAAGACTTACTGCTGCAACAGATTGCACCGATTGTCCACAAGGATTTTACTGTCCATCAGGCACAGCAGGAGTTCCAACCAACAGCCTTCTTTGTCCAAGAGGGCATTACTGTCCAATTAAAACTGGTGACTACAAGGCCAACCCATGTCCTCATGGCAAGTACTATAATAATTTGGGAGCAGTAAAGGTTGATGAATGCATTGACTGTCCAGCAGGAAGACAATGCCCACCTGGAACTGATGACCCAATGTATGATGGCTACATTTGCCCTCGAGGATCTTATTGCCCTCAAGGCTCTGGAACTGCCCCTATTAACTGTACGGCAGGCACATATACTGAGGAAGAAGGAGCAATAGGACTGCAGAGTTGTAAAATTTGCCCAGCTGGACATTACTGTGTGTCTGGAACTCACACCCCAACAGCATGCAGCCCAGGGACGTTTAATCAGTACACAAACATGCAAAAGGCAGCGGACTGTTTGGCCTGCATTGCAGGGCAAGCCTGCACCAAGCATGGACTCGCCAAACCGGACTATCCATGTGATCCTGGACACTATTGTCCTGGAGGAAACAGATTACCGACCGAAAACCCCTGTCCTGCTGGAACATTCACTGATTTTAAGAATCTGACTGCCATGTCCCAGTGCGAGACCTGTAGGTCCACCAAGGCCTGTCTGGAGGGGACCGGAGGTCAGCAGAAACCCCCCGTGCCCTGTGGGCAAGGTCACTTCTGTCCGGACGGAACGGCTTCCCCCACCCAGTATCCATGCCCTGCAGGAACCTACACAAACCTGACCAATCTCTACAAGGTGGAGCAGTGTACTATATGCCCCAGGGGCTGGTACTGTTTGGAGGGATCAGCCACACCTACTGGCATGTGTGATAAAGGACATTGGTGCCCTGACGGTAAGAAAGAAGCCTTTTTTTTTATTAGATTTTGAATTCATTAAATATCAAAGTTTTATTTTAGCCCAAATTTTTATTCCAAAAAATTGATACCTGTGTGCATATAAATATCTCTTTTTTTCTTATTACCCTTATGTTTTTTAGATCAAAGATCTAGGTTATCATGTTTATATTCTGTATTTTCTTTTCTTCAACTTCATTACTTGTATTCATATTTGAAGACCTTAAAGGTCAAAGTTCAAAGGTACATGGCTAATAACTTTAAGACTGGTTATAAAATTTCAGTTTGGTCTTTGATTTTAAGCAAACAGATCTAAATGCTTTCAAATGAGAGATTGATATGCATCGATTAATCCAGCTAAAAATAAATTGATTCCGTGAAGGTCTCCTTTTAAATGTAAGTGCTGGAATTCGGGACCTCATTTTAACATTTTTATCTGTTTACAAAGGACTTGTTGTGGTTTTGGGTTTTTTAAAATTTGTCTATAAATCTCAATCTCTCTAATGTGTTTGCTTTTCATCCTTGAAATCAATACCAAATGATTTTGCTAACTAAAGTGAAAGGCAAATATGAAATTAATTCACCCTCATAAAACACTTGTTGATCATTTACACACATTTTATGTTTCATGCAATTTAGCTGTTTAAATGTATCTGATGCAAGGTAAAAAATCGAGGTATAGATTGTTTTACAGCACTTTTTAAAGTGTTTTTAATCATATAATTTAGCCTTGGAGTTTCTTTAAATTGTGAATTAACAAAAACATTTGGATCCTGTTTTTTAGAATTTGAGGTCATTTTTTAAAAACTATTTGGGTCAAGGTCTTATCAACTATGGGGTTAATGATTCCATTTAAATGGAATGTATTCCAGAATGTGTTATACAGTCATGTAGTTGTGAAAAAATCAGATTTTCAGAAGATACTCAGGTAGACTAGTGAAAAACTAGAAAAGATTGGATTTTATAATAATTATTCTATTAAAACAAGCCTAAAAATGAAAATAACTGTGCATGTATTTATAATTAATACCAGGAATATGATTTAATACATAAAGATTGTATTGAAATGCACTGTATCCATTGTGTATAATTGTAATAAACAGGTATATCAAGTGGTAATCCCATTGTGTAACATAACTGTGACTTCATTTTGTGATATATTGTCCACTAATCTTCCACTGTGTTATAGGAGCCAGTGAGTATCAATTATCCCATTGTTGTTGTCTTAAATTTCCCAAAATGCAGTTCTCCTTGAGCGCACGCTGTCCATCCGGCATGGTTATACTTGATGTCTGTCATTGCGCTGCAATTTTCCCAGTCCCACACGGGCTAAGTCCGTTTTAGCCCCATGTCCTATCTTACCATACATAGAGCATGAAGGCTAAATGGGTTTAGCTCTGGGCTGATTGTAATTGGTTCCTGCCATTTGCATGCATTTCTCTATGTCCAAAGACAAAGACTCCAGAAACCTATTGTTGTGTACAATATATACTGTGGAATCATTTTTATTCGTGGGGGTCATTGTTCATGGGTAGCCAAAATTTTCCTGGTTCGTGGGGACGTAATTTCGTTGGTAGTGTAATCGAAAAAATTTTAATAAATATTAAACAAATGAGTGTATATAGGTTCGTGGGCATGTGAATTCGTGGGCAAGGGTTACCCACAAAAGCCACGAACATTGGTCCCCAACGAACAATGATGATTCCACAGTATATGTTCCAGCTTTGAATTATGCAAAGCCCCTTCAACAAATGATTTTTATGATGACTTGTTTAAAATTAAGGTATCCGACCCATATTAGGACCTAATTTTTCTAACCTTGAATATCCATCATGAATTAAATACTCTGATATTAATTCAAAGCATTTTAAAGTAGAAAAAGATTTACTGAGAGAAATTTTCAAAAATATTGTTAACTAAGCAGTAATTAATTAATGAAGATTGCATTAAGGTCTATAGAGACAAGCATATTTTTTTGAATAAAAAAGTAAATACAAAGAATATCAATAAATGCTTTGGTGGAAAGATGTATTTAATCATTACAAATACAAATACTATTGAAAATAAATTTTATACCGAATACATTTTTTTAGAATTAATTTTTTTAGATTAAAAGCAAAGGGGGACAACTCTTCAAGAAAAGGAAAAGGTCATTTATTAGGACACATTCCTCTCTTACATATTGATACTTAAACATGAAAATTATGTCCAGGTATACTGAGTATTAAGCCCATCCACATCTTTTATGCATCAAGATTCATTGAATCTGGTGCTATTATGGATCGGATACCTTAAGGTATACATATAATTATTCATACTGTTGAGGATAATGCTGCAAGAATGGAAGTTATGTGAATGCTTCAGTGTTTTGAAATCTTTGTTCAATGTTATTGATTAAATTATAATGTACTAATATTAATTAAGACAATATGATGCTTTCTTTGTTGGTATAAGGGTTGCAAATATTGCCAAAAAAAACCCCCTAACCTGCTTTTATTGTTTATATAACAATAATTGTTATACTGTAGAAGGACATATTTTCGTTGGGTTAAAATTTCGTTGTTTTTAAGGAGGTTGGCTCCTGAAATAATAGTAATGTCAATCATTCGAAAACCACTTAGATATAAAGATGGGGACCTAAAATGTTCATTTATTTTATTTGTGACCCATGTCACATGCCATTTTTTGGAAATATAGGGCCTCAAACAGATATAATAATTTTTCTGAAATTTTTGCTAAAATTTGACATAGAAATTGATAATTTGAAGAAATCAAATAAATATTTATAGTTTGAACAATTATATAATTATGATTTTAATACAGTATGAAGTTGAACACATGTAGTGACTATAAAAGTAAAATCTAAGTCAAAGTTTAAAAATTCTTGCTTTACTGGTGGCTTCAGATGCCAGTACACAATGAACACAACAACAGATGTTACAAAATTTTGGAGTAATCAAATTATAACGCAAATAAAAAAAATTATAGTAATGTCATCTTTCCAAAACTTTGCATACAAATAGACATACATTTAATTTCTCATTTAAAAGTAAAACAAGTAGGGGTCACATTTCAAAAATTTGAGATATAGCATGAAATAAGCTAATTTTAGGCCAAAATTGGAGTTAATTTTTTCTTAACTTCTATGAAATATAAGCTTAATATGCCAAAATATATCGATAGAAATATCAAAATATTGTTTAAATAAGTTTTTCAGAATATCATAAATATATCGTAATACACAAACTATCTAGAAGTTTGGTCTGCGCTGAAAATTAGGAAGCTAAAGTAACAGTACTCTAAAACTAGTGAGTTATGAAAATTGTTCATTTCCTTCTTGAAAACCTTCCGCCACAAAATATAGTTCCTTACTAAACTCTGTAAAAATGTAATTTTTTAAAAACAATTTTATTCAATATAGTTTATTTGGCATTGTAAAATATAAATCTACTACTAGAATTAATATGTGATGCAGACTTTTCAGACTAGAGGTGACCCAATATGGTTACCCAAAACCTAAGGAGCGAACCTCTTTAAACCAAATAAAATTTCATTGGCATTAAATTTCGTCACATCGTATCAACACTTTATTAATTAATACTTGGGTTAGAAATTCGTCATGGATTTAATTTCGTTGATTTATAGTGCCAACGAAAATAACGAAATTAAATCCCCAACAAATATTTCTGCTCCTACAGTAATTAAACTTCAGTTATACTTAATTAATCATAAACTTACAATGAGTAAAAGAATTATTATGGATCAGTATTATGTAAAGCAAAACAACAGGCCAGTTCTGCCTTAAAAATGTTTTCTTGTTAAAAATTAAAGTGAATCTAAGCAGATGTGAAAAGGTGACATGTAAAAGAAATACAGAGCATGTAATTAATCTATTATGTAAAAAACCTGCATGAATCTAACTCTAAATATTGTTCACTTGTCATAATTGAGATATTCATGGGGATCAAAATTAAGTTTAGTTAAAAGTTTTTTAAATTAATGAATATCAAAACTTACTTCCAATTTACTTTTCCATTTACTTACGGTTACGTACCTCTTTGAGTGACATTGTTATAATTATTTTTTATTTGTCCATGCACAAAAAATGTAAAATATTTGAACAGTCCATTACTACATTTGGTCCTCATGAATTGAGACAGTTCCCTAAGAATTCTTGACAGTAGTAACCTCTTCTCACTGAGTACATGTCCAGATCCCAATGGTACAATTAGTATCCGACAACTTAATTGGCAATTACATTAAATTAATTTAAGTTACTTACAACTTTACTTCACCGCAGTATTAATGTATTAGTCGAGAGAATTAATTTTGTCTCAGTGAGAATTGGTCACCATGTAGTCCTGAGTATACAGTCTCGTATTTTCCTCTTTGTCTCTTATTTAGAGTGTATATATAGCCTGTTTTTTTTTATCGTTGTGTAGGTACCCCTACTGCTACCACCAACCCCTGCCATGCTGGTTCCTATAGCAACAAGACTGGTAACACAGCCTGGGAACAGTGTGACGATTGCCCAGAGGGCAACTACTGCCCTCAAGCCTCTGTGCTGCCCACACCATGCCCAGCGTAAGATCTTGATCATATTTAGTACTCAGAGCTTTCATGAATTGAATTTTTCATTGATTTATTTGCTTAAACTAACATGCAGTAACACAGTTTATGATTTTTTTTAGTATACCGGTAACTATTTTAAATTAATAAAAATTCATTTATCAGAGAAAAAATGAATTTTGCTTTGAGGCATCATCTTAAACATTATTATATGATTGCTTCAAAAAATAACTTAAACTATATAATTAAAAAAAAGATCAGTGCTCAAAGATACATGGAAGTAACTTTACAACTTGGTGATAAAAGGGAAGTAACTCTTACTTCAGTTTGTGCACTCAGCATTGAAGATACAACGTTAAATTTTGGATTGATATTCATCATTTCAGAGGAAAGTACAACAATCAAATCAAGGGGGAGAACATCACATACTGTGTGGACTGTACTGCTGGATACTACTGCCCTGGAACTGGAAATGTGAACCCCATCATCTGTGACAAGGGCAACTACTCCGATACAGGAGCCTCAGTCTGTACGACCTGTGAAGCGGGCTACTACTGTGATCTGAACGCCACCAGCATGACCTACATGTATAGCGACCGCATCTGTCCCGCTGGTCTGGAGTGTCCGCCTGGAATGACCAGAGCGCCCAATCTTGTCCAGGATAAGTGTCGGAAAGGCCACTACTGTCCAAAAGGAGATGTGAATCCATACCCGGTTCCATGTCCCAACGGAACCTTCAATGCGGAATATGGACTGAAGCAGGTGTCTGAGTGTCAGCAGTGTACCCCTGGAATGTACTGTATCCCCGAGGGCTTGTCCTCGCCTGCTGGGGACTGTCCAGGAGGTTATTATTGTCCCCTGGGTACAGCAGCTCCAGAATCCTTTCCCTGTCCGATTGGGTTCTACAGAAACGGATCAGCCAAGGAATCCTTCCAAGATTGTGCAGAATGTATCTCTGGTTACTACTGTGACAGAGAAGGACTTGCCACCCCTATTGACTGCCCTGCTGGATCTTTCTGTGTCAGTGGAAGTACCTTCCCAACCCCTTGTGCCCTGGGTACCTACAGTAACTCCACCAACCTGCGTAGAAGTACTGACTGCACACCATGTCCAGGTGGCTACTACTGTGATGGCATTGGAAGAACTGCTCCAACTGATGTATGTGATCCAGGGTTCTACTGCAGAGAAAAGGCCTACTCCTCAGCCCCTCCAGATGGCCTCACGGGTGGACTGTGTCCTGCAGGAGGCTACTGTCCTGCAGGGTCTGCCACACCTACAGCTTGTCCTGTGGGTGAGTATAGTAAAAGCGCAGGGGCCAAGACCAAGTTTGATTGTATTCCTTGTGACCCTGGATTCTACTGTGCTGGTTCTAGTAGTACTGCTGCCTCGTCTAAGTGTGCCGCTGGTTTCTATTGTACTGGAGGGTCAGGAGTCCCCACACAGTTCTCTACCCCTGCTGGACACTACACCAAAGAAGGGGCCTTCAAACCTGAACCCTGCCCAGCAGGTCAGTTCCAGCTTGCCCAAGAGTCCTCCAAGTGTGATCTGTGCAGTCAAGGGTACTACTGTAATGGAACTGGTACAATCGATCAGATTCTCTGTCCTCGAGGATACTACTGTCCTGAGGGCAGCAGCTATCCTACTCCTTGTCCTCGAGGAACATTCTTGAAGGACACAGGGAAGTACGAGGAGGCTCACTGTGACCCCTGCACCACTGGGTATGCTTGTGATTCTGTGGGACTGCCTGCAGCCGTGACCCCATGCTCTTCTGGTCACTACTGCACCCTGGGATCCAACATGACAGACCCCATTGGTCAAACGTTTGGTGACCTTTGCCCCCCAGGGTATTTCTGTCCAGAAGGTACTGGAGACTATCAGCATTTCCCTTGTCCAAATGGAACATATAGTGCTTTCACAGGTATGTTTTTCTTTCCTACTCTTTTTAATATGATTATTTCATAGATATAAAATTTTTATGCAAGAAGTAAAATAATGACTTACTGTTTTCTTAATAGACTAGAATTAACTTGTAAAACAGTAACTGTTGGATTCTTTCAGGAAACATGGGAGAGGGTAATTGCACAGCCTGTGATGGAGGGAAAGCCTGCGTCGGTCCGGGACTGACTACCCCCAACAGAAACTGTTCCTCTGGCTACTACTGCAAATCTGGGGCCTACTCAGACACCCCAATGGACGGAGGGGCCACAGGTGACCCCTGTACAAAGGGTCATTACTGCCCCGAGGGCACCAGCACTCCTTTAGCCTGCCCAGCAGGCTCCTATATGAACACCACGGGTTACTCCTACTGTTTCGACTGTCCGGCAGGGTTTTTCTGCGTTTCGGGAGAGGTAGACCCACTGAGGTGTCCCAGAGGAAGATACTGCCCTGGCAACACTACCGCTGACCAGCCACCTTGCCCCACAGGAACTTACAACCCTGATTATGGTAGGATGGTTTTTCCCCAAAAAATGTCAATTTCTGTCAAAATTGCAAAAATATTTTGTAAACTGCTTTTAAAAAGCAATTATTTATCTTAATTAATCAATACATATTTATTGTACTATTAAAAACGAAACAATAATAGTATCAGCTCATTGATTTGAACTGCACGTATAATTATTTTGTTAAATTATGTTCAAGGAATGACTAAGGAAGCTGACTGTCTGCCATGCTCAGGTGGATTCTACTGTTACAAGCTGGGTGCCATTAATTTCGACTTTAGTTTGAATGACACAGGAACTGGACAGTGTGCTGCAGGCTATTACTGCAAATCAGGTAGGTACCATTCATTTGCACAATTAATTAAAAGTGAATTGTGCAACAAAATGGACAGACTGTTTGAAAGATAATTCATCGAGAGAGTTACTGCCTTAAACTTTATTTTGGCTGGAGAGTGAAATCGAATTTCATATTGTACTGATCAGAGAATTTGCTGTCGCAAGTATTTTAATGGTGGACATATATTATTGTAGGTGTAAATGTCAGCACCCCCACTGCTGCCACCACCAGTGGAATTGGAGGTCCCTGTCCCCCAGGCTTCTACTGCCCACTGCAGACAGAGGACCCCATCCCCTGCCCCAATGGAACCTACAGAGACACATCCCAGGGGGCCAAGAAGGACGACTGCTTGCCATGTAAGCTGGGACAGTACTGTGGCTCAGAGGGCCTAACAAATGGTACAGGACCCTGCGCCAAGGGATTCTACTGCTACAGAGGCAATAATGTCCCTACACCTCTAGGTGAGTGGGGGATTTTCGGGGGGTAGAAATTTCAAGTCATGCTTGTTCATCTGTTTGTTCCATGATCTTTTGGCAAGCTCTAGTTAATAAGGGGGCTCTATAGTAAATATTTATAGTTACATTATCCATGAATGATAGTACTACCATTTTATGAAAGTCATGTAATTGGAATAGATGTCAAATTATACATTGTACTATGAGAGATAATGGCTAAATAATTACCTTATGTTTCTATATGTCTTATAAACAGGAGATGAGCCAGATATAGGAGGACCATGCCCAGTGGCCCATTACTGCCCAGAGGGCACTTCTGTCCCCCTTTCTTGCCCCTCAGGAACCTACAACAACCTGACTGGCCAGTGGAATTGTACAGAATGCCCTGCGGGCTTCTACTGCAATGAGAACACAACATCGTACGAAACTTTCCCATGCCCGACTGGGTATTACTGTCCCAATGGAACCAAGCATGCCAATGAATATCCATGTCCCAAGGGCACATACCGGGACACTTCCATGGGACAAAGTGAATCTGATTGTCTCCCCTGCACGGCTGGCTACTACTGTGGAACCCAAGGGCTCAGTGCTGTCTCAGGACAATGCTCAGCAGGTATAGGATTTATTTAATCCATCTTCATTTAACTTTGATCAGGGTAGGCCTTCCATATTATTCATGGCCCTTTTAACTCACGTCTTCACCCAACGTACCAGTTTTGGAAGCAAAAATATCGGGCATTATGTTATTATGACAACATACAGTAAAACAGAGATTATAGTGATGTTAAAGTGAATTACTCAGTAAAATAGGAATTATAAATGTTTTAAGGAAGCCCCTCTGCACTTAAGCCTTTGCAGATTTAGACATGGGTTTGTGATACTACTCTGACAATATCTGCAGGATAATTCTTTAAGTGCTTCTCCACCCACAGTTTGAACATTAACTCTTTTAGATAGGGTACTATTATTGATATTTTTATCAGACTAATAAGTCTCTTTGTTCTGTGTAGGGTACTTCTGTGTGCTGGGAGCCTGGTCCGCCACCCCCACAGACTACAACAACTTCACCTCCGGAGACTGCCTGTGTCCCGCTAACAGCACGGGGGGCATCTGTCAGCCCGGGTATTACTGCCCTGTAGGCTCCAGGGAACCGACGGTGTGTGATGAGGGGCACTACTGCAATACACCAGGTAATTACCAGCATCTATATACATGGACATGGTTCAGTAGTAACTGAAATATCAGTAGTACAAGCTTTTAATAATCGGTACAAACATGCTAACTTTTGAATTTCACAAGAAGAAAATTTTATTTGACAAAATCCTTTTCAGGTAATATATATATTTGTGTCATTTTGTAAATTAAATTTTTTACGATTTTTTTTATAGATTCATTTGATTACAGTATACATGTACATGTATGTCTGATGAAGTCCATGAACTTAATTTAAAATCACAGTTCTATTCAATGTTGTTAAATCTCCTGTAATACAGTGTGAGAACTGTTGAACCAGATATTGATGATGTTGAATTTCCTTCCAGGTTTGGCGACCACCGCTGGTCAGTGTCAGGCTGGGTACTACTGTGCAGGGCGAGCTGACCGCCAGGACCCCACCGATGGCACCACTGGAAACATCTGTCCCCCAGGCAGATACTGTGGTCAGTTTTAGCTAAGGGCAATATTTGTTGAGAATATTGAAAAGCTTATTTGGCATATTTGATTACATGTGATTGCAAAACTTAGTACTAATCTATCAACCAAAGAGATACAATAATAAACAGGACTTAATACAACTTATTAACTACCATATATGTAGGTGATATGT
>WFKH01006014.1:30250894-30305563 GCA_016163765.1 Magallana hongkongensis
TGTAAACAGTTAATGGAGTTATTTTCCCTTGCTTCTTCCTAATGGAGTTATCTTCCTTAGCTTGTTCATATTTAGTAATTAATCATTGAATATAGAAAAATAATGAAGCTGTCCATCAAAGTTATTGATAAGATATTGTGAAAGCATTTGAAAAGAGTTCAGGGAAGAGGATTATAACAGTTAATGGAGTTATCTTCCCTTGCTTCTTCATAATGGAGTTATCTTCCTTGGCTTGTTCATATTTAGTAATAAATCATTAAATAGAATGTAATTATAAAGTTGTATGATCAAAATAGTTATGCAAGTATTTTTATCATTTGAAACAAAAACAGTTTTTTAATTTTTTAAGATAAGCAAAAAGACTTGTTAATAGTAATGTAATAAGTAGTATATAAGCCACCTTGTTTTAGTTTATCTATGAAAACATATAAACATAAAACCTATTTCGTAAATTAACATACGTGGGATAAATAAATTGAATGGAATCTGGGCACCTCTTCTATAGTATGTCATACACTCTGTTAAGAGCTTCAAGTCTTGTGCTAAACTATAGGGTTAAGAGTTCTTTCCAAAAGATTTCAGGCAGGGAGGTGGATGTAATTACATTATTATAATCTTCTAATCCATTATGAAACTCAATTAAATGCATTTATGAGACTCCTCGACAATGGTACTCAGGTGACCGTTAAGGCCACTTGGCCTCTTGTTTAAGAAATGAAAGATAAACTTGTACTGTAATTCATTTCATCTTCATCATACTTAAGTTTAGTAATATTGATTCTTTAAAAGATTATTTTTTAGTCAAGTTTTCTCTCTGGAAGTAAAGAGATTGCATTGAAAAGGTGTCCATTTAAATAATTGCAGGTCTGCAGGCCCTGTCAGAATGCACTGGATGCACCCCAGGAATGTTCTGTCCAAACTATGGCATGACTGCTCCACAAGGAAACTGTTCAGCTCAGTTCTACTGTGCCGGCAATGCAACCACAGCCACCCCTAATGATGGAGTGACAGGCGACGTGTGTCCCATAGGTCACTACTGTCCAGAGGGAACCCCCACAGCTATTCCTTGTGACCCAGGCTACTACACAGACACCACCCTCAACTCTGTGTGTGAGATCTGCCCGGCGGGTAAATACTGTACCACAGGATCCAACCCTCAGGCTTGCCCTGCCGGCTTCTATTGCCCTGAAGGCACTGGGCATGTCTGGCAGTCTTGCCCAGCTGGTACTTTTAATCCAAGCACAGGTCTATCCAATCTTACGGAATGCACTCAGTGCACTGGAGGATTCTACTGTGATGTGACCAACTTGACGGCAGTGGCGGGACAATGTGTGGCAGGATATTTCTGCAGAAGCGGCTCAGATGACATGACACCTAGTGGTGCCACATCAGGTGACGCTGGTCCTTGCCCAGTGGGCCATTACTGTGTGGTCCAGACCCAAGACCCGACTCCCTGCCCAGCAGGGACTTTCAACAACCGCACCATGCTCCAAGCAGAATCTGAATGCCAACAGTGTACACCAGGGTATTACTGTGATGTGCCTGGCCTGCAGTACCCCACTGGAATCTGTAATGCTGGATTCTTCTGTGCTGGTGGATCCAATTCCTCTAGTCCTTCCTCCACTGATGCAACTGGAGGACCATGCCCAGCGGGCACTTATTGCCCAGCAGGAACCAGTGTGGCCATCAACTGCACAGCAGGAACCTACACCAATGCTGACCAGCAATCAAACTGTACTACATGCCCAGCGGGCTACTACTGTCCATCTGGCAGCAACAGCATAACTGCTTGTCCTCAAGGTAAAATGATTATTCTTTTTCACTTACAATACTCCTTGGTTTTGAAGATTTTCATTTGACAATTTTGTGCCATCAAGTACATGTACATATTTCAAACCAGCCAGCTTTCTGTAATTTTGCAATTATAATGAATATGAAATTCTTTACAGGCTATTACTGCCCAGTTTCCACTGAATTTGCCTATCAATATCCCTGTCCAAATGGCACCTTCAACAACATCACAGGAGCCCAGGATTCCAGTCTCTGCCAGATCTGCCCACCAGGCGAATACTGCCCCACCCCTGGGCTAGCCCTGCCCGCTGGGAAGTGTTCTGGAGGCTGGTACTGTACATCAGGCTCTTGGTCCAGTCAGCCAGCTGTGCTGGGTAATGACACGGGATCCACCTGTGACTGTCCGGCCCAGAGTATTGGTGGCAAGTGTCAGGCAGGAACTTTCTGTCCTGAGGGGTCGTCTGCACCCATTTCTTGTCTGGGAGGACATTATTGTGACGTCGCTGGTCTAAACAATGTCACTGGAGAGTGCTTACCAGGTAAATATGCCCTATCTATTTCCTTTAATATTGCAGTGTTGAAATTGCAAGCAATAACAATATCAGTAAGTAAATATATGAAAAATACTGAATGTTCTAGGTTAAGAAATATTAAGAATGGTTTTATTAATGATTTGATTAATTTATTCAATCAGGCTACTACTGTACTGGAGGAGCCATTCTGATGAACCCCATTAACGAGACATACGGTGACATCTGTCCCAAGGGACACTACTGCCCACAGGCCAGCTCATATGCCATCCCCTGCACCGAGGGAACATACAACAACTGGTTTGGAGCCAACAACATCTCAACATGTCTGCCATGTACTGCTGGAAAGTACTGTTCTGGAACAGGGCGAGCCCTGCCTAATGATGACTGTGATGTGGGATGGTACTGTGTTGAAGGGTCCATCGTTCCACAGCCACCGGGAAGTCAGTGTCTGGCAGGGCATATGTGTCCCAAAGGAAGTCCCTCACAAACTCCTTGCCTGTCCGGTTACTATCAGCCTCTTGCTGGACAGGGGGCTTGTATAGAGTGTCCAGCTGGTAAGTTTTAAAAATGGCGTAGGTTATAAAATATTTTTGAGTTTTATTAATTCAGAATATAGTTATGTGAAACAAAATCTGTAAAAAAATGAAAAGGAAACAAAAATGGAAGTCATTTATCTAGTGCTTTGGGGAAAATGAAATATTTATTCTTGTTGTGCATTTTGACTAATTTTACAATGTCATTTTTTTCAAAGCTCTGACCTCTATTAAATATTGCAATATAAATCTTGTCTTTGAACAACAGAATAACAAATATTTCTTATTGTTTTGTTAATAAGTATATGAGAGTTTATCTGATCAAGCACAATTATAGAAATCAATTCTGTTTTATTTTCCTACAGGAAAATACTGCTCCCAGAGTGAGGCCATTGCAGAGCAGCAGAGTGGAGTTAATGCCTCTTCCCATGGAGTGGTCACACCAAAGGATTGTCCAGCGGGATTCTACTGTCCCAATGGAACACAGACAGATCGGGAGAACCCTTGTCAAGTAGGGACCTACAGCAACACAACAGGCCTGGAGAGTCTAGCTGAATGTACCGACTGCCCTCCAGGCCATTACTGTGACTCTGAGAACATCACAGAGCCCACTGGGCAATGCTTTGCTGGGTACTATTGTGTGCTGAAGTCTTCCTCTCCCACACCTTCACTATCGGCCGCTGGCGGCCCCTGTCCCCAGGGATCCTACTGTGAGGTGGGCTGGTCCTACCCCACACCTTGTCCAAAGGGAACATTTGGTGACAGAGAGAAGATTCCTTCACTGAATGACTGCACATTCTGTCCACCAGGAGAATACTGCTCGTCTTCCAATCTGAATGCTTCCTCAGGGTCGTGTTTGGCTGGATATTACTGCACAAATGGGTCTGAGGAAGCCAATCCTGTGGGTAAGACTTACGGTGATGAATGCCCGGCCGGTCACTATTGTCCAGACAAGAGCTACCAACCCACAGCCTGTCCAGCAGGTTCTTACAATCCAAACACGAGGAGCACCAATCAGACAGCCTGTTTGTCATGTGATCCTGGTAAATTCTGTAACAGCACTGGGTTATCTGCCGTCTCAGGAGATTGCACCCAAGGTTTCTACTGCATGGGCGGGGCAAGTTCATCAGCGCCCTATGACGGAATTACAGGAAACATCTGCCCAGCGGGCTCTTACTGCCCCTCAGGATCCCCACAACATTTGTTCTGTCCAAACGGCACCTACACCAACCATACCGGTGCCTCTTCCTGTTACGACTGCCCTGAGGGTTACTACTGTGTCAACAAAGACCGGGCAGACCTATGTCCCCCAGGGTACTACTGTCCCTACCAGACCGGAGCAGACCTCCAGCCCTGCCCAGCGGGCACTTACAACCCAGTGTCAGGTCTTGCCAATGTCAGCCAGTGTACACAGTGTGATGGAGGGAAGTACTGCCAGGTGCCAGGTCTGTCTGCTGCCAGTGGAAACTGTAACCCAGGATTCTTCTGTACATCTGGTAAGTTCTCATAACACTAACCAAACTTTTTAATTAAGATTGCCCCATGGATTGATTTTTAAATATTATCTGTAATACTTTATAAAGAGAGGGAATAAGGTATTATTATAAATCATTGCGGTAGTCTTTGAAATTATCTTTCTTTTACCATTATATGTATTTATGCATTGTGTTGTGCTGTAGGTGTGGATACAGCCAGCCCTGCAGGAAACAACACTGGAGTGGGCGGGGTCTGTCCAGTAGGAAGTTATTGTCCAGAGGCCACCATTACTCCCCTGCCCTGTCCCCCAGGACAATACAGGTAAATAAAGAAAATTTGATGAATTAATTTAATCTTAAGATTAATTGTGACAAAGAATTCATTTTATGCTGGAAACTGTAAAACATAAAAAATTTTGATGATTTGGAAATCATTGAAAGTTTTCTTCAAAATAATCATTTGGAGATATATTCATTTGTTAAAAGTCAGGTGTCAGTAACACAAATGAAAAATTAGGAGTTTTGATGTTTGAATTGTTTTTCAGTGACAGCACTGGCCAGACTAACTGCACCCTGTGTCCTCTGGGTTACTACTGTGTGGAGAACTCAACAGCTTTCTCGGAACAACTCTGTCCCCCGGGCTACTACTGTCCAGTGGGAACCAGCAATCCTTACCAGTACCCTTGTCCCAAAGGAACGTATAACCCAGCCAATGCCAGCCACTCAATCAGCGATTGTCTTACCTGTCCTCCTGGGGAGTACTGTGAAAGTCAGTATAAGTCTCTGTCTGGAAATACGGATTTTGAATGCATTTAAAAACTGCTCTTACTTGGGTCAACAAGTTAAGGAATTTGCCTCTAATGAATTATGATTAATGCTAGCAATACAAAAATCACTATTATGGGTAAACTTGGAAAAATATGAAATAAGAACTGTAGAAAATTTGTTTTAGAGCAATATTGTTGATCAGAAGGTGTTTTATGATTCATAATTTTGTCTTTTTCTAGCTGATGGTCTAGGTGCCACCTCTGGTAATTGTACAGCAGGGTGGTATTGCACAGGTGGTTCCTACATGGCCCAGCCCACCACCACAGCCAATCAGACCAATCTCCCAGACTGCACCTGTCCACTGGCAAATTACACAGGTGGGCAATGCTGGCCAGGCACCTACTGTCCCAGTGGAGCGAACTACCCAGTGAACTGTGACCCTGGAAAGTACTGTATGCAGTCAGGACTGACTGCCCCAGAGGGAAATTGCGATGCAGGATATTATTGCAATGCCAGCAGTACCCGCCCTGATCCCCCAGGAAATGTGTGTCCGGCAGGGTCCTACTGTGAGGCAGGGTCAGGAACCCCCACACCTTGTCCCGCAGGAACCATGTCTAATACTGTGGGAAACACCAACTCCAGTAACTGCCTGCAGTGTACACCAGGTAAGAGAGAGAAGGAAAGAAAAAAGGAATTGAATAGGGAAAGGAAGAAAAAAGGGAAATAAAGAATGAATAGGATAGAGAAAGGAAAAGAAAGAGTTAATAAAAAAGGAAGAAAGGATTCATATTAATTAAAATTCTTGAATATAATTCATACAATATAGTATTGAAGGATTGTTAAATGAAATCTTATTGGAAGTTTATCTCTTATGATAACTCTTGATCAGAAGATGATTTATGTTTGATATTCAACAGGTTACTATTGTGCTGGAACTGCAAATACCAATATGACAGGCCCCTGCTCAGCAGGATTCTACTGTCCAGGGGGTCAGGACAGTGCCACTCCCCTGGACTACAACTGCACCATGGGTCACTACTGCCCTGCTGGGTCAGACCAGCCCGTGCCTTGTTCTGCTGGGTCATACCAGGACAATACTGGGTCCACCTCCTGTCTACCATGTCCAGCTGGAAGGTACATTCAGTTTTACCCACTTTTTTTTTTTTTTTTTTTTTTTTTTTTTTTTGGCAAATTGATATTAGTTAGTATGTTTCAGTGAAAAAGAGTTATAATTATTCTGCTTAGATACAATAATAGCCATAAACTCTTTTGTGTCAATGTAACAACTTTTTCTGCAGAAGCATAAAATTGAAATTTTTCAAAATCTGTGGAAATGTAATACATGTATGCCAGTCTTATTCAATATCTTGATGGCTGTTAAATTTAAAAAACATTCCTATAGGTATGAACTCTGATTTGAATGTGTAGTACACGATACAATTTAAAACAATAGACTGAAGAAAACTAATATCACAAAACAATGCAAAGAAATAAATTATATATTAGATCAGAATCTCATTTTCTCGTCAATGAATGTCTATAAGATGTGACAAACTTAACCTACGAGCAGTCTTAAAATTTGAGGGTATATTTTCTTTCATAGTTATTGTGACCCAGTGGAAGCAGCAGCCTCCCTAGGAATCAATGGGACTGGTGTTGTGACCCCCACAGACTGTCCCCGGGGTCACTACTGTCCTGCCAGCACCCCCAGCAGCACCACCTACCCCTGTCCAGTGGGGACCTTCAACAATGACACCAAACTCCAGGCTGCCAGCTCCTGTCTTCCATGTACCGCAGGATTCTATTGTGATGCTCCAGGTAAAAACTCTTTCAAGATACCTGTCAGGTATTTCCAGGTGTAAGATGAATATACATGTATTTAAACACGTACTTTACATGCTACCATCTGAAAATGAAACAACTCAGAAAACTGTCAAAATCAAACCAGAATTTGAAATCCTTCTTCAGAAAAAAAATGCATTTCTAATGTAATATATTTCTATACAGAAATGTACGGATGAAAGTTTTAGTGAATGACATTTACACAGTAACAATTAATTTATTTTAACTTTGTAGGCCTGATGGAACCTACTGCTCCTTGCAGTGCTGGATATGTGTGCTCCAGTGGTGCTAACTCCTCCTCCCCAACAGATGGAACCACTGGATACATCTGTCCAATGGGAGCCTACTGTCCAACTGGTTCCGGACAGGAGACAAAGTGTCCCATAGGAACCTTCAGTAACATGACCGGTCTCCATAATGTCTCATCCTGTGAACAGTGCACACCTGGATGGTACTGTAATGTACAAGGTAGGTAATGAGGTCCAGAGAGGATCTGTAAAATGAAGATATAAGTTCTATAAAAAAAGAAATCCTTGAAAGAGCTAGAGTATAATGTACATCCATAACTAAAACATGGTTATATTCATATCAAAATTATTTTGAGCTCTGAATAATGTATTTAAAATGTTAGTGATTGTGATGAATAAAAATAATGGTATAAATATATTTACTGTATACAGGGAAATATTCCCTTTAAAAAATTACATGGGGCGAAAATAACCCTTTATACAGTCACTCCTGTAATGATAAAGAAAGCATATAATCTTAAGTTTTCACTCAGAGTTTTCTCCTCAGTCTTGGAGAAAAAAATACAAATTCATAAAAATGTTCTTGATTGACAAGCCTATAACCGCTTTGTTCGGTCATACATGTAGGTCTGACTTCCCCTGCTGGTAAATGTTTGGCTGGTCACTACTGCCTGCTGGGATCCACAGAGCAGAACCCCATAGGTCAGTCCTACGGGGACTACTGTACTGCAGGGCACTACTGTCCGGAGGGCACAGGATCCCCGGTCCCCTGCCCGATTGGTACCTACCTCCCTAGCACCAGGCAGTCCATGCTGGCCCATTGTATTGATTGTGCCCTGGGCAAATACTGTGACACTGTCGGGCAGTCCAACTACACAGGTAAAGTTACTTAATTATTTGTACCATAGACTGTTTTTATTTGCTTGCACAAACTGCAAATATTATTTTGCATTATTTTACAATTTATGGAAGATTTAATTCTTTAAGGATGAGATTATCTTGATTTGGGACATTATGTATGGATAATACAAGACATTTTCTTGAAAGAATTTGTTTGTAGAAAAGGAGAAGGGAGAATCTTTGCAAAATTTTGTTGATTTATTGTCAAGTGTTTTTATTACCAAATAATATATGATTTAAAAACAATGCATGGTTTGATTTGTAGGTGACTGTGATGCTGGCTTCTACTGTGACCGTGGAGCCAATGTAAGTCAGCCCACTGATGGAGTGACGGGAGGGGTGTGTCCAGCTGGAAATTACTGCCCCCAGGGCACAGCAGTACCCATACCCTGTGAAGATGGTAAGGCACAGCGTTTAAAAGAAACAAAATATTACATTAAACCATACGAGGGTTGTCCAAAAAGTTCGTGGACACATGTAATTTTATTCAAAATAACGGCGCCATTATCAGAAAAGTATTATGATATTTTAATATAGAGTTTAATAAATGTATATGTGTAAAAATCAGAGTAATGTACGTATTTGTATTGGAGTTATCATGATATATACATTGCCTATACAGGCCGCACGGCCTAGTCTGACGTTAAGTTATAACGATGTTTCTATAACGTCGTAGTCCTTGGTTTACATGAGAGTAATATGAATCATTCACCGTGTGGTAAGAGGGTACAATCACACACTTCACCAAAATATCGCTTGTGCCACTTTTGGATAAGTAAACTCGAACTATTTCGATGTTTTTCCTATTTCTTCCATCGTTTGTTTTGTTTCTATCGGTGTTTTAGCTCAGTCGACACAATTTTATGATGGCGCGCTGTTCCGTGCGGTCAGCTGACGTCGCTTTTTCAAGCGTTTTTAAAGACATGTTCTTGCCGTAATATCTTTTAAAAGTCCTCTGCTAGTTTGAAAATAGCTTCGAACGATGTATGAAAATGCTGTATACCATACAGACTACATCATTATAGAAGATTATGAAGTTTTGAAATGTTTTATAAAAACTGTAAATTTTCATATCTAAAAACTCAATAACTAAGGTTGGAAAAATTTTACGCTGGGCCATGCGTACTTTCCGCTACCCTTTGATACATTAAAATTTAAGTTTATTTCTATGGAAAACATTCAAAACCACTTTAGTTTGATTTGAAATTTTATAACCAAGATATAGATATGCAATATGTATATATAAACCCATTTAAAATTATAAAAACGCGATTGTCCACGAACTTTTTGGACAACCCTCGTACATTGATTTCATGAAAAAAATAAAAACCACATAATTATTTTTCTTTAAATTTTAGTGTCTTTTTATTATTGAAAGGATGAGGGTAGATTTTTTAATTTTTAGATCATGAAAATTGTATTTTTCTTTCAGGAACATACATGAACCACACCCAGGCTAGTTTGTGTGACCCTTGCCCTCCCAGATATTACTGTGTCAACAAAGATAGAGCGGACCCCTGCCCAGTGGGCAAATACTGTATCGGTAAGGCCTTGATATCAGACCTTTTCTTAATGGGAATAAATTTTGCAAATGTGCTGAATTCGAAATTTTTCTCCAGAAAAACATGTACATGTATTTCAAAGAAAGGCTTATAAGATAGTATCAGAAAGCTACATGTATCTCTCTTGTTTCAGGAAACACTGGCTTTAACTACTCATTGTGTCCAGCTGGTACCTACAACCCAACAGAGCTACTGATGTCTGAGTCGGAGTGTAAGCAGTGTGATGGAGGTTACTACTGTGATGTCCCAGGACTGTCCAACATGACTGCCCAGTGTGCTGAGGGGTACTATTGTCAGAGTGGGGTCAACACAGCAGCCCCCAGCAACAACAACACAGGATTTGGGGGTAAGATGATAGGCCTATAAAGGGGTAATTCAGAATTTGGGCTAAGATGGTACAGTAGGTCATATAAATAGGTAATTACAGGATTTGCGGTTAAGAACGTAGATTGTGAAAAACTCTTGCTTATATAATGTTTTAACTAGATGTAAGACGTGTATTACAAAGTACATGACATTACAATTAAAATTTATGAAGAATGAAATAATCCAAAAGCACTCCATACTGTCATCTGTGTCTTATGGTTGGTTCATTTTTAAATATGCTAGAATTTCTTTCAAATGATAACTGAAAGGTTTCTGCCTCAATGTTTGATATTATTTTTTCATCAACAGGAGGATGCCCTGAGTCCCACTACTGCCCCCTGGGAACTACGAACCCCATCGCTTGTCCTGCGGGAACCTACAACGACCTCACCCATCAGAAGATCTGTAAGACCTGTGAGCCTGGCTACTACTGTGTGGCCAACTCCACAACCTACCTGTCCACACCTTGTCCCACAGGTAAAAAAAATGTCTAAGAAATGAAATACATGTATGCTGAAATTTTTTACTTTCACTTTGGATATTGACACCTTATGACCTCTGAAATTTTCTAGGTTCCTATTGCCCCAGTGGTACAAAGCATGCTACAGAACATCTATGTCCAGCAGGAACTTACAACAATAAAACAAAGGCCAACAGTGAATTTGATTGTCTCCCTTGTACAGGCAAGTTCTGTAGAAAAAAAAAATAAAAAATAAAATGATTATCTCAATACATGCAATGAGATCATCATAATTTATAACAGGAATTGGTAAAGAATTTTGTCATCAACTCTTAAGTTATTTTGTGTGTTTGACCAGGTGGTAAATACTGTAATGGTGACGGTCTAGCGGAGCCCACTGGAGACTGTGCCCCAGGGTGGTACTGTTCAGGTGGTGCCTACACTGACAAACCCACCACCTACGTCAACTCCACCACCCTGTACAGCACCAACTACTCCTGTCCAGTGTATGCTCTCAACAACACTGGTGGCATTTGTGAGCCAGGTAATGTAAATTAACAGTTTCCTTCTATAAGAACTTTTTCATGATAACAGTGTTAAGTATATTACTTTTTTGTTCAGCAGATTGATATAGTTTGGCAGAATATGATGTAACAACAATTAATACATTTCATTGAATTTTCCACCATCAAAAATTTTGCCTAACTATATTTGCTGAAGATGGCAATAATTGTGAAGGGGCTATTTCAGATCCAAGATGATTTGCTTTCGAATTGTTAGCTTAAGCTTCACATAGATTAATAGAATATTGTGTAGATAGATGTATTTGGCCTTTTTATGATCAGTGCAAGAGAAATTTCAGCAGGATTTTCATCTCTTTCTACAGGATACTATTGTCCAGCAGGAAGTAGCCAAGCCCTCTCCTGCAGTCTGGGTAAATACTGCGAGACCTTCGAGCTTTCCACTCCCACTGGAAACTGTTCTGCTGGCTATTTCTGTAATGGAACAGCCAGTGTTCCCAATCCCAGGGAGTGTGACATGGGCTACTACTGCCCAGAGGGCACTACAGTGCAGGTGGCATGTTCCCCTGGAACATTCTCAAGTAAGTCTGCATTGTTATTTCACTTTAAAGGTAAATAAAAAAGGTTTTGAATGGCATGACTAAAAAAATTGAGGTAAGGATTCAATGAAGCAGCTTCTCTTATGATTTACTTTCAATTTTCAGATCGCACAGGCAACACCAATGATTCATTCTGCCTGCTCTGTACCGCCGGTAAATATTGTCAGGATTATGGACTTGCTCTACCAAATGGAGATTGCTTTGCTGGGTATTATTGCCCAGAGGGCCAGGATGTACCACAGCCCACCAATTACGCCTGCAGCCCAGGGCATTTCTGTGAAGTTGGAAGTTGGAATGAGACAGGATGTCCATCAGGAATGTACCAGCCCCACTGGGCCAGATCCACATGTGAAATTTGCCCATCAGGCTCCTACTGCAAAGCATTTGGTAAGTTCTATTGCAAACTTGTAATACTTCATTCTAAAGACCAGAAAAATCTTGGTAAAGAAACATATTTGAATGACATTAATCACCTAAAGTTTCCTTCCTAAATGATTCATTTCTCATGTTAGGCATACATGTTCATAGAATTGCTGAAAATAGTAGCAGTGTGCATCAATTGTCAACATTTGTTTTACCTTGATCATCACACTGATATTTTTCACTTTACAGGTGACTATGAGGTATTGGACGCCCCCAATGTGACCCTATCAGGAAACTACACTAACAGATACAGGAGTTACCGAGGCGTGTCCGTCCCCACAGCCTGTCCCCCGGGCTCCTACTGTCCTGCAGGTACCAAGGATGCCATGGAGTACCTCTGTCCAGAAGGAACCTACAGTAACAAGACCAGCCTGAACAACTACACACAGTGCACGGCTTGTGACCCCGGGTACTACTGCAGTGGACAAGGTATAATGTCAATGACTTATTCAGGTGGGAATCAAACCAACTCTCTGATAAAGAAACTGCTTAACGGAAAGTTGTGAAAACAGTCAGACACTTCTTTAACGATACTGTAGTTTTTCCCTTTATGTTTACTGTTGCTTGAAAAGTCAAAATATTTGTCAAGGTGCCATTTTTTTCCTTTAAAAAAATGTTGAACACTTGTGATGTGGAAAGAGTTGTTAATGATATTAAGTTTTAAATATACTGCCAAAATTAAATTGATATTTTCACTTTACTCAGTACTAAATAAATGGACTTAAAATGCATGAAAATTTTGTTCCTTGATTAATTACAGGAAACACAGACTCTGTGACCCAGTGCTCTGCCGGTTACTACTGTACAAGTGGTGCCTACAACTCCACCCCCACAGACGGAACCACCGGCAACATCTGCCCACAGGGCCGATATTGTGAAGTGGGCAGCATCACTGGAGTGGGCTGCCCAGTGGGCACCTTCAGTAATCAGGCGGGGCTGAAGAGCAGCTCTGAGTGTACAAACTGTACCGGAGGGTACTACTGTGGAAGTACAGGACTTACTGTAGAGTCTGGGCTCTGTCACGCAGGTAAGAGAAGGATGAAAACTTCTGTGTGTATTGAATTATTATTCAGTTCTCCTGGATAAGTCAGGTTTTGTGGATGATAAGAATTTTTGGAATTTATGGATACTTCTTATCCTCATATTTTGAGATAATTAAAAACACTGTTTAATTTTTAAAAATATTATTGAAATTGCGTATCTACTAGTAGTTTGATACGGAAATGAATTTCCAAAAACTAGAAAATTACTAAGTTACTAATACACTTGACATTTTCTGTATGGACAGGTTACTTCTGCACACTGGGATCAGAAGAACCTGCCCCTGTGGGTAAAACCTATGGAGACGTGTGTCCGGCTGGCTACTACTGTAACAATGGCACCCACACCCCAGCTCCCTGTCCCCCAGGGACATTCCTCAACTCCACGGTCATGGGAGACATCAGCAACTGCCTGCAGTGTTCTCCAGGTAAATAACACTTTAACACTATTTATTTTAAATTTGGATTATCTTTATGAAGCTTCAAGATAAAAGGATTTTTTTTTAAATTGTCATGTTTTCCACTGATAAGGCAGTATTAAGACTTTAAAATACTAAAGTGAAATGCATCAAACAAGTGACAATTTTGAAACATTTGTTTACATCTTAATATTAAAAAATTAAATGGCTACATTTATATTACATAATGACTAAGTGTTTGATGCTTTGATTACAGGGTACTATTGTGATGCACATGGACAGACAGCCATTACAGCTGAGTGCGCTGCTGGTCACTTTTGCACCCTGGGAGCAAACACATCTACTCCAACAGATGGCAGCACAGGTAAGCCCCAAAATCTCACTTATATTTGTTAGAGCTGCTACTAAGTGTTTTGCAGAAGAAATGTCTTATAGATATTCAACCACGGCTACTCTGTTATTTCTTTCAACAGGGAACATTTGTCCAGAAGGTCATTACTGTATCCAAGGGTCCAGCAAACCAGAGCCATGTGGAAATGGAACATACATGAACCACACTGGAGCCTCTGCCTGTTATGTCTGCCCTGCTGGTCATTACTGTGTGAACAGGGACAGGGCTGATGTCTGTCTCCAAGGCTACTACTGCCCAGAGGGCACTGGGGCCGATCTCCAGCCCTGCCCCACGGGCACATTCGGAAACACCACAGGACTCATCAATGAAACTCAGTGTACTCCTTGTACAGGTAAAAATACAAAATTATGGAAAATTGTTAATTTAAAGTACTGTAATTATTGTGGTTAAACAGACAAGTTTTAAAACTACAACTCATAATAAGTCATAGCATAACCCTTCCGTTCCTAATTTAGAATTTTAGCATTAATGTAATGAGAAATATTTTGAAATGTTGACCTATGTATAAAGGTGGCTCTTTCTGTGGGACCCCTGGAGCCTCCCAGCCAGATGGACAGTGCTTGGCAGGCTATTATTGTGAGACGGGAGTAGACACAGCTACACCCACAGACTCTGGAGCCCACAAAGGAATTGGAGGACAGTGCCCACTTGGATCATACTGCCCGAAGGGATCAACCACACCAACACCATGTACTGCTGGCTCATTTACCAATGTCAAACGTAAGAAAATCTCACAACTTTTGAGGAAATTTGATGCTTAAAAGTACTACATGTATCAGTACTTTGATTTTAACCAAATATTTGTATATTTATTTTTAGAAAAGGGATCATGTGACCAGTGCATTGGTGGGTACTACTGTGTACAGAACACTAGTGACCCCATCTCCTTCCCCTGCCCTGTGGGTCACTACTGCCCCCCGGGCACTCAGTATGACACCCAGTACAAGTGTTCCTCAGGCTCCTACAATCCACTTACCACCCAGAGCAGCTCCACAGCCTGTAAGCTATGTGATGCAGGCACCTACTGCTTCGGGGCAGGATTGAGTGCTCCCACAGGAAACTGTAGCCAGGGCTGGTTCTGTACTGGAGGGGCCTCAGAGTCCAAACCACTGGTGCTTGGTAAGTTTTCACCCTTATGACAAGGAGTAAGTCTCACATGTACTATTAACAAATTTATGTTTTAAACATTTAAGATTTTAAACTGATGCCTGTGTTCCACAGGAAACTACACCAGTATAGATGTGTGTACCTGCCCTGCCAACAACTATACGGGGGGTAAGTGTCAGCCAGGCTCCTTCTGTCCCGAGGGATCCTCCGCCCCCACCTCCTGTACTGCAGGGATGTACTGTGATGACTACGAGTTGGCCACACCTAAAGGTTTGTAACAGTACTGTGTGGAGATACAGCATCTCCCAAGAATTGCTTATAAACATACCGTACTTGAAGTTTACAGCTAGGATATAGAAATTTTTGGGATATTAATATACGCATGCTTTTTATGAGAGATAAAAAAATTTATTTTGTTTTGACTGCATGCATTAAAGTCTTTGTATAAACTTTTTTCTGTAATCAGGAAATTGTCAAGCTGGGTACTATTGCCCCACCGGTCAGACAGAGGCCAACCCTGCCCCCTTCCTGTGTATTGCTGGTCACTACTGTGAGGAGGGGTCAGGCACACCCACTCAGTGTCCAATCGGAACCTTCTCCAATGCCACCGGAAACAGCAATGTCACTGACTGTAAACCCTGTACCGCAGGTGAGGAAGCTTTTATATTTATTTAGAAAATGATTACATTTTCATACAGTATGCATAAAATTATGACTGATTGAAAAATCTGATGATGAAGTGTAAATCATAGATGGCAGTATTTAGTAAAAAATGACCTATGAATTCAAGGAAGATCCTAATCTCTCATCTATGTAGAATGTGAAATACTGTAAAGCAGGGTAGTGGTGCAGTTTATATTGAAATGAACAACTGTACATTTTTTTCTTTATCTAACTTGTACCTCTTGATTGCTATGTAGGATTCTATTGTGATGGCCTGGGTCTAGTTGCTGAAACGGGGCCATGCACTGCAGGATATTATTGCCCAGAGGGCCAAACCACAGGGGCTCCAACAGCCTTTGTATGCCCTACTGGATCATATTGCCCTACAGGAAGTCCCTTACCAAACATTTGTCCAAGAGGTAAGCAGGATAAATTGATTGTTCTGTAAATCGAGTCTCTTATAAATTCAGTAACAAACTTAATTAGGCTTCATTGGACTGTTTGATCTGTAATTACATTGAAGTTCCAAGAGGTTGCAACGAAATTCATTAGAAATATTTTAAGTATCTAATGAATTTTTTATACAGGTAAATACAACTATCAGACAACACAAGCCACCTGTCTGGACTGCCCGGCTGGTAAATACTGTGACCCGTATGAGAATGGAAATGTGACAGGAATTGTGACCCCTCTGAGCTGTCCTGCAGGGTACTACTGCCCCCTGGCCACTGGCTACAACATGACTAACCCTTGTCCCTCAGGAACCTACAGTCCTTCCACAGACCTCGATGCTGCTGGTGAGTGCTGAGTCTTTGAAACATCATTTACAGTGAATACTGTATCATGTTAAGCAGTACTTCTAAATTTAGCTAAATCTGCTCCAGTACAGAAAATGTATACTGTTATTTTCTTAAAAATTTAAACATGACAAGGTTTCTATTTATGAGGTGAAAAAACTTAGAAATTCCAAATAAGCCAGAGAAATTGATATACTAGTATTAGGTGTTAAAATTTGGTTAATTCTATTCCAATGCGTTAAATGTACAATGACTGCTTATTATAGCTGAAGCATATAAAGAACTTTAAAGGAGGGGTGAATAAGCATGGACAGAATTTTTAAAGAACTAGAAGTCATGGAAATTAATTTTTTGAAATACATATAATAACCCTAAATCTTGAGATATGTCAGATGAAAAACTTTATTTTGTTTTAGCTTCGTGCGGTTCCTGTGACCCAGGTAAATACTGCCAGACCCCGGGCCTGACTGCCCCAGAGGGAGACTGTGCCACAGGTCACTGGTGTATGTTTGGAGCCAACACTTCTACCCCCACAGACGGTACCACCGGGGATGTGTGCCCCCAGGGAAGCTACTGTCCAGTGGGCAGCTTCAGAGGTAAGGACTTGCAAACTGTTATACTTAAAGTCTTTAGATATAAAAGTGCTTAGTCTAGAGGTAGGGACATACAAGCTATTAAATACTGTAGATATAAAGTACTACTAAGTCTAGAGGTAGGGACTTACAAACTGTTGACTTACAGACTGTTATGCTATAGGTGTAGAGTACTTAGCTTTATTCAGCTTTCTTACTGGAGGTCTGAGGGGTCCTGGCCACTCCTCCCCTTTAGTTGTGTGATCACTCTTCTGCACTTGATATAATGTAACATGCTGAAATAATCATATCAGGCTATCGTTTCATTATTTATTATATTATATTATTTTATTATATTAAACTGGGTGTATACTGTTTTACCCTTGTGTGTCTGTCTGTCCGTAACAAATTTTCAAACAAATGTTTGTGAAAGTTTACTCAGTAACTTTTCATCGCAGATGCTTGAACTTTTAACACACTTTTTAATTAGGCATATAGGGTGAGATTCATTTTTTTAGCAAATTTGATGTCAACTTCCTGTTAAATGTTGACTTTGCATATTTTGTACATTAACATCAGAGCAGGGATATCACATTGTGAGCATTGGCTAACAGATGTCTTGTTAATTTAATGTATTACAAATCATATTTTATTTGCATCTTGTAGGAGAATACTGTCCCCAAGGAACTTTTGGCAACACCACTGGACTGAGGTCAGCCAATGAGTGCATTGCCTGTGAGCCAGGGTACTATTGCCCCACCCAGGGGCACGTCAAGCCGTACGATCAGTGTAACGCTGGGTACTACTGCTCTGGAGGCTCTATAGAGGCCAATCCAGTGGCCAAGAGCTATGGTTACGTGTGTCCAGTGGGACATTACTGTCCCAAGGGAACCCCAGTCCTGGTGCCATGTCCCAAAGGAACCTACCAACCAGGCACAGGTATATAGTGCATATGTTTGTAAACTTTTCTATGATTATATATTGTGCAACTGTTTTTGTCATATTACTGACAATTTTAACTATAAATATGGGCTTATCTTAGATTGAAAGGTGTTGAAGAAATAAATTTTTATTACTAGGTTTCCTGTTTACTAAGATAGTATCATGAGCAGAATTTGCTGTATCTTAATCTTGTTAACCTATATATGTTATGTATTAAAAATTGTCATACATGTATGATGTATACAAGTACTGAATATTTCCTTAAAATAAATTGGCTGTTATATGAAGAACTCTTTTCCCACAGGAAAATCTCAGTTGTCAGACTGTGTGAACTGTTCACCGGGCCGGTACTGTCTGGAGTCTGGTAATGACACCACAACAGCAGACTGTCAAGCCGGCTACTACTGTGTCAGTAAAGCCGAAATTCCCAACCCAACAGGTACAGACGCTATCATTAATGATCAGATACTAAAAAGGTCTACTTTTTAGTATTCAAAATACAATACTCATATATGATACATTACCCCTGGTTTTTCATTAATCTGTGAATACTTGTGTTGACAGATGGAACAACAGGAGACATATGCCCCATTGGTCATTACTGCCCCACCGGTTCCTCCACTCCCCAGCCCTGTAGTTCATCGACCTACATGAACCACACAGGTGCTGCAGCCTGCTACACCTGCCCCCAGGGCTACTTCTGTACCTCTGGCAGCACTGCTGATCCTTGCCCCCAGGGATACTACTGTCCTATTGGCACTGGCACAGACAAGAAACCTTGCCCCGTGGGTAAGTACCATTATAGTGACTGTATATAACTATCAAACAACCATCGGGGGTCCTCTGATGAAGATATTTACTGTGAAGGACAATCAGGAAGAATTCATGAATTGAATTTGTTGAAAAATTAATTTGATTGGTTGTATTGATACAGGTACATTAAATTTGATATGTGATGAGAAGCTATAATTTGATTGGTTGTATTGATACCGTTTTATGTACATGTAATTTGATTGGTTGTATTGATACAGGTACATGTAATTTGATTGGTTGTATTGATACACTTGTCAAGTAAATCTGTTATGTGATATGAGCATACTTGCCAACCTCCAACATGTGAAAATCTGGTCATGACCAGATTTGGAAAGTAAAAAATCTGGTCATAGCGTGTAACGACATTCACGACATATTTACCATGCATTTCAAAGGTATATACAATAGAAATATATGTTAAAAGGTATGTGTAATATTTTATTGCAAAGAAGCATTGTAACTAACAGTTGCTGATTTTGAATTTTGTAAAGTGATCCGACACAGAAAATGGTATTTTGTTCAGCTAAAAAAAATGCAAAAAGAGTTTCTGCTACATTAACCTTGCTTTTGAACTCTGAAAACGATGGCATGAAAGTTGTAAGTGACTTGGAAGACTTTTTTGTGTATTAAAAAGCATTTTTACACGACTTAGCATTTTTTAATGTTTAGTCAGATCATTTTGGGCACAAGATCCAATATTCAAATGTGCGTTACACAGAAAACAAAAAGCCTCGTTTTGTACTCGATTACTCTGTTTCACCCATGGGAATTCATTTTCCAGAGAAGTTAATAGGTACAAAAATATCGTTTTCTTTTTGTTGGTTTTGATTCCGCTGGCCCCGATGAAGACCTTTTCTTATTGGAAGCTATCGCACTTAATGATTTAAGCCCTCGGTTTGTCAAAACAACTCACGATAACAATTAACACTTTTCTGAACTGAACACTTATCTTTTATAGCCATCGGCATTGTTACGTAAATCCAAGCTCAGCTTGGGTTCATAACTGGAAATCAAACGCGCAACGTAATTTACGAACCAAATCCGGAAATCGGGAGATTTTCGGGTTGTTCGACAAAAATCGGGTGAAAAGCATGACCCGCCGGGTCATAAAAAATAATCGGGTGAAGGGTCGAAAAATCGGGTGTGACCCGACGAAATAGGGTCAGTTGGCAAGTATGGATATGAGAAGCTAATTTGATTGGTTGTATTGATATAAGTACATAATATGTTCATTGATGAGGAACTGAATTCATTGATTGGTTGTATTGATACAGGTACCTGTAATTTAATTGGTTGTATTAATATAATTAGTACATAATATGTAATTTGAGGAGGAACTAATTTGATTGGTTGTATTGATACAGGTACATTCGGAGCAACAGACAGACTGAGCAATGAGACAGAGTGTACGGCCTGTACCGGTGGCCATTACTGTGACTCCCAAGCCCTCACCCAGCCCGCCGGGGGATGCAGCGCAGGATATTACTGTGTCTCAGGTATACCTCAAAAAAAAAACATAACAACAAATTTACTCATCAACTTGTACAGTCTTTGATATTTATATATGTTTCATGCAACATAATTAAGGAAACAAAATGTTAGCTCAATCGAGTGTAATTTTAATTAATCTATTTATTTTTTATGCATTTTAATGATTGATATATTTATTTGAAACAGGAACATACAATACACTAACAACATTCATAAATGTAGCTGGTATTTATATGAACATTTTATTAATTCTTACATCGCTGTTGTTTGCTGTTTAGGTGTTAACATCGCCTCACCTGCTGTGGCTGGAACATTCCTCGGAGACGGAGGGGTTTGTCCCCCGGGAACGGAATGTCCATTCAATTCCAGCTACCCAACACCCTGTGCCCCTGGAAAATATGCTCCAATGGCAACGACCGCAGCTTGTAATGATTGTCCAGCAGGTGATTTATACTTCTTTTTTGGAACTGTCATATTTAAATATTATTAAATTTGTAAATTCATAGATTATGATCTTGTTCATCACTTGAAATTTTATCTGTTGTTGAGTCATAATTTTACCTCTGACTTCTGTGAATGACAGGTTACTACTGTGTGAACGCTACCATCACTCCCACCATCTGTCCTGTGGGTCATTACTGCCCCAAGAACACCGAGTTTGACCAACACTACCCCTGTCCTCCGGGAACCTACTTCAACCAGACAGGTCAGGACTTCAATATTTAATCCATATAGTGCAAAGAAACATCACAAACTTTGTCACTATAACTGTCCATTGGTGTTTAAAAAAAAAAATTGGTGTAATATTTTTTAAATGAGATTCTTGGATACATGTATGTCATGTACAAATTCTTTAAGGTTTAAATGTCTCCCTTCTTAAAAAATCAATGAACATGCTCATGCTGTCAATGCTACAGCATAAAAGGATAACTTTCGGGGATCTTTTGGATTATTTTTTTACGAAAAAATTTCTAATTTATAACAACATGTATATTAAGTATTTGGATAGTGAAGTTGAGCCTTCTCATTGCAACTTGACAATATTTCAAAATAATTGAAATGTGTTGCATTCCATTCTCAGGTGCCTTGGCAGAATCAGATTGTATGGACTGTCCCCCTGGACAGTATTGTGAGGGAACAGGAAATGTCTTCCCCACAGGATTCTGTGATGAGGGATTCTGGTGTGGAGGGAAATCTTTCCAGAGGCGGCCGTACGACACAGGGAATCTCACCGTCATCAATGGAACTACCAAGTAAGCAGTCATTTTCCAGAAACTTTTGGGAACTTCATTTATACAAAAATGAAATTTTAAAAACTTAAGTAATGCTATGCCCTGCACACCACAATATCAAGTCATAAAATTCTATAAACTTTAGTAATGCTCTGCCATGTATATCACAATGTCAAATCATAAAACACTATAAATTTTAGTAATGCTATGCCATTTACAATATGTCTTAATATCAAGCCAATGTACTTAACATATGTCTGTTATCTTTCAGTGACCTATATTCCAATGACACCTGTGCCCCTCTGTGGGGATGTGTGTGCCCAGCTTTCCAGATGACCAGTGGTGGAATTTGCCCAATGGGATACTTCTGCCCAGTGGGCTCCTCACAGCCCTCGGCCTGTACCCCAGGAATGTACTGCGAGACTCCAGGGCTGCCCCTACCAACAGGTACAGATTTAAACAATGTTATCACATTTAATTTGTATTTTATACTTGAGGTACTCTAAATTAAAAGCTCTGAGATCAGGTTGGGCCATGTGTAAAAATCATTAAGACAAGCAGAAATATTGGTTGAAACCTGAAAGTTTATGTCTGAAAGATATGTTGAAATAGCTTTTATTTTAATTTCTTCTTACACAGGAAACTGTAGTGCTGGTTGGTACTGTAACCACACAAGTTCCACAAAGTATCAGCACATGTGTCCAGCTGGCTCCTACTGTCCATCTGGATCTGACATCCCAACTCCATGTCCAGCCGGAACCTACTCTGGTTTGGATAATAATGGAGCACTCAGTGACTGTCTCAACTGTACAGCCGGCCACTATTGTCATGGTAATGTCCTCCTCAAATAAAGCTAATTATCTGCACAATCTTTTTGAGGATATCTTTAGTATAACATGATCATATTTCAGTGAGATTTTAAGATAGAGAGAATATATGTGCCTTACAATGGTCAATGAATGGTTCCTGTTATTTTGTCTCTGCAGGTCTTGGAAACACTGCCCCTACTGCCCAGTGTGCGCCAGGCTACTACTGCCCCGGGGGACAGGAATCTAGCACCCCATCAGGACTGGAATGTTTTGCGGGCCACTACTGCCCACAGGGCTCTAATTACCCCATCATGTGTGACAATGGAACCTATCAAGTCAACCCAGGCCAAGATGGCTGCCTTACTTGTCCAGCCGGATACTTCTGTGATGCTGCATCAGGTAAAAAAATAAATAAATCCATCATCAATCAATGGAATATTATCATTTTATTTTAGTTTCACACATTCTGAGAGAAATTGGTTGTCGAATGGTACATATTAAGTCATTTAACTTGTCTATATGATATTTGTCTCTTACAGGAAATGTGACTTATGTGAATGGTAATTGATTCACTTGCATGTTGTAATCCTCGTCATATTAATCCATATGTTCATACAGTTATTTTCCTACTCACATACAAAGAAAAATTATAACTTCAGTTGCATGAAGTTACCATTAATTTAAGCATGCTCTTGATGTCTTAACATACATTAATATGTATATGCCTGTTTACTCTGATTTTATGTAACACTTGTCTTATTTTCCCTCACCTTTGATTGAAATTATTCATCAGAATTAATTGTCATGTATTATTAATCTTTTTATGTATTCCATATGATTGTATGCATGATTGAAGATTTAAAGAGAAAACATGAATACCTTGATTTTGATAATAAGACTTTACCTTATAATGCATGTTTTGACAATACACATTCACTGATTGATATATTGCACCATATTACTCACTCTTCCTTTATATTATCTGTAAAGCACCCTTATTCCTTATTTATTTATTTATTTATTTTTATGAAAAGAAAGAAGGTTTTTAAAAATCTTCTGTATAAAACTTATTGCTACTAACATTTTATATTTGAATGAAAATGAAAAGATTTCATTGAATACGTTCTTAGACTTACTGTTGAATGTTTAATATTTAAGGTAACCCTGTGGTGAACCCTACCGCTTGCCCAACAGGATATTACTGTCCCGAGGGAACAATATCCGGACAGTCCTATCCGTGTCCCATAGGAACCTTTGGTCCCAATCAATATCTGTTTGCTCAGGAGAACTGCACATCTTGCACGGCAGGTTATTACTGCCAACAGGCAGGGTTATCTGCCCCTACTGCAGAGTGCTACGGAGGATTCTACTGCACTGGTGGTGCTGAAGTTGCCGAACCTGTCTCTCATAATGTGAGTTACTTCATATTTTCATTTATACATGTACAAGTAGCTTGCAAAGTTTCAATATATATAACTATCTTGTAAACAGTGATTAAGTTTGTAAATTATGAAAAATCAGCATGAAAATGAGTTAGGTACATTTAATTCTCTTTGATGAGTGGATTATAAGTACTGGAATATTGTTTATAGGTCAACTTGACCCATAATGTCACCTTCACTGGAAATGACAGGTGTCCCACCGGATACTTCTGTCCCAATGGAACCAGCTACCCCAAGCCCTGTCCAATAGGAACATTCTCGGAGGTGCGACAGGTGTCACAGGAGAGCGACTGTCAGCCGTGTCGCCCCGGGCGATACTGTAATCAACAGGCCTTCACCATGATCACCACCGCACCCAACTGCTCCGCAGGGTATGTACTCGTATAGGGGATTTGTTAAACACCAAACACATTTTTAACGAAGTTTTGTTATTAGACTTAATGATTATAATATTACTATATGTACAACCAAGAGGTTTCTGTTGAAATAATTACCAGCAGGAAACATGTATTTGATTATTTGAAACAATTTTTGGCTTTGTTAGGCTGTTTGGTGTTTATTTTGTTGGAGATTTTGTCAGAAATGAAATTAAATTTTATATTTCAAATACATGTAATATTCAGAAATGCATTATTTACGCATCCCCAGCAAATATTTCTGATTTTACAGTACATGTATATGTAAATTCTTAACCAATTTTTCTCATACTTGAAACCAGGTACGTGTGTACAGGAGGGGCCACTAGCTTCATTCCCACAATCCCCACCCATGGCTACATGTGTCCCACGGGACACTACTGTGTGGAGGGCACCACCCAGGAGCAGGGCTGTCCCCTGGGGACCTACCAGTCCAACATGGGACAGGACCACTGTCTGAGCTGTCCCGCCGGGAAAATGTGTACAGAGGTCAACCTGACCCTGCCCCTGGACTGTATGACAGGTATGTGTATCAGTTTGATATTAACTGTGTATTCAAGGAATGTATGATAAACTTTATCTTGTACTTCTGGAATAAACTAAAACTAGTTCTGTATTTATGATGTCTTGTATCAGAGGGAGAGTGTATCGATTTGTCTACTTTGTGTACAAGGATAGAGAGAGGTTCAGTGAAATTCTACTTTTTTCAGGATATTTTAATGTATCTTTGAAAATAATATAAGAAAGAAGTACTGGTTAGAATAAAATTTAATGGTTTTGGTACTTGTCTTCTTGATATTTACTTGAGTGTACTCTCATTTTTGCCTTGATTGCTCTTAATAGGACTCGACATTCATATTGTGAGTATTCTAATTAGCGTGATCTTTATGTTTGATTGACCTGTACGTAGGTTACTACTGTCTGGCTGCCCAGGACCCGATCCCCTGTCGCAATGGGACCTACAACAATGTAACAGGAAGGAGCTCCGAGTCGGACTGTGTGGACTGTCCTGTGGGAAAATACTGTGAAGGACTCGGAAACAGTGTCCCTGATGGTCAGTTCACAGTCCATGTTTCTTGGTGTTTCCAATATCTTGTTTATATTTTAATGATAGATCTGGAAGTTTTTTCAACATTTATCAGACTAGTACTTATGAAGTTACACATTTACCGGTAAATAATTTTAATCAATTAAAAAATTCATAATATTTAAAAGAATACATTGATTCACTGGCAGAATCTCTATTGTTATAGTCCAAGACTCTTCAAGGCATTTGTACTGATTATGTGGGGTATGATTGTTCCACCATTAGATGATTATATTGTTAATTCTGTGTAATGTAATATTTGAAATCTGTGTCAAGGTGACTGTGATGCTGGGTACTTCTGTGAGGGTGGAGCCAACAGCAGGGCCCCCTCACCCTCCCCAACCTACCCCAACAACGGACTCTGTGACCCGGGCAGATACTGTGTGTCAGGGACCAGCATGCAACAGGAGTGTCCCCCAGGAACGTTCAGAAACACCTCAGGTAATCATTCCCCTATCCCACATCACATTATTTTATTGGCATTTTGTCAAATTTTATGTTAAAAACAGATCTGAAGGAAGTAATTTTAAACTTAAAATCAAAAAAGCATTGCAGTTTCAATTTTTGCAATTGTCATTAAATGGTGTTTTTCTTTTTTCTCGCTCATTTCCAAAAACTTGTGTACCATATGCAAAGAAACAACCGTGTGTAAATTTAACCTCTGTGCACGTTTGTGAATATTTCTGTACAAGATTGTAAATAATTTATAAAGATTCCTCTCCTTATATACAGGTGCGGCAGCATTGTCGGATTGCCTCCCCTGTACAGGAGGATATTACTGTGCTGGCAATGGACTGACCTCCCCCACCGGTCTCTGTGCGGCCGGCTACTACTGTCCGGACAACGAGACCATCTCCTCCGCCACCCCCTCAAGCTTTGTGTGCCCCTCCAACTACAAGTGTCCTGAGGGGTCAGCTAAGCCAGAGCCCTGCCCGTCTGGAGAGTTTCAGGCCAACATGGGGATGTCAGTGTGTAGTAAATGTCCCGCCGGCTTCTACTGTAACACAACTGGCAATGTGCCAATTAAGTACGACTGTCCACCATTCCACTACTGCCCAGAAGGTGAGCTCTAGCTACATGGGTATTACAGTTGTAGCTTTGCCTCCAAATTCTTATTTTTTTATTGATCAGTAAATATATTTCTTTTAATTTTTCAGAGATAATTCTTGCATACAAGATATTCCAATACTTTACTGGAACAGATAAAGTAAATTAAAGTGGATAGTTAAATAGTTAAAAAAAAAATGAATATACTTTAATTTGTTTTAGGGACCACCAATCCTACCAACTGTCCAGACGGAACCTTCACTTTCTCCAATATGACCAACCTGGAGTCTGCTGCTGAGTGCTTGCCCTGTCTACCAGGAAACTACTGCAGGTGTGTAAAGCTTCATTCACTGACAGGTGAAGTGGGCTTATCTACACATACAAAATCAGTGCCATGTTCCAAATGATACAACTGAGCAGAACAATGGCCTATATACTTTCAACCTCGTTGAAAAAATTCCTCCCAAAAATAAACTGATTGCAGCACTTAAGCAGATGCAATATTGTCAGAGCAAGCTCCTTATATTACAAGTGTATGAACTGAGGTAAAAAAAACTTCTCATGATTGTATTCATCCTATGTACAAGTTTTAAAACACTTCTTTTCTGTTTGGTAGAGGAGGAATGATCTCCAGCGAGTGTCTAGCTGGATACTGGTGCAAGTCTGGCTCCAGTAACAACCTGATAAACCGCACTATTGAGTTCCAGAACTGTTCAGCCAACGATGACTGCTCGGGCCTGTGTCCTAAGGGTCACTACTGTCCCCAGGGCGTGGACCTTCCCCTCCCCTGCCCAGAACACACCTACAGAGACACCGAGGGGGCGGAGACCCCTGACCAGTGTGCTCCCTGCCCTGCGGGCTTCTACTGTCCATCAGGTAATGATTGATAACTATTCTTGTTAATGACGATAAAGTTTAATGTTTACAACTGAATTACCGATAAAATAATTTATCTAAATTTTTTTCAAAACTTTGCAACTTTCTGTCAATTTACAATATTAATTTTATTACTTGTACTTTGATCTATTGTTCATTAACATTCAATTTCTTTCTTTTAATATCTAACATAGCTGGTAAGTTTAATGTCACTTTTGCATGCTTTAAAGAAAAAGTGCTTATATAAATATGCTGTTTGTGCATGGCTGTACTTTATATTGAACAAAGAGGGAAAATCTAATTTCTTGCCATGTAGCTCCATGAGTCATTCATTCTCCCTGCAAGAGAGAGAGACTATTTAAGAGGATTTCTTTGAAATGTATAACTGGAACCCAAAATCCTTCAATGAAATCATACTCCTTACTTCAATTGTTTTCCCCTTTACCCTTAATTTTTGCTTATTTGCTTGACATCCTACTGCATATATGGAAAAGAATTTATAAACAGTTTACCTTTTGCTACCAAATTACCTTTTTATATTTTTCCCCAGTTTTGTATTTACTATAGTAAATATATTTAGTTTGATTTTCTTAAAATGTTGTTGATAGAGTGGCAGTAAAATTTTGTTTATTATAATTGATTGTATTTTAATCATGGGTTTGTAATAATATTTTGCATTGTTTACTTAATATTGTTTGTTACTGTATAATAAAATGGTAATTATTAATAAGTTTTGTGTGGCATATTTATGGTGCATTTAATATAAACTAAGATACATAAAAATTCACGTTTATATATTACTTAAATAACTGAATAGCTTTAGGAATATTTGGGACCATGAGTTTTGCCAAAAATCTGGATATATTATAGAGCATTATTTAGAATTTTAAACTAGGTTCTGATTAATAACTGTTGTTGTCACTTGATCTCTACTCAGGCACATTCAACCCCGACCCCTGTCCAATTGGATACTACTGTCTGGAAGGGAACGGCACCACAGAGTGTCCCAGACTAAGGTACCGGAATGTCACGGGGGCCAAAACTGAGACAGACTGCTTCCCCTGTGAGCCAGGCTACTACTGCAATGAAACAGGTAAACCCATCACAGTCATTACATGTACATTGTAAAATGGAATATGGTCAACAACCTCCATCTTGCACAGCAACTATGAAATAGAAAGATTTGTTAAGCATATATACAGTAATTTAAAAAATGTCATTTTGAGGTATTTCTAAATAATGCAAGTTGTTTGAGAAGGTAAAATTAAGAGGTAAAATTGTGGTAATGAAATATTTCACGATGAATAAAAGCACATAATGAACATGTCTTATTTCTTCAGGAATGGCTGATTACTCCACATACCTTTGCCCCCCTGGATTCTACTGCCTGTCTGGTCAGGAACCGATCCTGTGCCCCGCGGGTAGAATGAGAGACACTGCCGGGGCTGCTGACTACACCGACTGTCAACTCTGTCGTCCCGGGTACTACTGCCCCAACGACACCATCAACACCCAGGGCATCCCCTGTAGAGCCACTTACGAGTGTCCTACCGGATCCTCCATTGAGTCGGATTGTAGGCCCGGTCACTACTGCCCACCTGTGACAGGTGTACCGCCCATCTGTCCCCCCGGATACTACTGTCCAAATGCCACCGAGACGCCCATCCTGTGTGTATATCCATTCTACTGTCCTGAGGGAAGCAATATGACCTTAGCTTGTGACCTTGGATATCAAGCCTTGACCCATGCCGGAATAAGATATGACAAGGGATTGTCCTGTAGGATCTGCCCTCCTGGGTACTACGGAAACTCCACCACCAGAGCTACCTGTGAACTTTGTCCAGCTGGTTTCTACTGTCCAATGGGAACAGGGCATGGAAACACAAACCCTTGTCCAATAGGAACCTACTGTCCAATTGGCTCTGACCATCCTACCAACTGCCCTGCAGGATACAGAGGAGAGAAACTCCGAGCGGAAAGCTACCATGACTGTCATGGCTGCCCAGCAGGAACGTACAGTGATACTGAGGCTGCCACTCATTGTAAACCTTGCGGAAGCTCCTCCTACTCCACCGGAAACAGCTCCATATGTACTTGTATAGGCAAATACAGGTCGTTCCAGAAATCAGTGGGGTCATGTGTGTGTTTGTCGGGCTATATCTACTATGATGAGACGGACACTCAGAAGACGGAGGAAAACAGTGACGAGGACTGCCAGCAGATTGTAGACACGAGGTGTACAGAGTACGAAGTGCGGCTCGCCTCCACGCGCCAGTGCGTGCTGAAAGAAAGCGTGGACTGTTATGCTGGCTGTGACTCCTCGGGCTACCTCGACGTGGAACTTGGAGTGTACGTAAATTTACTCATTTTTTTTTGTATAAAGAATTTAAGATACTCCTCAATTTTAATACCCTTTAAATTTTAGAATGTTTAAAAAAAACAGATCTGATCAAAGATTTTATTGATGTAATTTCAACTGTGTTTGTAGATGCCTGTGCAATGACTTGATCGCAGCAGACTATGTCTGTGATGCCTCCTGTTTGGCTGTTGCTCCCTCTGTGACAGCAGAGCTACAGAGTGATGGCACCCTCCAAGTAAAGATCACCAACTCCAGCGGCCATGTTACCACCTCTCAGGTACGCTCAGGCCAAAGTTTTTACTTTAAAGTATAAGAACCATAAAAGTAAAGTAAAACACGCTTATGGCAACCACACGCTTATAATGAATTGGCACTTAAAGTGAAGTGATTTTTATTCCCAGAGGGTTTTAAAATTATTGTGAAGCTAATGATTATAATGAATTACGTAAACTTTATAACAAAGCAAAATTGCCCATCCCTGGCACTTTGTTATAAGCGTGTTTTACTGTACATGTAATTGTATGATTAATCTTTTTCTCTTTTTTTTATGCAAAAGGAAATACAGTCAAACTTCGTTATCTCAAACTAGATGGGACTGTTTAAAACTTCGAGATATCCGAGTATTCGAGATATAGAGGGTAAAATAGTTAAAAAATAAGTGGTTGGGATTTACAAATCACATCGACATATCCATTGTATTTGAGATATCAATGTTTGAGATATTGAAGTTCAACTGTATAGTCATTTCATGAAGTTTTAGGGTATTTGGTATTTTCAATGAATTCTTTCAGACAATGACAAAGATGTAATATAGTCTTTATATTCATTTGATTTGTTTCTTCAGACAATGACAGATATATTCGGCCCACTGGAGAGTACCAACGGTGTGAAGGGGGTGATGGTTGTGAATTTCTATGATGACCGCATCACTTCAACAATCTTCAGAGATCAGTCAGAGGCCAAGGACTTGTTCTGTAAGTTTAGAGAAGTCCATTATCAAAATTCTTGTTTTTTTGACTATTAAAAAGTTCTGAAAGGTTTTGCTAAAGAGATTAGATTAAGATCTTAAACTTAAGAGAATAAAGTAGATTTATTGATCAATATTTTCTTCTTTGAAGAAAATAATTTAAAGTTTTACCACTGTTTCTTAATTTCTCTATTTTAAGAATTAGTGGCATCTCTTACATGTCCACAAATTTTTGAAACTTTTTTTTCTATTCTTGTCACTCCAGTTGCAACACAGGAGAGAATTATTGGCTATTCTTTTAAATAATCATCAGTATGACCACAGAATTTATGAACTTTTATATAAACTTTCCCTTTTATTCCACCCTGCAGTGACAACCCAGGAGATGGCCAGTGGAGTGACCAACGCCCCGGGGACCCACATCGGTCGCCGTCGTCTGCTGGCCACCACCGTCCCCAACAACCAGATCTCCAACAGCTTGCTGTGTCTGGAACTCAACGAGATGGTCATGTTCAAGATTTGGATCAATGACACAGACCGGACCAAGAGCCACTACCCCGTCTATCTCAAGGACCACCTGTTCAGCAACAATGCCAACTTTGACTACGGCCAGTTCCTGGCTCTGAAGAATCTGATCGAGACAACCAATGTTAACATATCCACGTTTGCTTTCGTCTTCACCGAGGCTGGGAATTATGTGTTCCAAGACTACTCCACTTCTACTTCGTAAGTTTTTATTATAGTCATTACATCTGTATATACATACAGCTTACTCCACTTATATTGAAGTCGCTTATTTTGAAATTCCGCTTATTTTGAAATAAAAATAAATCCCCAGTTTTAGCCTCTTAATTTCTTTGCATTAAAATAACGGTTATAATGAAATCGGCTATTTTGAAAAATCGCTTATATTGAAGCCACCTATCGGTCCCCAGAGGTGATGAGTTGTTTTTATAACGGTTATATTGAAGTACTCCTTGGCGGCTATGATTGGTGACAGTAATTATACCTAACTGACCAGTTGATATACAAAGGTGTGAATTAAAAAGTTCTCACCTTATGTGTTTTTATACTGCTTTAACAAAATAAAATTTATTCACTGTTGAATTCTTTCTTTTCACGTACATACGGATGTATTGAGGCTAGACGTAAAATAGGAACCCCACTGAAAAGAAAAACTTTATCTTTGGACACTAAATACGAACTAGTTATGGCTATTGATATGAAAACAAAGCCTAAATCTGAAATAGCTAATGATTTGGGATTTAAAGCTTAATGCTGACGATGATTTACAAGCAGCGTTCGGCAGTGATTGAAGCGTTTGAGTCCGGTGATTATTCCACAAAACGTAAAAGAATGCGATCAGTGAATTATAACGAGGTTGAAGATATTCTTTCTAAATGGTTCACTAACGCAAGATCCTCAAACTAACTGGGTTTTTTTTTCAATTAAACTTTCAAAGACTCTCATTCCATGTTTAATACATGTATCTGTTAGATAAACGATGATCAAATTAATTTGTTCGGGTTTGTTCTTTTTTATTTCAGATCGGGATTGAACTTTACAAAATGGCGGCTTTATGTCAGTCGATTTCGCTTATATTGAATTACGGATATATTGAAATAATTTGAATGGTCCCCTGAATTTCAATATATCCGGAGTAGGCTGTACTTATTATTTATTGAAAATTTTGTCTGTAATATGCTAAAAGTCAAAGAATATATAATGTTCAGTGTCAGAGTGTTATCAGATTCTTTAAAAGTAACCAATATCTTGGAAGTTTGAAAGAAATTTACTCATACTATGTCTTATTGATTCTTAAATCTGGTGAAAAAATACGTTGTACTAATTTTTCTTTCTTTAACTTTTAGCTTGATTTACATCAAAGTGATGAATGCTGGCACCACCTGTGGCACAGGGTCTCGAGTCCAGGCAGCCACCGCCTCTAATCTTGTGGCGCTAGGATTCTACAAATCAAACCCCAGCAATGTGGCTCCTGACTGGGGACTGATCATAGGTATAAAAACAGATTTCTGTGCTGGGATAAATTATTTATGTTTTGTTATCTTCACTGAAAAATATGATTTTTAAAAAAAATTTCTAAATGTCTAATTCTGAATAAATTTTGTGTTGAAAGGCATGATTGCATTCTTCGGAGCACTGGTTCTGCTGTTGGTGGTGGCAGTGATTGTCTGGAGACCTAGGGACGCCGGCATCTATCCCATGAAGCACTGGAAGCCACAGTACCGCAGCCTGGGGGCTCCTCCTCCTGTCCCCTCCTACATGAGATACGATGTAGGACACTGGCCAGACAAAGCAATGTGAGTATATATATATATAGACAGCAAACAGCAAACCCTGAACAAGATTGCATGATTGTGCTTTTAGAGACAATGTCTCATTGTGCTTCTGAAGACAAAGCTAGCTGTAAGCACAAAATGTTGTTTTTAAAAAATACTTTTTGGTCTAGCACCATTTAAATGATTACATGTACTATTTCAGTTGGCAATCTCTGACCTTCATGATTTGGATCTACTAATTTGAAATGCACAATTCTGGAAATACAAACATTTGCTTTGTTTTTTGCTTTCTTTTGATTATTACTGCTGATATTGTTACAGTGCTGATAGTGGTCTAGGAGAAAGAGTGACAGGGGATGGAGCAGAGGCCAATGTTTTTGACTCCATGGGTAAGTCTTTCTGAACAGTGTTACTATAGTTTACAGTCCAGGCAATGCAGACTAATTATACTAATAGAAGTATACATGTTTATATTTCACTTTATGCAGCTACATGTGCTTCTGTTTTCTGAGCTAATGAATGATATATCTCTTTTTTTTATACAGCCATCAAAGGAGTTGAGGATCTGGAAAATTTCAACGTGAAGGTGTTCTACGACAAGCTAGAGGACCAGAACCTCCACATGGCCTCACAACTGGCCAAGCAACAGGAGGACCTCAAGTCCTTCTACAAGAAGATCTGTGACCAGAACGAGGAGCTGAAGCACCTGCTGAAGAGCCTGGACCCAGCCAAGCTAGAGGAGCTGGAGAGGAAGATGGCAGAGAGAGCGAAGAGGGAGGAAGGCATGCAGAAGAGCGCTGGGGACGTGTTCAACATTGTCAATGGCAACGTCAACATGGGTGGGGCAGGAAAATATCGATTCGCAGGTGAACAATGTTTTCTGATTGGATATTTTACCTCACTGTCATGATACTGTTCACTTCCTATGTAATAATTTTTTAATAATCAATTAAAAGATTCTAACAGAAAAAATATAAATAAACCTGCATGATAAAATGTATGATTTTTATGAAGAAGTAGAAAGCTATAAAGTCCAAGGTTTTGATGTGGACTCAACAAAGGTTCCTTGTTATTATCTTAACTCAGGTGGAAACAACAGAGAAGCAGAATTAATGGCTGCCCTTCAACTGCTGCTGGACCGACTGAACTCAGGCGATCTGCCAATCAGTCAGAGCATGTGGGAACAGATCCAGAAGGGTGGGGCCGTGCCTGAGGGTGGTTCTGTCATGAACATCAATAGGATGCCCGGAGGTCAAGGCAAACAGGTAAACTAGGTTATAGTGTAAAAAGTAAACTGACAAAAAAAAAACAAGACAACGGATGGATCAATGATTCTGCTTATGTTGCATATACTGTGGAATCATTAATATTCCCTGGTCTTAATTTTTGTGGATTTTTGGGTACTCCTTACCCTCAAACTAACACTCCCCATTGAGTTATTAAACGCAATCTGTATTCTTAAATATTTGGGAATCGATGATTCCACAGTTATGAAAGGTAATGATAGATACATGTACCTTACTTATTTTTAGGGAGAAGTCCTGAGAAAGCAGAGGGAAGAGAGGATGCAATTAGACAGAGAACTGCAGCAGGAAGAAAACGACATGATCTCGGAGATAATCTCACGCAACGAGGACCAGCGGAAGGACACCGTCAACATGATGACAGACGGGCTTGCAGGCAAGCTCCAAGGTGACCTCAAAGATTCTCAAATCAAGGACATCCTAGACAAGTACGAGAAAGACCTTGATGCCAATATGAACAAATTCAATCTGGAGAAAGAGAAGCAGTTACAAGACTTGAGGAGGAAGTTGGCAGAGAAGAGAAGGAGGAAGGAAGCTCTGCTGAGAGAAAAACACAACAAAGAGGTCAGTTATCAAATGTGAACAATTAATGTTAGGTTCAAAGTTGTGATATTATATAGAAAATTATAATTTTCTTTGTTATATATCAAATAATGAAATGATCTAAGCATATTGACCACACACCATAGAGAGTACGGGCAATTTGATTTGAAAATTAGAAGTGGCTATATATATCCACAGTGTGTTCTGTTTATTTTTTCAGGCGGCTGATGAAGGTCTTCCCCCACCTCTTCAAGAAGATGACAATGTAGCGGACACAAAGATCCGACAGTCAGAGGCCCTGTACAACACTCTGCTGGCAGAGGAGGCTGCAGGCCAGGCTAAAGGCGAAGGGGAGATGGACCACCAACTCAGTGAAGAGAAACGCAGACAGGAGTCTGAAAAACTGCAAGATCATCTGGTTTGTATTCAAAAACTTAATTATATTCAAATCAGTGGGTTGAAGACATTTTTGTAGAATTTTCAATTTTTCACATGATTATTTTTATTTAAAATAACTTTCACTTTTGGTTTCTGCAGAACCAACTGGCTCAGCAGGGCATCATAACAGCTCAGCAGAAGGACGAACTTCTGAGGAAACACTTGGAGGCAGAGCAGAATCTCCAGAAGGTGCACAACCATCAGCGAGACAGCCAGATCTCTCACCTCAAAGACAAGCTCGCTGAGCGACGCAAGAGGAAGCTGGCCAAGCTACGCGCTCAGCAGGAACAGGAGCTGTCTGATGTAAGTAACTCAAACAAGCTTTTTTTCCCTTAGTACCGGTGTTTCTTTTCTGGATGTTTATGCCTTTCAGATCAAGAACCTAAGACTTTGTTTTTAGTCTGTCTCAATGCTCTGCTGCCTAAAACATATTCCCTTGCTAAGTTTTGAGCTATGGAATAAAAATTAAAGACTTAATACTTGTTGTCTGTAAAAGTCAAAAAGCTACCCTATACATGTATGTCAATCTCACTTGGTTTATGATCATTCTTTAAGCTTTTATCTCTATGGCGAAATTGATGTCTTTAAGTTTAACTTTACATTGTCTAATGAACCTTTTCCTTTGTGCAGTTGCAAATGCGACTTCAAATTAATAATCAAATCTAATTTTTTTTATAGCTTTCCTCACATCTGATAGAAGATGGAAACACAGAAGGCTTGGAGCAAGAACTGGAGCAACTGAGGCGTCTCCATAAACAACAGATGGAGGCTGCTGAAGCAGAGATGGATGCAGAGGAAAAAGAACATGAGCGCCGCATCATCAGGAAAATCGACGATGATCACAACCAAGAATCTAAAAAGAAACGCAATGAAATTTTCAAAAAGGTCAGGTTTGGAATTTACGCATGTAAAGAAATCCTTGATGAGCCTTCTTTTTTTTCTCCTATTTTGGGGCAAAATTTCTTCAAAATTTTTAATATTTTTATCAAAATAATTTTACAGATTGCTGAACAATGCCCAGAACAGCAGCAGATGGCTATGCAGCGTCTCCTTGACAACTATCACCATGACACTGAGACCCTAGACCAAGAGCTGGCAGTACAGAGGAGTCGCCACCTGGCAGATCTAGAAGCCAAACTGGCCGCCAGAAGAGCAAGAAAGTTAGCAGAAGCAAGAAGAAAGCAGGACGAAGAGGAGCAACAGAGGTTAATCTCGGAACAAAATCGTCAAATGCAACAAGGAGGACAAGTAGAGGAAGAGGAGTCAGACTTGGCCCATGTTCCCAAAGTTCAGTACAGCCAGTCCATTGAAGAGCAGGCTCTTCAAAAGGAACAGGTACAAATCTTTTTGACAGATTTTAAAACTAAGATTTTCCCCAAAACTTGATGCCATTGAATTTGGCATTGAGCTTAATTGTACAGTTTAAAAATACTTCCTACATTTAATTTATTGACATATGTAAAAATTCAAATTTAAATACTTCATTGACTGCCATGCAAACAACAAATGTGGTATGTTTATAACAGGAGAGAATAAGAGATGAAATGAAGAAGAGACATAAACAAGATAGAGAGAAGATTGCAGAAAGACTAGATGCTGAGGAGGAGAAGGAGGAGCGAGTGTTGACCAAGGAGCTGGACTCAGAAAGAGAGAAGCTGCTGAGGGAGAAGAGGAACAGACAGGCCACAGAGCTGTCCTCAAGGAAGGACCTCACAGAGGAGCAAATCAGAGATGTAAGTCTGTCACTATCAAATATATGTATACATCAGTACTGCTGAGAAAAAGAATGTTTTAAAATGTGTTTATTTTTGTCTTCACCTGAAATAGCATGTTAAATGACCTTTAATTAAAAGATGTTTTTGAAAAATCATTGGATCCTGGTTACAAATTAAACAAGGATTTAACCAAACACCCACCCCACCTACCCCCTCCCCCCAACCCCCTCAAAAAAAATTTTTAACCTTCATTTAGTAATTCTTGATTTCCAAAATCACATCCTTGTATAATTACATAGCTTTCATATTAATCACTAATATATATAAATATAATGATCAGTCTTGAGGGAAATTTCAGTCAAATTGAAGCTGATTGCATTAGATTATTTGAAGTAATGCACAAAATTCAAATCTTAAATCCTGCTTTCTGTTTCCAGCTTATGGCATCTCATGAGCAAGAACTCCAGGACCTTGAGGAGAGGTTAGAGAACGACAGGCACCGACAATTCCTGAGTCTGAGGGAGAAACTGAATGCCAAACGCAACAGGAAGATGGATGAACTACGGCGTAAACAGGATGTAGAGAGCACCAAGGAAATGATCGAACAGAAGAAAGAAGTGGATGAAATCAAACTGAAAAAAGTAAGCTGGTGGAGCAACCAATTGGTGCTCTAAGCACTTGGTGTAGAAATGCCTTTATTGGAATGGAATTTTAAACCTTTGTTGCTTTGTAGGCTAAGGGTGTTGAACATGATGCCATCGTGGAAGGAATTAAACAGAATGGTGAAGACGATACAGACAAAGTGGTTAAAGCTGTCTTAGCCAAGAGGCATGCTCAGGTCAGATGGCTTTTTTTGTCAGAAATAAAAGCTAGGATCAAAAAGTCATTTCATTTAAGCTAAAAGAAATGGTAAATACATGTAGGTAATAAAGAAATGTTGTTGATTCATGTGTCAGTGCAAACCTGCACCTCACCTTTCAATGTAATGTATTATTTGTTCTATAAATAAAATCAAAATAAATAAAATAAAATTATGTGTTCTATAAATAAAATTTATCTTAATTAATCTTTAAATTTTCATTAAATCACAGGAAATGCAAGACCTGGAGAACCAGTTTAGAACCAAGAGGAAGCTAATGGTGGATGATGCCCTCAGCAAGCTGCATGAGAAATACGACAAACTGCGGGACAGTTTGGCCAAGCAGCACCAGGAAGAGTTAGCAGCCCTTCAGGTAAATTGAATTCATAATTTAGTCTTAAAAATTTGTACTGAAAAATCCACTAAATGTATATCTGACTCTAGTAATGCCAAGCAATTTTTTGCTGCAGAATTTTGAAAGAAAAAATCTAAATAAATTTAAATTAGAATAAAATCAAAATAAAATAAAATCAAAAGTCAGTCTTGGACATTTTCTATTTTAGAAAAAAGGACTTAAATCTGAAAAATAAGAGAATAAAACAGAATTCAAAGTGTTGAACTTTTTGTATTGTAGAAGAAGGGACTGAGCCCAGAGGAGTACCAGCACCAGAGGACTCAGCTCCTCAACAAACAGCAGCTGGAGGTGGCTGACCTGGAGAGGAGACTGTCTGAGGAGGAGCAGGATATAGAGCGAGGAGCGCTGACAGACTGGGAGGTGCAGTATGCCAGGGCCAAGCTGGACCTCAAGGAGAAACACTACAAGGTGAGAACTAGGCTCCAAATTAAAGAGGGAGGTACAGTATATGAAAGGGGATCTGGCCTCACTGTTGCTGCCAACATTTCTCAACTTCGTTCACAACTTACCGGTAAATCAGTGAAAAAAGAAAATTGGTTGAATAAAATAAATTTAAGGCTAAGAATTAAGATTAAGATACTTATTAGTTGGCAGTGGCAGGGCCCGATTTATCATCAAATTCTGCAGAAAGTTTGCTCATGTCATTTGAGAATTGTGTTTTACCTGAGACTGTCCTGATAGCTTAGGGTTTACTGTACAGTCTTGTTACTGAAAAGGATTATACCAAAGAGCAACTATTTTAGTTCTAAAGAATATATATGTACTATTTACTGGTATTCTTTAAATTACAAAATAATTTACGGAGTTTGGATGACTAAAAAATTTTCCATTTCAAAGTTAATGCATTGGATTTTTTTTTTCGTTTCCTAATTAGGAATTTGCTGAAGCTCTGAAGGGGTTTTCACCAGACCATCAAGGCATTCAGGATGCTCAGCACAGCATTGAGGAGTTGGAGAAACTCAAGCATGAACTCGAACAAAAACGCAAATCTCAGCTGGAAGAGGCAAAGAAACAGCAAGAAGGTAGGCTTTTGTGCAGTATGAATTTGAATCCTTTGATTAAAATTTTACATTGTTCAAAAATTTCACTAAAGAAACTGAATTTAAGGAAACTGAATTAAAGAAATGAATTGTAGTTTTGATTTGAAGTATCAAAGGAAAAATTGACCAGAACTTCATAAATGCATGTTGGTTGTTTGTTAGTATGTAGAACTTGTTTGGGAAAAAAAGTTGGCGCAGTGATGACTGTTCTTTTTTTGTAGAATTTGAAAAGAATGAGAAGAAGCGTTTGGAGGCAGAAATGGAGGCCTATGCTAAACAGCTTGAAAAAGACACCACTCGAGAAAAGGAACAACAGGATCGCAAGATCGAGCAGCTCAACAAGCGCAAGGAAGACATGGTCAAGGAAAAGAAACAGAAAATGAACGTAAGCGGAGTTTATCCAAGATTTTTCTGAAATTACACATTCATGTAACATCCTCTGTACTTAACATTGTCAAATATTTTTGAAAAAATGTTCAAATATCTATTGAAGTGCACAAGCATTGAGTTAATTTTTTGGATGAAATAGGAATTATTACCGGTATAGTGGAGATTCGATTTTAAAATCTTTTGTTTATTAAATAGGAGGAACTAGAAAAGATCAGACAGCAAGGTGCTAGTGAGGATGAGCAGAAACGCTTGATCGAGCAGCACGAGCGCGATCTTCAGAACATACTCAACAAGATGGACGCTGACAAAATGAGGATGCAGAGCAATCTGCAAGAGAGACTAAAAAAGAAGAAAGAAGAACGACTGAAAAACAAACAGGAAGAGCTGAAAGAGAACTACAAGGAGCAGAAACGAGAGATAGAGCAGAAACAGAAGAGTGAAATCAACAGGATCAAGAAGGATGAGGTAGGGGATGTTAGGCATTTTGGTGAAGATATAATATCACACCTTGAAATTCTCCATTTCTTAGTAATTTTCACACATTACCGCTGCTCTTTACATCTTTTTATCCTGATACTGTTGTGTACAGTATTTCTATTAAGAAAGGAAGTAGTACCATTTTGAATTTCTTCTACAATTTCTTCAGAACTTGCTCCTTTCTTCTTATAGTAGGAAGCAATTACCCGGAAATATGTGTTTTAAAGATTGTAATTTAAGCATTTTGAATCAGCCCAAATAATCTTGCATACTTCATACAATAGGGTTGAAAATTTCCTTGTGTATGGTAAGATAAAATCCCTTACAGAAATGATACATTTACCATTAAAAGTTGAAAAAATATTTTGTTTTGAGGGAGCATATATACTATTTAAGAAATTGACAATGATTAGTATTCTATGGTTTCATCTTTTCTCTGTAGGCCTTGACCATTCAAGAGAGCATCAGCTCTGGGTACGTCCCTCCTCGTGCCTCCTCACCAGCTCCCAGAGACAAGGACCAGTCAGTGGTTGACGAAGCAGTGACATCAGCACCCCCTCAGGAACAAATGCCAGTCTCCTACCAGATGGCAGCACCTCTCAACGAAGCTGAGCTCATGTCCCTTCTTATGGCCTCGCCCGTGTACCAGAAACTGGAGCAAATCAAAGACGCTGTCAAAAACGGAATCACTCCACCCAAACATAAAATGGAGCCTGGTGAGTATGGTTATATTAAGTAGATGATTATGATCTATTGGAATTAATGGGATGGGGGTTGTCAAAAAAATTCATAGGGTATTAAAAGTCCTGTATGATCCTAGTAAAATTAGTTGACATGCAGACACCTGGTATATAATATACTCAAAGCTTGATTAATTAAAAAGATCTAGTATAGAATAAAATCAATCTACAATATTTAATACATTGTCACCAAGCTGAACATTTTTAACTCTCCATGAGATATATCCACCACGAATTTGAAGGATTCCACAGTAGACATTTTGAGCTAATACAGATGCACAGGTTTTAATTTTTTTGAGGTTAATTAATTTTTTGTAGGTGAAGGCTATCATGACTCTCGCGATGCTGAGTGGTCCAAAGACACAGAGCTTGTCCCCGTAGACATCGGCACCCTGAATGCTCGCTCCTTCATCGTCTACAAGTTTGGCTGCTTCGTGACTGACCTGATTGCCTCTAGGTGTCGCCACGCCCCTGTGACTATCCTTCTGGCTGAGAAGATTCCATCCAATAAGAACCTTGCTAGGAATGCGTTCAGGAACTCCTTCCACTACGACGCCAACAACAGGATTCTGTATATCCGGGCAGCCCGGCTAGACACAGTCGGAGACTTCATTGTAGTGCTAATTCACTCCCTAGCCCACATCAAAGCAGGTACGTTGTCTGCACTATGTTTATCTTATCATTTTCAATGTTTGTCGTATCATTTAAATCTTTCAATCTGTTGATAAAGAATTTGGACAAAAATAGGTGTATGAACTTAAAGATCTTGTCTGATGGATCTTGCATCTTGTTCTTTTCTCTAGATCTTAAGATTTGTTCTGTGCATCGAAAAAAAAACTAGAAGTCTCCATAATTGTAGCAAAAATTCCTCCATTGTTTTTTCTTGTCAGTATAACTCAAGGCTTGATTCTTGAAACCTCTTAAAGTAGAAAATTGGTGAAATTATTTTAAAAAATTTGGAACCGCCTTTTGCTTATTTTGTTGCTTTGTCTTTTACAGGTGACTTGAGGGACGACAGTAACCCTGACTTCACCAAGGAGTACAACCGTGCCCTGGCTGTAGTCTGTGACGACCTTTTCTTTGCCCGATACAAACGAACCACGGGACTGTCCCAGTCTGTTGCCAAGGCAACTGGAGTGAACGTGGAGCAGGCAGCCCTCCAGATGCTGCAGGCCATGTTTGGTGGATGTCGCACGGAAGACGAGAAGATGAAGATGGTGGATGATCTCCTGGATGTCAAGCTCCTGCCAGGAACCAACATGGAGGGCGTGCATTTCAACAAGAACAGACTGAATGACAGGTAGGTTTCTATTTTATTTATTCTTTTCAATACTTGTTTGTTGTGATAATAAGAATGGAGGGGCGAAAAAATGTTGGATGCACCGTCCAAGAACAATTTCAGATTAGAGAAAAAATTAAATTCACTAATGGATTTTTTTTTTCAAGATGTATGCTTTTATAATTTTGCTATGTTTATTCTCACAGATTATCCAAATACTCAGGATTCAGCAACCTTAATCAGCTGCAAGGTATGCTGGGTAATGTAGAGGACAAGATGGCCCAGGCCAAATCTCAGGGCATCAGCAAGGGATCAAACGATCAGCTCGGTACACTCAGTCAGCGATACTCCACATCAGGTAACCTTTGCTACCTGCAAAGCTTATGGATGTACACAAATGCATCTGTCATTCATCAAGGTTTTTCTCGATAATGCTCCAGCCTACGCTGATTTGATTTGATTTGAACATATTTTTATTGTACAAAATACACAATTGGGATAGGGCACAAGTTCTGTTACTTTGCTATAGATACTTATTTCCTATAAGAGGGACATTGTGCCTTAATTAAAAGGAAAATTGTTGTGCAAAATAAATTGTTTTATCTTTTTAATTAGTTGGCATTCATTTACAACAAAAATTCCAAAGTAAAAAACGATATGAATTTTAGTTAAATCTTGAACTTGCTTGTATATTTCAGGTCCTTCAGTTCTCAATAAGTTGCCACCATTCCGATTTGTGACTTCCAACATGACTGGACAGGCATTATGGCAGACCTTTGTCAACCAAGAGGATGGAGAGGAAACCGATACTCCAAGAGAGGAAGCCGTTCAAGACTCACTGGTAAGTTTGTTGTTCTAAATTATTGTGTAAAGTTATTATTTGATTCATTCATAAAGTTTTGGTTAACTATGTGAAATAAGTGAAAAACTTAAAACTCTATGATTTTTCTGCAGGAAACACTACAGGAGCGTCATGACAATCTAACGGCAGACTTTTCCAATATCAACTCAGAAATTATCGAACTTCAAGACCGATCTCGCTCGCTGGACGAGGAGCTCGCTGCAGAAACCAAACTCATGGAGACCGCCAAGGATAAAGAGAAGCACGCTCAACTCGCCAAGAAAGTTCGATCTAAACTCAATGACACTCGAGCACGAATTGCCAGACTCGAGATGGAGAAAAAACTCATGGTGAGGAAACTGGCCGAGTGCGAGAAAGATATGACCGTCAAGAAACTCGACCCACAACAGAGTGAGGAGAAATCTGTGACATTTTCCACAGACACCAAGAAGAAATCAAAGAAGTAAACATAAAGCTTCCAAGCACCGTTTTGTAGACGTTGTCATATAGTTGAACAGTTTCAGTTGGGTTTTTTTTATATATATACTCTGAATTTGTCTGTGACAGACAAATATTGATTCAGTTTTTACCTGTTTTCTGAATATTGCTTTATATACACAAAAGATGTGTCTATTAGTTTATGAAGTAAAAAAAAGGTTTTGTTAAAGTATGTCAAAGTAACAAATCGTCATTTTTAATTTAAATACTGTATATTTATTAGAGTTAACATTTATTTATATACATGTTAATTATTTTCAATATTAATTTTCTTTTGTCAAAATTTAATTATTTCCTAACAAATTTTGACACATCACAGAAGTGATATGAATTGGATTCTAATTTTTTTTATTCAAGTTTTGTCCTCCCTCCTGAATTATATATATACACCTGTAGATTTCAACTATATTTATATATTTCACCTCACATCTACCCCCCAAAAGCATTATACATAATGACTCCATCCATAGTAACAATCAGTTCATAATAAAAGTGCATTATAATTCCTTCATGATAATATATGAAGACTGTGATATATTTATATTGATTTTTGATATTTTAAGCTTTTTTGATATATTCAGAAAATTTTTCTTTTTTCTTTAGAATCACAATAGATTTGATCTTGAATTCCATAATACATGTATTTATATATTTTACACATGAATTTTTTTCTTCCTTAGTTGTTTGGCAATGCGCACAACTTAGAATTCTTAGCTATGAAATCGGGACTTTTTTTGAGTGTGAAATGAGATTTGGATATTTTCTTTGATTTTGTAATATACAGATGATAATTGAGCTTTTTTATACCTGTAGTTAATTTTTTTTTTTAAATTCCTTTTTGCCTTTACAATGAAATTGAATTGTGCAATATATATATATTTGTTTGTCTAACCAAGTGTGAATTGAATCCCGTCCTATATTGTTTTTCGCTTGATGCTATGCTATAAAAAATTCTCAGTTTGTTAAAAATCAAAATATACACTACATGTGTTTATATGTTTGTACCTTTTTTTCTTCTGCAAGTGCAATTGGCTTTGTGGAAAAATAATGGCTATTTTTGTTATTTCTTGTGTTGAATTTTCTCCTCTGTCACCGTCCATTTTTGTTGAATCTTTACCAAGATGCATTTTTTGTTGTTGCATTACACCATTTTTATACTACATGTATCATCAACCATTTGAATTGTTCATTTTTCATACTTGAATTGTAATTATGTTTAAATAGATCAATTTTTCTTTTATAATAAAAAATACTTTCTCATTCAGTGGTGTTATGTTCAACTTTACTGAGGTGTAGCCAAAATATATGAAAGACTTTAGATTTCATGTGCTGAAAAGAGTGTTAGAAATTTAGGAAATAGTTTTTTTTAAGAAGATGAGGAAATAATTAAGGCGTGTAGAATGCCTATATTAGGCAAATATGATAATTAAAAATATCAACAAATCTGACAATATTTTTTAAAAATCATTCAAAGCAATGTATATTTAATTTTAAAATAACATAGATTTGTAACCCCTAAATATGTTCAATACTTGGAATATGTTGATTTAAACTGGTGTATGTGTATCAAAACCTCCAAATAGTGTCATTTTTTAGAACTTCGGTGCCTTTTATAGAGTGGGTCTGTGCGTTTGTCATAGTCTAAATAAGGTTTAATGGAAAACAAACCGATTTTGATCAACAAAAAACGTGGATGACGACCCACTATACATTAAAATAGCATTTTGTATCCTAACAATTGAACGTTTTAGAAACATAATACAAGTCCGTAAATTAGAGGCTGAAGTCACATTAAGCATTTAATTAACCCACGTTGTTATGACTGAAATGGCTCAGTGGTCTTAGGTAACTTTATAGAACTAGGCTTCTTCGGTTTAGAGTTCGATACCACCAAAACTTGAGGCAATATTTTGTTTCTTATCGTTTGTTAAAATATTCAAACTGAATATAGCTAGAAATTGTGCTATTGCAAACTTGTATTATAATATTATCAAATTATGCAAATAAATTTAAAGGGAAAAAAATTAAATTTGTAATTGTATTTTACGATTAAATCAATAGGCATTTGCGCTATTTTATCCCCCTCCATAATCTTCTTTTATTATTAAAGTTTTAGGTTTAAAATCGCTATTAATGTTGTTATACCAAAATGCAACCAAAAATATACGACATTGCCAATTCTAATGAAAAATTCAGATTTTTAATATAGAAAATATAGAAATTGCGTCAATCTAATGTATCTCAATTAAACCAACCAAACAAAACTACCACGGTGACTTATATAAAAAAGTACTCTGAGTATAATGAACTATTCAAACTGAATACATTATCAGACAAGGAGTGATTTGCCTCTGATATATGAAAAGAAAATTACCGTTTTTCCTCACTAGTCTAATGGTTTTGTAATTAAAATTTCAAAAATCAATAAAATATTCCAGAAAAGTGATTCACGAATTTTGTATACTATTATTCACTAAAATTTGTAATGTTTATTTTATTTTTTTTAAAGCAACTCTGGGATCAATGCTTTGTGAAAACATGTTATGAAACACTGAATTATTTACGTGTAGGCCTGTACTAGTATCTGGACTACTTTACTTAATTAAAGTCTCGCAATGTTTGCTACATGCATGTATAAATAGTTATTCGTTTGAAATTTATTATGACATTCAAACTGGGATTTAAATTTTTTTTTAGCCCGATATAATCAAACATATTTTCATAATAATGCCGTATATGCTTTTGGTCTCGTTCGCATACTACCTATTTGGTTCACAAAAAGAAGAGGTGAGAGAAACACAACGCATTGGTAAATAAATTCATTTACATTTCTCCTATATATAGATTGTTACATGTGCACTGATTTTTTTGAAAAAAAAAGGAACTGTCATTTATCGGCCTATGTGCATTTCACATCTGAATGCTATCAGGATGTCAACAACCTTGTGAAATGGCTGTTCACAAAATGCCAATAATGTACGTACTATTCATCAGTTTGAGATCAAGAAAAGCAAACAATTCGACACGCGCTCATTAGTTGATTTTTAGGTTTAATGAGTGTACATGTAATTACAGGTCTTCATTTAAGTGTTTTGAACAAGATGTGTTCGTTGAACACAAAAAAAAAAAATAAAAATAAAACCCTCGAACTGGCAAGGGTTGCACGTGAATTAAGGGTTCCCATCAAGTAGGTTTCAAGTACACGTCGTGCAGTTAATCCGGAATTCATATAAAATGTTACAGCAATAGGACGCACACAGTCGATCTTGTGGAGTTTTGAGTACATACATGTATAAAACTGTACTAAAACTAAAGAGTTTCGCTTTCTCATTGGTGAATTGAGAATTTTATATAATAGATATTCATGAAAACGAGAAAAATTTAATGAGTTGGCCCATGATCAGTAAGTACGACTAAAGTAAATGCGAGACTGGTCGTGGGCTTCCGACGATGTGTCAGGCTGTTAGTTTAAAAAAAAACTACCCAAAGAAACGCTCAAACAAAACAGAAGAAAACTAGAAAATAGCTGCGGAATGCCAGTAAATGACCAGTGGATTGCTTATCACTTCGTTGGCCTTTCAATGGCCTTTTATTTTACCTGCAGCTATATATATTTCTTCTATTTCGTTTGTGTGTTGCTTTTGTTTAATATTTACCGGTATATTGACATGTCTGCAGTCATTTAATTTATCCAGATGTCGATTCTACATGTAAGATTCACAGAAAATAAAATAATGTAAAAGTTTCCGAATGAAATTTTATCCAACTGCAAGTGTTTCTTTTGTGTTGGAATGTTTTCATTGACTTTGTGCTCAACTTTTAATCTCTGTATCTATTTTTCATCTGTGTATGGATGCGCGAGAAGTTGAAATCTGTATTGATTTTATTTTTGTTTCCCGTTTGTAAGCCTTTACGTGAGCTGTACCTGGTTGAGACCGGTATAAGAATGAACCTCTCGGCAGAAGAGAGCGCCACGCCGGAGCGGGGGGGTTTGGTGGAGATTTTCTTGCCCCCACTTGGCCTGATTCTGGGGGGATTTCTTGGTAAGAGAGATGTGTCGATTTTTCAGATATGCATTTCTAAAGAAAAGTATTTTATTTGATCTCCCTTTTTACCTCTTCAATTGCTCGAAAACAAGTCTTGTTTAATTCCTTTAATTTAAACAAAACAGCGGGGTTTTTTTGTTTTTAAATGTTAATGCACTGTTAAAAATTGAACCGATTAAATTTGACCCACGTGATGGTGAATGAAATTCGCAGTTAATGTTGAAAGCTCGCTTACTTATTATGCCTCTAATTTAATGAAAATTTTGTACGTAATTAATAAATGTAACTACGTATCTGTATATCATTTATTCTTAATAAAAATTGCAGCAAACAGAACCGATGACGGCTTTCTATAACTTCAAACTATTTTTGTTTATCAGTCTACAATTTTTTCCAGCTCTAATATAAAAAGTGTCATACATGCATTCGTTGTTACAACGCACTTTGAAAAATTACGCACTTAAATTTTTTTTTCAAAGTGCGTAATTTTTTTCAAATTGCACCGCCACAATGCGTTGTTCTTGATTCAAATCATGTACACGTTTATATATATATCAAACGAAACATCAAATACAGTGTTTGGACCCTATTTCTAATGATAAAGATCAGGTTTTTTCAAACATGAGCCGTTTTAATTGACTAACAATATTTGATAAACTTAGTGAAGATTGATATTTTTGTCCCTCTCTTATTACTTTTTCTTTTCTTGAGACGTATCTACTTACGGTTATAAAACACTTTTTCTTTGGGTAATGACCGGAGGTACATGAAGTAGTTACTGTACCAAAATCAAAGTTCAACGTTATTGGTTTTAGAAATCTAATTAAAATTAAAGAACGAATAACAATGACTGAAGTCGATATATATTAAGCCCCTTAGGATATAAGACTGTCATTGTCTATATTCAAATCGATAACTCGAAGTCCTTGGACGATAGTAGAAAAACCCCAAAATAAAGATAGATTCATTAAAAATCAATTTTAAGATGGAATGTAAAGATTGAATACAAATCAAATCTACAATGCCTATTTTTAAGTACTACATTCATATAACATTACGAATTTCGAATTTACAATTGCACAAAGAATTATTAATGTCTCTCGGGGAAAAATGATAAGTCTACCAAATACACGTGGAAGTAAGTTTCTAAAAAAAAAAAAATAAAAATGAAAATGAACAACTCTAAGATTACCGAATTGCCGTCGTCGTCGCTGTTGTCCGGTTCCGCGCCGTAATTTTCCACATTTTCATTTTCATCTCTGGAACAATTGAACTAATTCAATGTTTTTTTTTTTATTTTGGCATAATATTAAGCAAGAAGATATAAATGGGTAACAAAATATATCTTTATTATTACTCTGGATGTGACCCACGAGCCTCTAATTTTTAATTAAAAAAAATTTTTTTTTGGAAATTTTCTCAAATACAACTTTAAAAATAAATTTGTGATGAATATACTACATCTTCGATTTTCCTTCTTTAAAAGCATGTTTTTGACGAACAATGGAAAACGATATTCATAGAATTTAAATACTTGGAACAGAAGTGGAAATCCAAGTATATAAAATTTAATGCGTGTTTTACGCTATAACTCATGTACATAGCGGATACATTGTTAGAACATGAACAAAGCAATCTCTTCACTGTATTGCACGCTCGATATACAAATAAAAAATAAAAAGCTTTTAAGAGCTTGTTTGCAGTAAGACTTTAATCTCCGAGTAAAATATGATCGACAAATTTTTATAGTTGTTATTAATATATGTTCATATATTTTTAGCCCTAACTTCTTTGTTAGTCTGCACATCCGGATTCTGTAGGCACTTCCGGTCCAGACCCAGATGCGTCAGCCCCTCTTTCTCTCACGCAAGTTTAACGACCCTGTTGTCCACTTCCGGTTTAAACGACTTCCGCAACCGATCCCCAGAAGAAGACAGTATAAGATTCTACACAAGACATGACATTCGTGTACTGGAACATCTTCAGTTATACCAAAATAATCCAAAATACTTGTACAAGATTGGCATTCCGGCTGTTACGTCACTAATATTTTGTCCAATCATAATGGCTGTTTATAAACCAGTTGCAAACTTTCTTTGGCCAAATCGAACGCAGCCCGCCATTAACGAAGCCATCGCCTGCTTTCTGGCCCCGGCGGGTATGGTGTACGCAGTTTCGTTTGGTTTTGCCTTCCAGCAGGTACTTCAAAAACAACTTGACATCACAGCTAGACTGAACAACGATTTCTCCGAAATGGAACTTTTGATGAAATTAACAAAGAAATTAACGTGTTTGAAATCAGCGACTCGAATGAAGATGTATCTTGCATTGAAAGAGGAAATAATGACAGTCATTCAATACATTACCGAGATGCATGATGCTCAAAATAATAGAGAAGGTATTTATAAACTTCATCCCGTGCTTTATTTTCACCGAGTAGGCTATACAAAATTTCAACAAAATCCATTTTCAGAACCTAAGATTGTGCAAAGTTATATAAACAATCACGCTATAATTATATTCTAAAATCTTGATCAATAATGAGATATTTTAAAGCTTTCATGAGTTTAGATTGAACCTTTATCCTGCTTTGCAATCATATTCACGGCAATTAATTTTACATCTGATTTCAATTTACGTACAAATACAAAGAGATTCTATTGATTGGTATGAGGTTTAAGTAGTCTTCTGAATTCTCATTACTGTTTTAATTTGTATCTTTTAAATGAGTTTGGAAACACCTAGGTGTAAGTAATTTTTTTTGAAATAGAAATTGTTTTTATTTGTACTTATTTAGAACGATACCAAGATTAGAAAACTATTTGACTTTGGGCACGCGATACATGTATCTATGGTCATTTTTTTCGTTTCTTTGCTTGATTTAACTACGGGTTAATAACACTGCTTCTGCAAAATATTCATTTTGATTATACATGCAATATACATCAAATATAATACAGATATAGCTCTTTCATTTATATAGATCGTTACATGGATGCATGTATATCGACCCATTGAAAAAAGATATCGACCTACATGTAACACTTCGTAACTAGTCGATATGCTATTCTGTGAAGTCGATTTCTATGGATAGGTCGAATGAAATGGATAACACTTGCAAAATCATGCATGTTCTGAATCACAATTACGTGTACCTTGAAATTTTTTGTAGGGGCTATTTGGGACATAGTTGACCATCTTCGAGAAATTCCAATTCAGAAACACAACGTGGACAGAGCAATCATCCATGATATAGTCAAGTATGTGGGCAGTCTCAACAGCATAGTGGACAAAGTGGGCACACTGCACGCCAAAATACACCCATTACAGTAAGTGTGTCCTATAAGATGGTTAACTTTATAAAGTGGGCACCCTACACGCCAATATACCCCATCTACAGTAAGTGTATTTCGTTGTCACAAAATGGACAACGACCATACTATCTTGGGATGGATATCATAAAATAGTTTGTAGAGTGAAAAGATGAAATACAGCCATTTCAACAGGAGACAAAACTAATAGGACAGTAGCCGATCGTATCATATTGCAAAGATTTAAGTTTAATTGTGTTATTCATAGGATATAATAGTTCAGTTAAAACTGATAGGCTACCGTGATTCAGGTGTTAAGAAGGATAGTTTACAGAGTAAACGATATGTGTAAACCACAATGACCATAATTTATTAAAATATATGAAATATCTTCATAAAATTTGAAGGCAATACTCAAGAACCTGTTACTAAAGGTCTTTTAAAATTACTAATGGTGCTAGCAATACAATAATTTTCATATCTGAAACACGACCTTAGATTTTTTTTTATCTTTATTAAGGTGGGTGTTTCTTGAGGTCCTCAGTTTTTCCTCCTTCCTCGGGATCCAGATGGTGAAGTGTGAGTCCTACCGCCTGGAGATGTGCATGAGCTTTGTCACGTGTCTCTCCATCTCCATGTCGTGTTACATCGTGGCGGACATAGATAACCCGTTCCATGGATTTTTCAGAATCGACCTTAAAAGTGTCTTACGTATCTTAGAAAACCTTGCAGGGTGTTTCCATGAGGAACTGATGAAAGATATCAAGCTTGAACACATATAGGATCGAATTTATGGACAGATTAATCTGGCTCAATAGAATAACAAAACAAGGAACAGAACTCGTCAGTCTGTTTAAGAAGCGAAAAATGGGACATTTTGGGAATAAAGATGTGACTACTGACATATATTTTATCTTTGTTCGGATGCAGAGTGGGTTTTTTTTAACATATGCTATATTGTGATTAAATTGTTGTTGTTTGAATATTTGAACCACAGCTGAGATAAAGGCTCAAATAAGTAATATGCGATTCTGATCGAAGTCCGTTTCACATTTTCATCTTTTCCAGAACCACTCGGTCAATTTCTTAAAAAAAAACTTGGCACAAGATAACCTTTTATGAAGAGGATTCAAGTCTATTCAAAGTAGGGCCACGACCTTTTGAAAGGGGAATAACTTTCAAAATTTAAAATATATAGGGTGGGTGTCTTAAACAATTCTTAAAATCCGCTGCACCAGAAATGCCAATATTTACAACTAAACTTCTTTAAATAGTGAGATTCAAATTTATTCAAAATTGAAATCGAGACAAGTAATGGAGTCACAGGAAGAGTACAGAGTTATTCGTTGGATTATATGATGCAATTCTCTCAAGAACTACAATGCCACAATTAATATTAAAATGCAAGCGCCTTAATTAAGTTTCCCAGGCCAATTGTGACGCCACATAAGGGAATCGTTATCTCAAAAAGCATTGAATGTAAATCTCATATACTCGTATTTAAGTGAATGATCACGATAAAGACTCTACATGTTTTCGAATTATGAGCCCTTGGAGCCAGGGTCTGATCACAATGGAAGTTAAAGAGGAAATAGAAATGAATACGTCAAAAATAGACTTGAGAACTTTTACTCTGGTGAGCGATGTGGCCTATATGCAGTCTTGTTTTTCGTGTGTCAAATGTTAATTCATATGGAAATGTTCATTACTGTATGACTTTTGATTGCATTTCAGACATTTCAGGTTAAACATTTTGTCTCTGAAATAAAAAAAAAACCCGCAGAACTAAACAGGAAACACAGACAAGTAAATTTTATTTTCATAACTGAATAACAAATACCAAAATTTGAAATTCGTCGCCCCTGGGTCAAGGGTTCATATAATGAACAAGTATTTAATCTTAGAAAATCTTCTATTCTTCCAGAGCAGTGGAGATAAACTGAATGCATGATTATGATGTTCATGAAGCCCTCTACCAAAATTGTGAAATTCATGACCTTTGGGTCAGGGCCATGGGAAGGGCCAATATGGCCACATAGTGAAAATATGTATTAAATTTTAGAAAAGTATGTATATTATTTTTATAATATTTTCTTCTGTACTTAGTCTCGTGAGATAAAATAATGCATTGTTATGATGTCTATATTGTCCTCTCCTTAATTAATTGTAAAATTCACTGCCCATGGGGCAGGCAAATGATAAAAGCGGGGGTACCAGTCAGAGGAGTCTCAGATTAGGGTTTAGACTATAACATGAAGCTTAAAATGCAAACAGCCTCGTTAATCGTTAATACATCCATCGAACATCACAGTAGGATAAAGTTTACTTCAGTTATCTTCCTTTGCATGTTGAGTTAAAGTGGGTTACGATTCATAATGAAGCAAAGAAAAACTCAGACCAACATTATTCAATTGTACGGAAGAAACAGAAATCCTTTGAAAGATTTTCTGCTTACACAGTAAAAGAAAGCAAACAAACAAAACAATAACAAACGACCCTCAATAAAAAAAAAAAAAAAGAGAAGAAATTAATTCTTACTGATGTAAATAATAAATTAATTATATTATATTGCTAACACAATCTGCACATTTTATTTGTTCACGTGTTAATAAAATTAAGCATCCTATTATATTTTGATAAATAGATCATACATGTAACCTCACTATACATGAATATTTAATATATGTAATCGAATTTCTGTGAAAAATACCTGTAATGATTATTTATACGGCATTCACAGTATAATATTTACATCTACCGAGTATTTTCTCCTATATTTCTTGAGAAAACCGATTGTAATTCATAGCTCCATAGAAACTGACAGGACTGAAATCTACACGACCCAGTTCTAACCAGTTTATCGATCGGTCGTAACCTTCATCAATCTTAGAAAAATCACGGACTGCACGAAATAATCATGATGATGTCAGACTTAAACTACCTTTTAAGACGACTTGGCTATTTCTTTTATCTAACGTACTGATGTACATGAACAATACATGCAATTTATTTACTTTTACCTACTTTTTATGATTTATTCAATAATTTGTTCAAAGAAAAATGTAAATATAAACAATAAAATGATTTCTTTGATGATTAACTCGGGTTATGTATTTTTTCTGCAATGACGCTACCTTCATATCTCGCATGAATCATCAAAGAAAGCATTTTATTGTTTAATTGACACTACTTGTCAAATATCGCTATTTTACCCCGTGCTCATTGACAAGAAAAAAAGTGTGCATGCATTTTTCATAAGCATCCCAAGAGTACCTACAATGTAATTAATGGTAAGACATGGATGAAAAAAGAAAGTCTGGAAAAACTACCGTATAAAGTAAGAAAATTATTTTGATCTAAGGGTGCAATAGAAAGCGTGAAAAGAATCATTGTTATCCATAAATAAAATTATAAAATTATCGGAGGCATTGAAGTATAATAAGCACTGATGTACTGATTTAATTTGAACACATTTAATTGTATTACAGTGTATGTAATCGTTTGATACAATGTAATGGCGCGAAATTTCTGAGAAGTTAATTTGCTCTCTTTCTTTTTTGTATTATTACAAATTGAATTACATGTACATATACATTACACAGTTTCCACAGATATCATTTTAAAAATTCATCATTAAATTACGTACAGGTAAATGCTTTTCAGGTATATTAATGTATAAACATGTTATTAAAATTCGAATGCAAGACCATAGCCGGAGTAATTTATCCACTCAGCTGCTAGAACTTTGAATATAAGTTTGAGTTCGTGTAGTTACACATGCATTCGTCATATTTAAACATTCCAACAAAAAAGTGAAGACTTAAAATTCCGATTGTTTTTTTTTTTTGGCGTACATTCTAAAAAACCCCCACCAAAATCTAATACATGTACTAACTGTTTCATAAAAATCACTGACATTCACATTATATATATATATATACACACGCACGCACGCACGCAC
>WFKH01006014.1:30318879-30336648 GCA_016163765.1 Magallana hongkongensis
TGTAAACAGTTAATGGAGTTATTTTCCCTTGCTTCTTCCTAATGGAGTTATCTTCCTTAGCTTGTTCATATTTAGTAATTAATCATTGAATATAGAAAAATAATGAAGCTGTCCATCAAAGTTATTGATAAGATATTGTGAAAGCATTTGAAAAGAGTTCAGGGAAGAGGATTATAACAGTTAATGGAGTTATCTTCCCTTGCTTCTTCATAATGGAGTTATCTTCCTTGGCTTGTTCATATTTAGTAATAAATCATTAAATAGAATGTAATTATAAAGTTGTATGATCAAAATAGTTATGCAAGTATTTTTATCATTTGAAACAAAAACAGTTTTTTAATTTTTTAAGATAAGCAAATAGACTTGTTAATAGTAATGTAATAAGTAGTATATAAGCCACCTTGTTTTAGTTTATCTATGAAAACATATAAACATAAAACCTATTTTGTAAATTAACATACGTGGGATAAATAAATTGAATGGAATCTGGGCACCTCTTCTATAGTATGTCATACACTCTGTTAAGAGCTTCAAGTCTTGTGCTAAACTATAGGGTTAAGAGTCCTTTCCAAAAGATTTCAGGCAGGGAGGTGGATGTAATTACATTGTTATAATCTTCTAATCCATTATGAAACTCAATTAAATGCATTTATGAGACTCCTCGACAATGGTACTCAGGTGACCGTTAAGGCCACTTGGCCTCTTGTTTAAGAAATGAAAGATAAACTTGTACTGTAATTCATTTCATCTTCATCATACTTAAGTTTAGTAATATTGATTCTTTAAAAGATTATTTTTTAGTCAAGTTTTCTCTCTGGAAGTAAAGAGATTGCATTGAAAAGGTGTCCATTTAAATAATTGCAGGTCTGCAGGCCCTGTCAGAATGCACTGGATGCACCCCAGGAATGTTCTGTCCAAACTATGGCATGACTGCTCCACAAGGAAACTGTTCAGCTCAGTTCTACTGTGCCGGCAATGCAACCACAGCCACCCCTAATGATGGAGTGACAGGCGACGTGTGTCCCATAGGTCACTACTGTCCAGAGGGAACCCCCACAGCTATTCCTTGTGACCCAGGCTACTACACAGACACCACCCTCAACTCTGTGTGTGAGATCTGCCCGGCGGGTAAATACTGTACCACAGGATCCAACCCTCAGGCTTGCCCTGCCGGCTTCTATTGCCCTGAAGGCACTGGGCATGTCTGGCAGTCTTGCCCAGCTGGTACTTTTAATCCAAGCACAGGTCTATCCAATCTTACGGAATGCACTCAGTGCACTGGAGGATTCTACTGTGATGTGACCAACTTGACGGCAGTGGCGGGACAATGTGTGGCAGGATATTTCTGCAGAAGCGGCTCAGATGACATGACACCTAGTGGTGCCACATCAGGTGACGCTGGTCCTTGCCCAGTGGGCCATTACTGTGTGGTCCAGACCCAAGACCCGACTCCCTGCCCAGCAGGGACTTTCAACAACCGCACCATGCTCCAAGCAGAATCTGAATGCCAACAGTGTACACCAGGGTATTACTGTGATGTGCCTGGCCTGCAGTACCCCACTGGAATCTGTAATGCTGGATTCTTCTGTGCTGGTGGATCCAATTCCTCTAGTCCTTCCTCCACTGATGCAACTGGAGGACCATGCCCAGCGGGCACTTATTGCCCAGCAGGAACCAGTGTGGCCATCAACTGCACAGCAGGAACCTACACCAATGCTGACCAGCAATCAAACTGTACTACATGCCCAGCGGGCTACTACTGTCCATCTGGCAGCAACAGCATAACTGCTTGTCCTCAAGGTAAAATGATTATTCTTTTTCACTTACAATACACCTTGGTTTTGAAGATTTTCATTTGACAATTTTGTGCCATCAAGTACATGTACATATTTCAAACCAGCCAGCTTTCTGTAATTTTGCAATTATAATGAATATGAAATTCTTTACAGGCTATTACTGCCCAGTTTCCACTGAATTTGCCTATCAATATCCCTGTCCAAATGGCACCTTCAACAACATCACAGGAGCCCAGGATTCCAGTCTCTGCCAGATCTGCCCACCAGGCGAATACTGCCCCACCCCTGGGCTAGCCCTGCCCGCTGGGAAGTGTTCTGGAGGCTGGTACTGTACATCAGGCTCTTGGTCCAGTCAGCCAGCTGTGCTGGGTAATGACACGGGATCCACCTGTGACTGTCCGGCCCAGAGTATTGGTGGCAAGTGTCAGGCAGGAACTTTCTGTCCTGAGGGGTCGTCTGCACCCATTTCTTGTCTGGGAGGACATTATTGTGACGTCGCTGGTCTAAACAATGTCACTGGAGAGTGCTTACCAGGTAAATATGCCCTATCTATTTCCTTTAATATTGCAGTGTTGAAATTGCAAGCAATAACAATATCAATAAGTAAATATATGAAAAATACTGAATGTTCTAGGTTAAGAAATATTAAGAATGGTTTTATTAATGATTTGATTAATTTATTCAATCAGGCTACTACTGTACTGGAGGAGCCATTCTGATGAACCCCATTAACGAGACATACGGTGACATCTGTCCCAAGGGACACTACTGCCCACAGGCCAGCTCATATGCCATCCCCTGCACCGAGGGAACATACAACAACTGGTTTGGAGCCAACAACATTTCAACATGTCTGCCATGTACTGCTGGAAAGTACTGTTCTGGAACAGGGCGAGCCCTGCCTAATGATGACTGTGATGTGGGATGGTACTGTGTTGAAGGGTCCATCGTTCCACAGCCACCGGGAAGTCAGTGTCTGGCAGGGCATATGTGTCCCAAAGGAAGTCCCTCACAAACTCCTTGCCTGTCCGGTTACTATCAGCCTCTTGCTGGACAGGGGGCTTGTATAGAGTGTCCAGCTGGTAAGTTTTAAAAATGGCGTAGGTTATAAAATATTTTTGAGTTTTATTAATTCAGAATATAGTTATGTGAAACAAAATCTGTAAAAAAATGAAAAGGAAACAAAAATGGAAGTCATTTATCTAGTGCTTTGGGGAAAATGAAATATTTATTCTTGTTGTGCATTTTGACTAATTTTACAATGTCATTTTTTTCAAAGCTCTGACCTCTATTAAATATTGCAATATAAATCTTGTCTTTGAACAACAGAATAACAAATATTTCTTATTGTTTTGTTAATAAGTATATGAGAGTTTATCTGATCAAGCACAATTATAGAAATCAATTCTGTTTTATTTTCCTACAGGAAAATACTGCTCCCAGAGTGAGGCCATTGCAGAGCAGCAGAGTGGAGTTAATGCCTCTTCCCATGGAGTGGTCACACCAAAGGATTGTCCAGCGGGATTCTACTGTCCCAATGGAACACAGACAGATCGGGAGAACCCTTGTCAAGTAGGGACCTACAGCAACACAACAGGCCTGGAGAGTCTAGCTGAATGTACCGACTGCCCTCCAGGCCATTACTGTGACTCTGAGAACATCACAGAGCCCACTGGGCAATGCTTTGCTGGGTACTATTGTGTGCTGAAGTCTTCCTCTCCCACACCTTCACTATCGGCCGCTGGCGGCCCCTGTCCCCAGGGATCCTACTGTGAGGTGGGCTGGTCCTACCCCACACCTTGTCCAAAGGGAACATTTGGTGACAGAGAGAAGCTTCCTTCACTGAATGACTGCACATTCTGTCCACCAGGAGAATACTGCTCGTCTTCCAATCTGAATGCTTCCTCAGGGTCGTGTTTGGCTGGATATTACTGCACAAATGGGTCTGAGGAAGCCAATCCTGTGGGTAAGACTTACGGTGATGAATGCCCGGCCGGTCACTATTGTCCAGACAAGAGCTACCAACCCACAGCCTGTCCAGCAGGTTCTTACAATCCAAACACGAGGAGCACCAATCAGACAGCCTGTTTGTCATGTGATCCTGGTAAATTCTGTAACAGCACTGGGTTATCTGCCGTCTCAGGAGATTGCACCCAAGGTTTCTACTGCATGGGCGGGGCAAGTTCATCAGCGCCCTATGACGGAATTACAGGAAACATCTGCCCAGCGGGCTCTTACTGCCCCTCAGGATCCCCACAACATTTGTTCTGTCCAAACGGCACCTACACCAACCATACCGGTGCCTCTTCCTGTTACGACTGCCCTGAGGGTTACTACTGTGTCAACAAAGACCGGGCAGACCTATGTCCCCCAGGGTACTACTGTCCCTACCAGACCGGAGCAGACCTCCAGCCCTGCCCAGCGGGCACTTACAACCCAGTGTCAGGCCTTGCCAATGTCAGCCAGTGTACACAGTGTGATGGAGGGAAGTACTGCCAGGTGCCAGGTCTGTCTGCTGTCAGTGGAAACTGTAACCCAGGATTCTTCTGTACATCTGGTAAGTTCTCATAACACTAACCAAACTTTTTAATTAAGATTGCCCCATGGATTGATTTTTAAATATTATCTGTAATACTTTATAAAGAGAGGGAATAAGGTATTATTATAAATCATTGCGGTAGTCTTTGAAATTATCTTTTTTTAACCATTACATGTATTTATGCATTGTGTTGTGCTATAGGTGTGGATACAGCCAGCCCTGCAGGAAACAACACTGGAGTGGGCGGGGTCTGTCCAGTAGGAAGTTATTGTCCAGAGGCCACCATTACTCCCCTGCCCTGTCCCCCAGGACAATACAGGTAAATAAAGAAAATTTGATGAATTAATTTAATCTTAAGATTAATTGTGACAAAGAATTCATTTTATGCTGGAAACTGTAAAACATAAAAAATTTTGATGATTTGGAAATCATTGAAAGTTTTCTTCAAAATAATCATTTGGAGATATATTCATTTGTTAAAAGTCAGGTGTCAGTAACACAAATGAAAAATTAGGAGTTTTGATGTTTGTTTGAATTGTTTTTCAGTGACAGCACTGGCCAGACTAACTGCACCCTGTGTCCTCTGGGTTACTACTGTGTGGAGAACTCAACAGCTTTCTCGGAACAACTCTGTCCCCCGGGCTACTACTGTCCAGTGGGAACCAGCAATCCTTACCAGTACCCTTGTCCCAAAGGAACGTATAACCCAGCCAATGCCAGCCACTCAATCAGCGATTGTCTTACCTGTCCTCCTGGGGAGTACTGTGAAAGTCAGTATAAGTCTCTGTCTGGAAATACAGATTTTGAATGCATTTAAAAACTCCTCTTACTTAAGTCAACAAGTGAAGGAATTTGCCTCTAATGAATTATGATTAATGCTAGCAATACAAAAATCACTATTATGGGTAAACTTGGAAAAATATGAAATAAGAACTGTAGAAAATTTGTTTTAGAGCAATTGTTGAAGGTGTTTTATGATTCATAATTTTGTCTTTTTCTAGCTGATGGTCTAGGTGCCACCTCTGGTAATTGTACAGCAGGGTGGTATTGCACAGGTGGTTCCTACATGGCCCAGCCCACCACCACAGCCAATCAGACCAATCTCCCAGACTGCACCTGTCCACTGGCAAATTACACAGGTGGGCAATGCTGGCCAGGCACCTACTGTCCCAGTGGAGCAAACTACCCAGTGAACTGTGACCCTGGAAAGTACTGTATGCAGTCAGGACTGACTGCCCCAGAGGGAAATTGCGATGCAGGATATTATTGCAATGCCAGCAGTACCCGCCCTGACCCCCCAGGAAATGTGTGTCCGGCAGGGTACTACTGTGAGGCAGGGTCAGGAACCCCCACACCTTGTCCCGCAGGAACCATGTCTAATACTGTGGGAAACACCAACTCCAGTAACTGCCTGCAGTGTACACCAGGTAAGAGAGAGAAGGAAAGAAAAAAGGAATTGAATAGGGAAAGGAAGAAAAAAGGGAAATAAAGAATGAATAGGATAGAGAAAGGATAAAAAAGAAGAAAGGATGAAATTTCATATTAATTAAAATTCTTGAATATAATTCATACAATATAGTATTGAAGGATTGTTAAATGAAATCTTATTGGAAGTTTATCTCTTATGATAACTCTTGATCAGAAGATGATTTATGTTTGATATTCAACAGGTTATTATTGTGCTGGAACTGCAAATACCAATATGACAGGCCCCTGCTCAGCAGGATTCTACTGCCCAGGGGGTCAGGACAGTGCCACTCCCCTGGACTACAACTGCACCATGGGTCACTACTGCCCTGCTGGGTCAGACCAGCCTGTGCCTTGTTCTGCTGGGTCATACCAGGACAATACTGGGTCCACCTCCTGTCTACCATGTCCAGCTGGAAGGTACATTCAGTTCTACCCACTATTTTTTTTCTTTTTTTTTTTTTTTGCAAATTGATATTAGTTAGTATGTTTCAGTGAAAAAGATTTATAATTATTCTGCTTAGATACAATAATAGCCATAAACTCTTTTGTGTCAATGTAACAACTTTTTCTGCAGAAGCATAAAATTGAAATTTTTCAAAATCTGTGGAAATGTAATACATGTATGCCAGTCTTATTCAATATCTTGATGGCTGTTAAATTTAAAAAACATTCCTATAGGTATGAACTCTGATTTGAATGTGTAGTACACGATACAATTTAAAACAATAGAAGAAAACTAATATCACAAAACAATGCAAAGAAATAAATTATATATTAGATCAGAATCTCATTTTCTTGTCAATGAATGTCTATAAGATGTGACAAACTTAACCTACGAGCAGTCTTAAAATTCGAGGGTATATTTTCTTTCATAGTTATTGTGACCCAGTGGAAGCAGCAGCCTCCCTAGGAATCAATGGGACTGGTGTTGTGACCCCCACAGACTGTCCCCGGGGTCACTACTGTCCTGCCAGCACCCCCAGCAGCACCACCTACCCCTGTCCAGTGGGGACCTTCAACAATGACACCAAACTCCAGGCTGCCAGCTCCTGTCTCCCCTGTACTGCAGGCTTCTACTGTGATGCTCCAGGTAAGAACTCTCTCAAAATACCTGTCAGGTATTTCCAGGTGTAAGATGAACATACCTGTATTTAAACACATACTTTACATACTACCATCTGAAAATGAAACAACTCGAAAAACTCAGAATTTGAAATCCTTCTTCAGAAAAAAAATGTTTGAAATTATTCTAATGTAATTTATTTCTATATAGAAATGTACGGATGAAAGTTTTAGTGAATGACATTTACATAGTAACAATGAATTTACTTTCACTTTGTAGGCTTGATGGAACCTACTGCTTCATGCGGTGCTGGATATGTGTGCTCTAGTGGTGCTAACTCCTCCTCGCCTACTGATGGAACCACCGGATACACCTGTCCAATGGGAGCCTACTGTCCAGCTGGTTCCGGACAGGAGACAAAGTGTCCCGTAGGAACCTTCAGTAACAAGACCGGTCTCCATAATGTCTCCTCCTGTGAACTGTGCACACCTGGATGGTACTGTAATGTACAAGGTACGTAATGAGGCCCAGAGAGGATCTGTAAAATGAAGATCTAAGTTCTATAAAAAAAGAAATCCTTGACAGAGCTAGAGTATAATGTACATCCATAACTAAAACATGGTTATGTTCATATTAAAATTATTTTGAGCTCTGACTAATGTATTTGAAATGTCAGTGATTGTGATAAAAAAATAATATTATGGTATAAATATTCAACTCCAGTAATGATAAAGAAAGCATATAATCTTAAGTTTTCACTCATATTTATCTCCTCAGTCATTAAGAAAAAAAAACAATGTTATCATAAAAAAGTTCTTGATTGACAAGCCTATAATAACTTTTTTGTTCGGTCATTTATGTAGGTCTGACTGCGCCTGCTGGTAAATGTTTGGCTGGTCACTACTGCCTGCTGGGATCCACGGAGCAGAACCCCATTGGTCAGTCGTATGGGGACTACTGTACTGCAGGGCACTACTGTCCGGAGGGCACAGGATCCCCGGTCCCCTGCCCGATTGGTACCTACCTCCCCAGCACTGGGCAGTCCATGCTGGCCCATTGTATTGATTGTGCCCTGGGCAAATACTGTGACACTGTTGGGCAGGCCAACTACACAGGTAAAGATTACACAATTATTTGTAGACTGTTTTTATCTGCTGGCACACACTGCAAATATCATTATTCATGTACAATTTATGGAAGATTTAATTCTATAAAGATGAGATTATCTTGATTTGGGACAGTATATACATGTATGGATAATGCTATACATGACAGTTTCTTAATTTTTAGTACCGTCACTAGAAAAAGGTGAAGGGAGAATCTTTGCAAATTTTATTGATTTATTGTCAAGTGTTTTACATGTACCAAATAATAGTCAATTTAAAAGCAATGCATGGTTTGATTTGTAGGTGACTGTGATGCTGGCTTTTACTGTGACCGTGGAGCCAATGTGAGTCAGCCCACTGATGGAGTGACCGGAGGGGTGTGTCCAGCTGGAAATTACTGCCCCCAGGGCACAGCGGTACCCATACCCTGTGAAGATGGTAAGGCACAGCTGTTAAGAATCGAAACATTAGGTTAAACCATATATTCATGGGAGAAAAAATTAAAACCACATATGTTTATTTTACATCATGGTTTCATTCATTATTGGAGTGATAAGTGCTTATTGTTTATTTTAGTTCATAAAACTTGTATTTATTTCAGGAACGTACATGAACCATACCCAGGCAAGTTTGTGTGACCCTTGCCCTCCCAGATATTACTGTGTCAACAAAGATAGAGCGGACCCCTGCCCAGTGGGCAAATACTGTATCGGTAAGGCCTCGATATCAGACCTTGTCTTAATGAGAATAAATTTTGCAAATGTGCTGAATTCGAAATTTTTCTCCAGAAAAACATGTACATGTATTTCAAAGAAAGGCTTAATTATGAAATAATATCAGCAAACTACATGTATCTTTGTTGTTTCAGGAAACACTGGCTTTAACTACTCATTGTGTCCAGCTGGTACCTACAACCCAACAGAGCTACTGATGTCTGAGTCGGAGTGTAAGCAGTGTGATGGAGGTTACTACTGTGATGTCCCAGGACTGTCCAACATGACCGCCCAGTGTGCTGAGGGGTACTATTGTCAGAGTGGAGTCAACACAGCAGCCCCCAGCAACAACAACACAGGATTTGGGGGTAAGATGATAGGTCAATAAAGGGGTAATTACATGATTCTGGGGTAAGATAATAGGCCATTAAATACTCCTGCTTATACTTGATTAAGGACTTATGTTGCAAAGTACATGGCTGTAAAATTTTAAACTATGTCTTTTTATTGGCCATTGCTATATACATGTATGGTGCCATACTAGAATCTCTTTTAACTTATAAATGGCTGAAAAGTTTCTGCTTTCTATGTGTGACATGATTGTTTTTCACCAACAGGAGGATGCCCTGAGTCCCACTACTGCCCCCTGGGAACTACGGACCCCATCGCTTGTCCCGCCGGGACATACAACGATCTCACCCACCAGAAGATCTGTAAGACCTGTGAGCCTGGCTACTACTGTGTGGCCAATTCCACAACCTACCTGTCCACACCTTGTCCAACAGGTAAAAAAAAAAGTCTAAGAAATGAAATTCATGTATTCTTAAATATTTAATTTCACTTTGGATATTGGCATCTTGAGACTGATTTTTTAACCTCTGAATTTTTCTAGGATCTTATTGCCCCAGTGGTACGAAGCATGCTACAGAACATCTTTGTCCAGCAGGAACTTACAACAATAAAACAAAGGCCAACAGTGAATTTGATTGTCTCCCTTGTACAGGCAAGTTCTGTAGACTCACAAAAATAATTATCTCAATACATGTATTGAGATCAAAATAATTTATATCATGAATTGGTAAAGAACTGTGTCATTATTAACTTTGAAGTTACCATATTTTATATGTTTGACCAGGTGGTAAATACTGTAATGGTGACGGTCTAGCGGAGCCCACTGGAGACTGTGCCCCAGGGTGGTACTGTTCAGGTGGTGCCTACACTGACAAACCCACCACCTACGTCAACTCCACCACCCAGTACAGCACTAACTACTCCTGTCCAGTGTACGCTCTCAACAACACTGGCGGCATTTGTGAGCCAGGTAATGTAAATCAAATGCTTCTTGCTGGAGACTGTTTTACGATTACTGTCACTGTGGTAACACTCTTTTGCAAGGCAGGGTGGTATAGCTTTGTGAAAATGACTTAACAGCAAGTGTTTAAGAATAATCATTTAACTATCCACCAGCTAAGATTTTGCCAAAGTTTATTAATTTACCCTGCAGAAGGGATGCACAGCAATTTTTTGTGAGGGGCTCATTCAGATTTGGAATAAATATTGTTATCATAAGCTTCCTGTACAGATTAAGATTTAGACATATTTGTTATTTTATAATCAATGATGGAGAAATTTGAATAGGATTTTGTCTTTTTGTGTAGGACACTACTGTCCAGCGGGCAGCAGTCAGGCCCTCTCCTGTAGTCTGGGTAAATACTGCGAGACCTATGAGCTCTCCACTCCCACTGGAAACTGTTCTGCTGGCTATTTCTGTAATGGAACAGCCAGTGTTCCCAATCCCAGGGAGTGTGACATGGGCTACTACTGCCCAGAGGGCACCACAGTGCAGATGGCATGTTCCCCAGGAACATTCTCAAGTAAGTCTGCATTGTTATTTCACTTTAAAGGTAAATGAAAAAGGTTTTGAATGGCATGATTAAAATAAGTGAGGTAAGGATTCAATGAAACAGCATCTTTTAAGATTTACTTTCAATTTTCAGATCGCACAGGCAACACCAATGATTCATTCTGCCTGCTCTGTACTGCCGGTAAATACTGTCAGGATTATGGACTTGCCCTACCAAATGGAGATTGCTTTGCTGGGTATTATTGCCCAGAGGGCCAGGATGTACCACAGCCAACCAATTACGCCTGCAGCCCAGGACATTTCTGTGAAGTTGGAAGTTGGAATGAGACAGGATGTCCATCAGGAATGTACCAGCCCCACTGGGCCAGATCCACATGTGAAATATGCCCAGCAGGCTCCTACTGCAAAGCATTTGGTAAGTTCTATTGCAAACTTGTAATACTTTATTCTAAAGACCAGAAAAATCTTGTTAAAGAAACCTATTTGAATGACATTAATCACCTTTCCTTACTAAGTGATTCATTTCTCATGTTAGACATACAATCATGTACATAGAATTGCTGAAAATAGTTACTGTAGCAGTGTGCATCAATTGTCAACATTTGTTTTACCTTGATCATCACACTGATATTTTTCACTTTACAGGTGACTATGAGGTATTGGACGCCCCCAATGTGACCCTATCAGGAAACTACACTAACAGATACAGGAGTTACCGAGGCGTGTCTGTCCCCACAGCCTGTCCCCCGGGCTCCTATTGTCCCGCGGGAACCAAGGACGCCATGGAATACCTCTGTCTAGAAGGAACCTACAGTAACAAGACCAGCCTGAACAACTACACACAGTGCACGGCTTGTGACCCCGGGTACTACTGCAGTGGACAAGGTATAATGTCAATGACTTATTCAGGTGGGAATCAAACCAACTCTCTAATAAAGAAACTGCTTAACGGAAAGTTGTGAAAACAGTCAGACACTTCTTTAACGATACTGTAGTTTTTCCCTTTATGTTTACTGTTGCTTGAAAAGTCAAAATATTTATCAAGGTGCAATTTTTTCCTTTAAAAAAATGTTGAACACTTGTGATGTGGAAAGAGTTGTTAGTGATATTTAGTTTTAACATATATTACTGCCAAAATTAAATTGTTATTTTCACTTTACTTAGTACTAAAGGACTTTAAATCAGGAAAATTTGTTCCTTGATCAATTACAGGAAACACAGACTCTGTGACCCAGTGCTCTGCTGGTTACTACTGTACAAGTGGTGCCTACAACTCCACCCCCACAGACGGAACCACCGGCAACATCTGCCCACCGGGCCGATATTGTGAAGTGGGCAGCATCACTGGAGTGGGCTGCCCAGTGGGCACCTTCAGTAATCAGGCGGGGCTGAAGAGCAGCTCTGAGTGTACAAACTGTACCGGAGGGTACTACTGTGGAAGTACAGGACTTACTGTAGAGTCTGGGCTCTGTCACGCAGGTAAGAGAAGGATGAAAACTTCTGTGTGTATTGAATTATTATTCAGTTCTCCTGGATAAGTCAGGTTTTGTGGATGATAAGGATTTTTGGAATTAATGGATACTTCTTATCCTCATATTTTGAGATAATTAAAAACACTGTTTAATCTTTAAAAATATTATTGAAACTGCGTATCGATGAAATTATCTACTAGTAGTTTGATAAGGAAATGAATTTCCAAAAACTAGAAAATTACTAAGTTACTAATACACTTGACATTTTATGTATGGACAGGTTACTTCTGTACGCTGGGATCAGAAGAACCCGCCCCTGTGGGAAAAACCTATGGAGACGTGTGTCCGGCTGGCTACTACTGTAACAATGGCACCCACACCCCAGCTCCCTGTCCCCCGGGGACATTCCTCAACTCCACAGGCATGGGAGACATCAACAACTGCCTGCAGTGTTCTCCAGGTAAATAACACTTCAACACTACATTTATTTGAAATTTGGATTATCTTAATGAAGCTTCATAATCAAAGGATATTTGTTTTTTAAATTATGTTTTCCATTGATATAGCAGTATTAAGATTTTAAAATATTTATTAATAAGTGAATTGCATCACACCTGTGAAAATTTTGAAATATTTGTTTTCATTTTATGATTTTAATATAACCAAAAATTAAAAGACTATATTTGTATTACATAATGACTAAGTGCTTGATGCTTTGATTATAGGGTACTATTGTGATGCACATGGACAGACAGCCATTACAGCTGAGTGCGCTGCTGGTCACTATTGCACCCTGGGAGCAAACACATCTACTCCAACAGATGGCAGCACAGGTAAGCCCCAAAATCTCACTTATATTTGTTAGAGCTGCTACTAAGTGTTTTGCAGAAGAAATGACTTATAGATATTCAACCACGGCTACTCTTTTATTTATTTCTACAGGGAACATTTGTCCAGAAGGCCATTACTGTATCCAAGGGTCCAGCAAACCAGAGCCATGTGGAAATGGAACATACATGAACCACACTGGAGCCTCTGCCTGTTATGTCTGCCCTGCTGGTCATTACTGTGTGAACAGGGACAGGGCTGATGTCTGTCTCCAAGGCTACTACTGCCCAGAGGGCACTGGGGCTGATCTCCAGCCCTGTCCCACTGGCACATTCGGAAACACCACAGGACTCATCAACGAAACTCAGTGTACTCCTTGTACAGGTAAAAATGTGGAATTATGGAAAATTGTTTTAATTTACAGTATTGAAATTTCTGTGATTAAACAGACAAGTTTTAAAAAACTACAACTCGTAATAAGTCATAGGTTAACCCTTCGGTTCCTAATTTAGAATTTTAGCATTAATGTATTGAGAAATATTTTGAAATGTTGACCTGTATATAAAGGTGGCTCTTTCTGCGGGACCCCTGGAGCCTCCCAGCCAGATGGGCAGTGCTTGGCAGGCTATTATTGTGAGACGGGAGTAGACACAGCTACACCCACAGACTCTGGAGCCCACAAAGGAATTGGAGGACAGTGCCCACTTGGATCATACTGCCCGAAGGGATCAACCACACCAACACCATGTGCTGCTGGCTCATTTACCAATGTCAAACGTAAGAAAATCTCACAATTTTTTAGGAAATTTGATGCTTACAGTACTATCAGTACTTTCAATTGATTTTTTAACCAAATATTTGTATATTTATTTTTAGAAAAGGGATCATGTGACCAGTGCATTGGTGGGTACTACTGTGTACAGAACACCAGTGACCCCTACTCCTTCCCCTGCCCTGTGGGTCACTACTGCCCGCCGGGCACTAAGTATGACACCCAGTACAAGTGTTCCTCAGGCTCCTACAACCCACTGACCACCCAGAGCAGCTCCACGGCCTGTAAGCTGTGTGATGCAGGCACCTACTGCTTCGGGGCGGGATTGAGTGCTCCCACAGGAAACTGTAGCCAGGGCTGGTTCTGTACTGGAGGGGCCTCAGAGTCCAAACCACTGGTGCTTGGTAAGTTTTCGCCCTTATGACAAGGAGTAAGTCTCACATTTACTATTAACAAATTTACGTATTAAACATTTAAGATTTTAAACCGATGTCTGTTTTCTACAGGTAACTACACCAGTATAGATGTGTGTACCTGCCCCGCCAACAACTATACGGGGGGTAAGTGTCAGCCAGGCTCCTTCTGTCCTGAGGGGTCCTCCGCCCCCACCTCCTGTACCACAGGGATGTACTGTGATGACTACGAGTTGGCCACACCTAAAGGTTTGTTATAGTACTGTATGTAATACTATGTGGAGATACAGTATCTCCCCAGAATTGCTTATGAACATACTTGAAGTTTACAGCTAGGATATAGAAATTTTGGGGATATTAATATATGCATGCTTTTTATGAGAGATAAAATATTTATTTTGTTTTGACTGCCTGAATTAAAGTCTTTGTATAAATTTTTGTCTGGTATCAGGAAATTGTCAAGCTGGATACTATTGCCCAACCGGTCAGACAGAGGCCAACCCTGCCCCCTTCCTGTGTATTGCTGGTCACTACTGTGAGGAGGGGTCAGGCACACCCACTCAGTGTCCAATCGGAACCTTCTCCAATGCCACCGGAAACAGCAACGTCACGGACTGTAAACCCTGTACCGCAGGTGAGAAAGCTTTTATATTAGAAAATGATTACATTTTCATATGGTATGCATGAAATTATGACTGTATTGAAAAATCTGATGATGAAGTGTAAATCATGGATGACAGTATATTTTGTAAAAAATGACCTATGAAGGAAGAATCTTATCTCTCATCTATGTGAAATGTGAAATACTATGGAAGCAGGGTAGTGGTGCAGTTGTTTGTGAAATGAACAACTGTACATTATTTTTTTTATCTAACTTGTACCTCTTGATTGCTTTGTAGGATTCTATTGTGATGGCCTGGGTCTGGTTGCTGAAACAGGGCCATGCACTGCAGGATATTATTGCCCTGAGGGCCAAACTACAGGGGCGCCAACAGCCTTTGTATGCCCTACCGGATCATATTGCCCCACGGGAAGTGCCCTACCAAACATTTGTCCGAGAGGTAAGCAGGACAAATTGTTGATTGTCTATAAATCGTGTCTCTTATAAATTCATTACCAAACTTAATTAGGCTTCATGTGACTGTTTGATCTGTAATTATTGGAGTTTCGAGAGGAAGCTTTTAAATTCATTAGAAATATTTCAGTGATCTAATAAATTTTTTGTACAGGTAAATACAACTATCAGACAACACAAGCCACCTGTCTGGACTGCCCGGCCGGTAAATACTGTGACCCCTATGAGAATGGTAATGTGACGGGAATTGTGACCCCACTGAGTTGTCCAGCAGGGTACTACTGCCCCCTTGCCACTGGCTACAACATGACCAACCCCTGTCCCTCGGGAACCTACAGTCCTTTCACAGACTTCGATGCTGCTGGTGAGTGCTGAGTCTTTGAAACATCATTTCCAGTGAATATTGTATCAAGTTAAAGCAGTACTTCTAAATTCAGCTAAATATATTCCAGCACATAAAATGTATACTGTTAGTTTCTTATAAATGAAACACTATTTATTTTCTTTCAGCTTCGTGCAGTTCCTGTGACCCAGGTAAATACTGCCAGACCCCGGGCCTGACCGCCCCAGAGGGAGACTGTGCCATCGGTCACTGGTGTATGTTTGGAGCCAACACCTCCACCCCGACAGATGGTACCACAGGGGATGTGTGCCCCCAGGGAAGCTTCTGTCCAGTGGGCAGCTCAAGAGGTAGGGATATACAAACTGTTGTACTGTAGATATAACATACTTAGTCTAGAAGTAGGGACTTACAGACTGTTAGATATAAAGTACTTGATAGCTTTATTTGACTTTCTTACTGGAGGTCTGAGGGGTCTTTGCCACTCCTCCCTCTTTAGTTGTGTGAACACTCTTCTGCACATTATATAAATAGTGCCTGTTTGGGAGGGTAACAGTTGAAATTGACACCCCGGAGAAAACCATTGTCAACCGATGCGAAGCGGAGGTTGACAATGGTTTTCGAGGGGTGTCAATTTCACCTGTTACCCTCCCAAACAAGCACCATTTATTTTATTATACTGAATGTCTTAATTTTAAAGAAAGCATAATTGACTTATTTAGGAATGATGTGAATTCTACGGCAAACCGTACGCGCATAATTTACGCACATGTAACAATTCGTTGTGTTACCCGTTGCCAAGTGTGTTGCTAACGCTGAGGGTAATAGAACGGATTATAAACTGCATCTAACCCAATAACATGAGGTATAATAACATATAATGTAACATGCTGAAAATATCATATCTATTATTTCATTTCATATATTCAAATATCATATTTCATTTGCTTCTTATAGGAGAATACTGTCCACAAGGAACTTTTGGCAACACCACTGGACTGAGGTCAGCCAATGAGTGCATCGCCTGTGAGCCAGGGTACTACTGCCCCACCCAGGGGCACGTCAAGCCATACGATCAGTGTAACGCTGGGTACTACTGCTCTGGAGGCTCTATAGAGGCCAATCCAGTGGCCAAGAGCTATGGTTACGTGTGTCCAGTGGGACATTATTGTCCCAAGGGAACTCCTGTCCTGGTGCCATGTCCCAAAGGAACCTATCAACCAGGCACAGGTATATATAGTGCTTACGTTTGTAAACTGTTTTCTGTGATTATGTTTTGCGCAACTGATTTTGTCATATTGCAGACAATTTAATTTTAACTAAAAATATCAGCTTATCATAGATTGAAAGTGTTGAAGAAATAATTTTTTTTTAGGTTTCCTGTTTACTAATAGTATCATGAGCAGAATTTGCTGCATCTTAATCTTGTTATCCTATATAATTATGTTATGTATTAAAAATTGTCATATACAAGTACTGAATATTTCCTTAAAATGAATTGGCTGTTAAAGAACTCTTTTCCCACAGGAAAATCTCAGTTGTCAGACTGTGTGAACTGTTCGCCGGGCCGGTACTGTCTGGAGTCTGGTAATGACACCACAACAGCAGACTGTCAAGCCGGCTACTACTGTGTCAGTAAAGCCGAAATTCCCAACCCAACAGGTACAGACACTATCATTAATGATACTAAAAAGGTCAACTTTCTAGTACCGGTGTCATATAATATTTTAATACCGCGAAATATTGAACCCGGGTTCAATATATTATGCGATATTATGAACCCGGGTTCAATATATCGCTGCGAAATATTGAACCCCCCTATAAAATATTGAACCCCGGGTTCAATATATTATGGCTGCGATATTTTGAACCCCCCCTCTAAATTTTATTGCTATTGGAGAGGGGGTTCAAAATATTATGGCTGCGATATTTTGAACCCCCCTCTAATTTTCAATGCTATTAGAGAGGGGGTTCAATATATTATGGCTGCGATATTTTGAACCCCCTCTCCTATTTCCAATTCCCATTGGAGAGGGGGTTCAAAATATTATGGCCGCTATATTTTGAACCCCCCTCTTCTATTTCCAATTCCCATTGGAGAGGGGGTTCAAAATATTATGGTTGCTATATTTTGAACCCCCCTCTTATTTTCAATGCTTTTGGAGAGGGGGTTCAAAATATTATGGTTGCGATATTTTGAACCCCCCTCCAATTTTCAAATTCCCATTGGAGAGGGGGTTCAAAATATTATGGCTGCGATATTTTGAACCCCCCTCTTATTTTCATTGCTATTGGATAGGGGGTTCAAAATATTATGG
>WFKH01006014.1:30339648-30375046 GCA_016163765.1 Magallana hongkongensis
AATTCCCATTGGAGAGGGGGTTCAAAATATTATGGCTGCGATATTTTTAACCCCTCCTCTAATTTTCAAATTCCCATTGGAGAGGGGGTTCAAAATATTATGGCCGCGATATTTTGAACCCCCCTCTTATTTTCATTGCTATTGGAGAGGGGGTTCAATATATTATGGCTGCGATATTTTGAACCCCCCTCCAATTTTCAATTCCCATTGGAGAGGGGTTTTCAAAATATTATGGTCGCGTTATTTTGAACCCCCTCTTATTTTCATTGCTTTTGTAGAGGGGGTTCAAAATATTATGGTCGCGATATTTTGAACCCTCCTCCAATTTCAAATTCCCATTGGAGAGGGGGTTCAAAATATTATGGCCGCGATATTTTGAACCCCCTCTCCAAAGGGAATTGGAAATAGGTTGGCGGTTCAATATATCGCGGCCATAATATTTTGAACCCCCTCTCCAATGGCAATGAAAATTAGAGGGGGGTTCAAAATATCGCAGCCATAATATTTTGAACCCCCTCTCCAAAGGGAATAGGAAATAGGCTGGGGGTTCAATATATCGCGGCCATAATATTTTGAACCCCCTCTCCAATAGCAATGAAAATTAGAGGGGGGTTCAAAATATCGCGGCCATCATATTTTGAACCCCCTCTCCAATGAGAATTGGAAATTTGAGGGGGGTTCAAAATATCGCGGCCATAATATTTTGAACCCCCTCTCCAAAGGCAATTGGAAATAGGTTGGGGGTTCAATATATCGCGGCCATAATATTTTGAACCCTCTCTCCAATGGCAATGAAAATTAGAGGGGGGTTCAAAATATCGCGGCCATAATATTTTGAACCCGGGGTTCAATATTTTATGGGGGGGTTCAATATATCGCAGCGATATTTTGAACCCGGGTTCAATATATCGCGGGGTTCAAGATATTATATGACACCGGTATTCAAAATACAATACTCATATAATTATGATACATTACCCCTGGTTTTTCATTATTGTGTGAATACTTGTGTTAACAGATGGAACAACAGGAGACATATGCCCCATCGGTCATTACTGCCCCACCGGTTCCTCCACTCCCCAGCCCTGTAGTTCATCGACCTACATGAACCACACAGGTGCTGCAGCCTGTTACACCTGCCCCCAGGGCTACTTCTGTACCTCTGGCAGCACTGCTGATCCTTGCCCCCAGGGATACTACTGTCCTATTGGCACTGGCACAGACAAGAAACCTTGCCCCGTGGGTAAGTACCATTATAGTGACTGTATATATAACTATCAAACAACCATCGGGGGTCCTCTGATGAAGATATTTACTGTGAAGGACAATCAGGAAGAATTCATGAATTGAATTTGTTGAAAAATTAATTTGATTGGTTGTATTGATACAGGTACATTAAATTTAATATGTGATGAGAAGCTATAATTTGATTGGTTGTATTGATACCGTTTTATGTACATGTAATTTGATTGGTTGTATTGATACAGGTACATGTAATTTGATTAGTTGTATTGATACACTTGTCAAGTAAATCTGTTATGTGATATGAGAAGCTAATTTGATTGGTTGTATTGATATAAGTACATAATATGTTCATTGATGAGGAACTGAATTCGTTGATTGGTTGTATTAATACAGTTAAATGTAATTTAATTGGTTGTATTAATATAATTAGTACATAATATGTAATTTGAGGAGGAACTAATTTGATTGGTTGTATTGATACAGGTACATTCGGAGCAACAGACAGACTGAGCAATGAGACAGAGTGTACAGCCTGTACCGGTGGCCATTACTGTGACTCCCAGGCCCTCACCCAGCCCGCCGGGGGATGCAGTGCAGGATATTACTGTGTTTCAGGTACACCGCAAAAAAAAACATAACAACAAATTTACTCATCAACTTGTACAGTCTTTGATATTTATAAATGTTTTATGCAACATAATTAAGGAAACAAAATGTTAGCTCAATGGAGTGTAATTTTAATCTATTTATTTTTTATGCATTTTAATGATTGATTTATTTATTTGAAACAAGAACATACAATACACTAACAACATTCATAAATGTAGCTGGTATTTATATGAACATTTTATTAATTCTTACATCGCTGTTGTTTGCTGTTTAGGTGTTAACATTGCCTCACCTGCTGTGGCTGGAACATTCATCGGAGACGGAGGGGTTTGTCCCCCGGGAACGGAATGTCCATTCAATTCCAGCTACCCAACACCCTGTGCCCCTGGAAAATATGCTCCAATGGCAACGACGGCAGCTTGTAATGATTGTCCAGCAGGTGATTTATACTACTTCTTTCTTGGAACTGTCGTATTTAAATATTAAATTTGTAAATTCATAGATTATGATTTTGTACATCACTTGAAATTTTATCTGTTGTTGAGTCATAATTTTACCTCTGACTTCTGTGAATGACAGGTTACTACTGTGTGAACACAACCATCACCCCCACCATCTGTCCTGTGGGTCATTACTGCCCCAAGAACACTGAGTTTGACAAACACTACCCATGTCCTCCAGGAACCTACTTCAACCAGACAGGTCAGGACCTCAATATTTAATCCATATAGTGCATAGAAACATCACAAACTTTGTCACTATAACTGTCCATTGGTGTTTAAAAAAAAAATTGGTGTAATTTTTAAATGAGATTCTTGGATACATGTATGTTATATACAAATTCTTTAAGGTTTTAATGTCTCCCTTCTTAAAAAATCAATGAACATGCTCATGCTGTCAATGCTACAGCATAAAAGGATAACTTTCGGGGATCTTTTGGATTATTTTTTTTAAGAAAAAATTTCTAATTTATAACTACATGTATATTAAGTATTTGGCTAGTGAAGTTAAGCCTTCTCATTGCAACTTGACAATATTTCAAAATAATTGAAATCTGTTGCATTCCATTCTCAGGTGCCTTGGCAGAGTCAGATTGTATGGACTGTCCCCCTGGACAGTATTGTGAGGGAACAGGAAATGTCTTCCCCACAGGATTCTGTGATGAGGGATTCTGGTGTGGAGGGAAATCTTTCCAGAGGCGGCCATACGACACAGGGAATCTCACCGTCATCAATGGAACTACCAAGTAAGCAGTCTTCTTCCAGAAACTTTTGGGAACTTCATTTATACAAAAATGAAATATAAAAAACTTAAGTAATGCTATGCCATGCACACCACAATATCAAGTCATAAAATTCTATAAACTTTAGTAATGTTCTGCCATGAATATCACAATGTCAAATCATAAAACACTATAAATTTTAGTAATGCTATGCCATTTACAATATGTCTTAATGTCAAGTCAATGAACTCAACATATGTCTGTTATCTTTCAGTGACCTATATTCCAATGACACCTGTGCCCCTCTGTGGGGATGTGTGTGCCCAGCTTTCCAGCTGACCAGTGGTGGAATTTGCCCCATGGGATACTACTGCCCAGTGGGCTCCTCCCAGCCCTCGGCCTGTACCCCAGGAATGTACTGCGAGACTCCAGGGCTGCCTCTACCAACAGGTGCAGATTAAGACAATGTTATCACATTTAATTTGTATTTTATACTTGAGGTACTCTAAATTAAAAGCTCTGAAATCAGGTTGCGCCATGTGTAAAAATCATTAGGACAAACAGAAGTATTGGTTGAAACCTGAAAGTTTACGTCTGAAAGATATGTTGAAATAGCTTTTATTTTAATTTCTTCTTACACAGGAAACTGTAGTGCTGGTTGGTACTGTAACCACACAAGTTCCACAAAGTATCAGCACATGTGTCCAGCTGGCTCCTACTGTCCATCTGGATCTGACATCCCAACTCCATGTCCAGCCGGAACCTACTCCGGTTTGGATAATAATGGAGCACTCAGTGACTGTCTCAACTGTACAGCCGGCCACTATTGTCATGGTAATGTCCTCCTCCAATATAGCTAATTATCTGCACAATCTTTTTGAGGATATCTTTAGTATAACATGATCATATTTCAGTGAGATTTTAAGATAGAGAGAATATATGTGCCTTACAATGGTCAATGAATGGTTCCTGTTATTTTGTCTCTGCAGGTCTTGGAAACACTGCCCCTACTGCCCAGTGTGCGCCAGGCTACTACTGCCCCGGGGGACAGGAATCTAGCACCCCATCAGGACTGGAATGCTTTGCGGGCCACTACTGCCCACAGGGTTCTAATTACCCCATCATGTGTGACAATGGAACCTATCAAGTCAACCCAGGCCAAGATGGCTGCCTTACTTGTCCAGCCGGATACTTCTGTGATGCTGCATCAGGTAAAAAAAATAAATAAATCCATCATCAATCAGTGGGATATTATCGTTTTATATTTAAAAATATTTTAGTTTCACACATTCTGAGAGAAATTGGTTGTCAAATGGTGCATATTAAGTCATTTAACTTGTCTATATGATATTTGTCTCTTACAGGAAATGTGACTTATGTGAATGGTAATTGAATCACTTGCATGTTGTAATCCTCGTCATATTAATCCATTTGTTCATACAGTTATTTTCCTACTTACATACAGAGAAAAAATTATAACTTCAGTTGCATGAATTGTATCTTACCATTAATTTAAGCATGCTCTTGAATGTATATTAATATGTGTATACCTGTTTACTCTGATTTTATGTAACACTTGTCTTATTTTCCCTCACCTTTGATTGAAATTATTCATCAGAATTAATTGTCATGTATTATTAATCTTTTTATGTATTCCGTATGATTGTATGCATGATTGAAGATTTAAAGAGAAAACATGAATACCTTGATTTTGATAATAAGACTATACCTTATAATGCATGTTTTGACAATACACATTCACTGATTGATATATTGCACCATATTACTCACTCTTCCTTTATATTATCTGTAAAGCACCCTTATTCCTTATTTATTTATTTTTACGAATAGAAAGAAGGTTTTAAAAAATCTTCTGTATAAAACTTATTGCTACTAACATTTTATATTTGAATGAAAATGAAGATTTCATTGAATACGTTCTTGGACTTACTGTTGAATGTTTAATATTTAAGGTAACCCTGTGGTGAACCCTACCGCTTGCCCAACAGGATATTACTGTCCCGAGGGAACAATATCCGGACAGTCCTATCCGTGTCCCATAGGAACCTTCGGTCCCAATCAATATCTGTTTGCTCAGGAGAACTGCACATCTTGCACGGCAGGTTATTACTGCCAACAGGCAGGGTTATCTGCCCCTACTGCAGAGTGCTATGGAGGATTCTACTGCACTGGTGGCGCTGAAGTTGCCGAACCTGTCTCTCATAATGTGAGTTACTTCATATTTTCATTAATACATGTACAAGTAGCTTGCAAAGTTTCAATATATATAACTATCTTGTAAACAGTGATTAAGTTTGTAAATTATGAAAAATCAGCATGAAAATGAGTTAGGTACATTTAATTCTCTTTGATGAGTGGATTATAAGTACTGGAATAAATGTCAGGATCATAACTTTTTTTTTTATTGTTTATAGGTCAACTTGACCCATAATGTCACCTTCACTGGAAATGACAGATGTCCCACCGGATACTTCTGTCCCAATGGAACCAGCTACCCCAAGCCCTGTCCAATAGGAACATTCTCGGAGGTGCGACAGGTGTCACAGGAGAGCGACTGTCAGCCGTGTCGCCCCGGGCGATACTGTAATCAACAGGCCTTCACCATGATCACCACCGCACCCAACTGCTCCGCAGGGTATGTACTCGTATAGGGGATTTGTTAAACACCAAACACATTTTTAACGAAGTTTTGTTATTAGACTTAATGATTATAATGTTACTATATGTACAACCAAGAGGTTTCTGTTGAAATAATTACCAGCAGGAAACATGTATTTGATTATTTGAAACAATTTTTGGCTTTGTTAGGCTGTTTGGTGTTTATTTTGTTGGAGATTTTGTCAGAAATGAAATTAAATTTTATATTTCAAATACCGGTATATGTAATATTCAGAAATGCATTATTTACGCAAATGTAATTTGTCAATTGAAAGAAGTCTGCAGACAACAAAATAAACAAAATTTTATCCCTAGAAAATATTTTTGATTTTACAGTACATGTATATGTAAATTCTTAACCAATTTTTCTCATACTTTAAACCAGGTACGTGTGTACAGGAGGGGCCACTAGCTTCATTCCCACAATCCCCACCCACGGCTACATGTGTCCCACGGGACACTACTGTGTGGAGGGCACCACCCAGGAGCAGGGCTGTCCCCTGGGGACCTACCAGTCCAACATGGGACAGGACCACTGTCTCAGCTGTCCCGCCGGGAAAATGTGTACAGAGGTCAACCTGACCCTGCCCCTGGACTGTATGACAGGTATGTGTATCAGTTTGATAACTGTGTATTCAAGGATTGTATGATAAACTTTGTCTTGTTCTTATTGAATAAACTAAAACTAGTTCTATATTTTTAAAATATGTCTTGTATCAGATAGAGAGTGTATCAATATGCCTACTTTGTATACAGGGATAGAGAGATACTGTAACAGTGAAATTAAACTTCTTTTTTCAGGATATTTAAGATATCTTTGAAAATTATATAAGAAAGAAGTACTGGTTAGGTTTTGATACTTTTCTTCTTGAAATTAACTCGAGTGTACTCTGACTTTTGCCTTGATTGCTCTTAATAGTCAATATTCATAATGTAAATTCTTTTAATGTATCTGATCAGTGTGTTCTTTATGTGTGATTTACAGGTTACTACTGTCTGGCTGCCCAGGACCCGATCCCCTGTCGCAATGGAACCTACAACAATGTAACAGGAAGGAGCTCAGAGTCGGACTGTGTGGACTGTCCTGTGGGAAAATACTGTGAAGGACTTGGAAACAGTGTTCCTGATGGTCAGTTAAGAGTCCATGTTCTTGGTGTGTCCAGTATCATATTCAATTCTGGATGAATGATCTGGAAGTTTTTCAGTATTTATTATGAAGTTAAACATTTAAATAATTTTAATCAATTAAAAAATGTATGATATGTAAAAGGATACATTACTGATAATATGATTTACCCAGCAAGTTATATGTAAGTTAGTTTTAAGAGTTTAATTTTGATTCAGAATTTCTATTGTTACAGTTCAGGACTCTTCAAGGCATTTGTACTGATTACATGTGGTATGATTGTTCCACAATTAGATGATTATATTGTTAATTCTATGTACCCTAATGTTTAAAATCTGTATTAAGGTGACTGTGATGCTGGGTACTTCTGTGAGGGTGGAGCCAACAGCAGGGCCCCCTCCCCCTCCCCCACCTACCCCAACAACGGACTCTGTGACCCGGGCAGATACTGTGTCTCAGGGACCAGCATGCAACAGGAGTGTCCCCCTGGAACTTTCAGAAACACCTCAGGTAAGCATTTGTCCATTCTGAATCAAATTAAGTACTATTACTAATATTTTGGGAAATATATCATTTAACATGGAGGAAGTTATTTCAAAAAAGTTCGAGTCCAATGTACTGACATTCAGCATCTATCATAAATTTGTTGTAAGAGATTTATTTCTTAACTGGCATAAAACATGCAACTATTATGATTAAATCTATAAAGTAAAACAAGAATAAGAACAAATTTGAATTACATATAAAGATTCCTCTCCTAAAATACAGGTGCGGCAGCATTGTCGGATTGCCTCCCCTGTACAGGAGGATATTACTGTGCTGGCAATGGACTGACCTCCCCCACAGGTCTCTGTGCGGCCGGCTACTACTGTCCAGACAATGAGACCATCTCCTCCGCCACACCCTCAAGCTTTGTCTGCCCCTCCAACTACAAATGTCCCGAGGGGTCAGCTAAGCCTGAGCCCTGCCCATCTGGAGAGTTTCAGGCCAACATGGGGATGTCAGTGTGTAGTAAATGTCCTGCCGGCTTCTACTGTAACACAACTGGCAATGTGCCAATCAAGTACGACTGTCCACCATTCCACTACTGCCCAGAAGGTGAGCTTTACAGTTGTATTTCAGTATATTAGCCTACATATTACTTTTAACACACTATGAAAAAATTTCTTAATGTAGTTTTTTAGTTAATTCTTGCATGATAGAAATACAGTATATGAAGGAATGAAATTTATGAGAGCTGGAATATAGTTAACTCTGTTTTCTGCTCTGTTGTTTTAGGAACCACCAATCCCACCAACTGTCCGGATGGAACCTTCACTTTCTCCAACATGACCAACCTGGAGTCTGCTGCTGAATGCTTGCCCTGCCTGCCAGGAAATTACTGCAGGTGTGTATAACCTCATTAAGGTAAAGTGAGCTTATAAACATACAAGTATACAAAATCAGTGCCATGTTCCAAAAAATGTTACCTCTTAGTTAAACAATGGCCTATATACTTTGAACTGTGTTGAAAAAATTCCGAAACAAAAATTGAAATCTAATTGCATCATCAAAGCAGATGCAACATCAAAGCAGATGCAATATTGTCAGTTTCTTATTTTTCAAGTGTATGAGCTGAGGTAAAAAAAAAAAAACACCTCATGATTGTCTTTATCCAGTGGAAAAGGTTTTAAACACTTCTTTTCTGTTTGGTAGAGGAGGAATGATTTCCAGCGAGTGTCTAGCTGGATACTGGTGCAAGTCTGGCTCCAGTAACAACCTGATAAACCGGACCATCGAGTTCCAGAACTGTTCAGCCAACGAAGACTGCTCGGGCCTGTGTCCTAAGGGTCACTACTGTCCTCAGGGCGTGGACCTTCCCCTCCCCTGCCCAGAACACACCTACAGAGACACCGAGGGGGCAGAGACCCCCGACCAATGTGCTCCCTGCCCAGCGGGCTTCTATTGTCCATCAGGTAATGATTGACAACTACTCTTGTTAGTGACGATAAAGTTTAATGTTTACAACTGAGTTACAGATAAAATAATTTATCTTAGATAATTTTTTTCAAAACTTTGCAACTTTCTGTCAATTTACAATATTAATTTTATGACTTGTACTTTGATCTATTGTTCATTAACATTCAATTTCTTTCTTTTAATATCTAACATAGCTGGTAAGTTTAATGTCACTTTTGCATGCTTTAAAGAAAAAGTGCTAATATAAATATGCTGTTTGTGCATGGCTGTACTTTATATTGAACAAAGAGGGAAGATCTAATTTCTTGCCATGTAGCTCCATGAGTCATTCATTCTCCCTGCAAGAGAGAGGGACTTTTTAAGACGATTTCTTGAAATATAAAACTGGAACCCAAAATCCTTCAACGAAATCATACTCCTTTACTACAATTGTTTTCCCCTTTACCCTTAATTTTTGCTCATTTGCTTGACATCCTTCTGCATATATGGAAAAGTATTTATAATCTGTTATCAGTAAACCTTTTGCTTCCAAATTACCTTTTATAATTTTTCCCCAGTTTTGTATTTACTAGTAAATATATTTAGTGTGATTTTCTTAAAATGTTGTTGATAGAGTGGCAGTAAAAGTGTTGTTTAATTGATTGTATTTTAATCATGGGTTTGTAATTATATTTTGCATTGTTTACTGAATATTGTTTGTTACTGTGTAATAAAATGGTAATTAAGTTTTGTGTGGCATATTTATGGTGCATTTAATATAAACTAAGATACATAAAAATTCACGTTTATATATTACTTAAATAACTGGATAGCTTTAGGAATATTTGGGACCATGAGTTTTGCCAAAAATCTGAATATATTATAGAGCATTATTTAGAATTTTAAACTAGGTTCTGATTAATAACTGTTGTTGTCACTTGATCTCTACTCAGGCACATTCAACCCTGACCCCTGTCCAATTGGATACTACTGTCTGGAAGGGAACGGCACCACGGAGTGTCCCAGACTAAGGTACCGGAATGTCACGGGGGCCAAAACCGAGACAGACTGCTTCCCCTGTGAGCCAGGCTACTACTGCAATGAAACAGGTAAACCCATCACAGTCATTACATGTACATTGTAAAATGGAATATGGTCAACAACCTCCATCTTGCACAGCAACTGTGAAATAGAAAGATTTGTTAAGCATATATACAGTAATTTAAAAAATGTCATTTTGAGGTATTTCTAAATAATGCAAGTTGTTTGAGAAGGTAAAATTAAGAGGTAAAATTGTGGTAATGAAATATTTCACGATGAATAAAAGCACATAATGAACATGTCTTATTTCTTCAGGAATGGCTGATTACTCCACATACCTTTGCCCCCCTGGATTCTACTGCCTGTCTGGTCAGGAACCGATCCTGTGCCCCGCAGGTAGAATGAGAGACACTGCAGGGGCCGCTGACTACACCGACTGTCAACTCTGTCGTCCCGGGTACTACTGCCCCAACGACACCATCAACACCCAGGGCATCCCCTGTAGAGCCACTTACGAGTGTCCTACCGGATCCTCCATTGAGTCGGATTGTAGGCCCGGTCACTACTGCCCACCTGTGACAGGTGTACCGCCCATCTGTCCCCCCGGATACTACTGTCCAAATGCCACCGAGACGCCCATCCTGTGTGTATATCCATTCTACTGTCCTGAGGGAAGCAATATGACCTTAGCTTGTGACCTTGGATATCAAGCCTTGACCCATGCCGGAATAAGATATGACAAGGGATTGTCCTGTAGGATCTGCCCTCCTGGGTACTACGGAAACTCCACCACCAGAGCTACCTGTGAACTTTGTCCAGCTGGTTTCTACTGTCCAATGGGAACAGGGCATGGAAACACAAACCCTTGTCCAATAGGAACCTACTGTCCAATCGGCTCTGACCATCCTACCAACTGCCCTGCAGGATACAGAGGAGAGAAACTCCGAGCGGAAAGCTACCATGACTGTCATGGCTGCCCAGCAGGAACGTACAGTGATACTGAGGCTGCCACTCATTGTAAACCTTGCGGAAGCTCCTCTTACTCCACAGGAAACAGCTCCATATGTACTTGTATAGGCAAATACAGGTCATTCCAGAAATCAGTGGGGTCATGTGTGTGTTTGTCGGGATATATCTACTATGATGAGACGGACACTCAGAAGACGGAGGAAAACAGTGACGAGGACTGCCAGCAGATTGTAGACACGAGGTGTACAGAGTACGAAGTGCGGCTCGCCTCCACGCGCCAGTGCGTGCTGAAAGAAAGCGTGGACTGTTATGCTGGCTGTGACTCCTCGGGCTACCTCGACGTGGAACTTGGAGTGTACATAAATTTACTCATTTTTTTTTGTATAAAGAATTTAAGATACTCCTCAATTTTAATACCCTTTAAATTTTAGAATGTTTAAAAAAAACAGATCTGATCAAAGATTTTATTGATGTAATTTCAACTGTGTTTGTAGATGCCTGTGCAATGACTTGATCGCAGCAGACTATGTCTGTGATGCCTCCTGTTTGGCTGTTGCTCCCTCTGTGACAGCAGAGCTACAGAGTGATGGCACCCTCCAAGTAAAGATCACCAACTCCAGCGGCCATGTTACCACCTCTCAGGTACGCTCAGGCCAAAGTTTTTACTTTAAAGTATAAGAACCATAAAAGTAAAGTAAAACACGCTTATGGCAACCACACGCTTATAATGAATTGGCACTTAAAGTGAAGTGATATTTATTCCCAGAGGATTTTAAACTTATTGTGAAGCTAATGATTATAATGAATTACGTAAACTTTATAACAAAGCAAAATTGCCCATCCCTGGCACTTTGTTATAAGCGTGTTTTACTGTACATGTAATTGTATGATTAATCTTTTTCTCTTTTTTTTATGCAAAAGGAAATACAGTCAAACTTCGTTATCTCAAACTAGATGGGACTGTTTAAAACTTCGAGATATCCGAGTATTCGAGATATAGAGGGTAAAATAGTTAAAAAATAAGTGGTTGGGATTTACAAATCACATCGACATATCCATTGTATTTGAGATATCAATGTTTGAGATATTGAAGTTCAACTGTATAGTCATTTCATGAAGTTTTAGGGTATTTGGTATTTTCAATGAATTCTTTCAGACAATGACAAAGATGTAATATAGTCTTTATATTCATTTGATTTGTTTCTTCAGACAATGACAGATATATTCGGCCCACTGGAGAGTACCAACGGTGTGAAGGGGGTGATGGTTGTGAATTTCTATGATGACCGCATCACTTCAACAATCTTCAGAGATCAGTCAGAGGCCAAGGACTTGTTCTGTAAGTTTAGAGAAGTCCATTATCAAAATTCTTGTTTTTTTGACTATTAAAAAGTTCTGAAAGGTTTTGCTAAAGAGATTAGATTAAGATCTTAAACTTAAGAGAATAAAGTAGATTTATTGATCAATATTTTCTTCTTTGAAGAAAATAATTTAAAGTTTTACCACTGTTTCTTAATTTCTCTATTTTAAGAATTAGTGGCATCTCTTACATGTCCACAAATTTTTGAAACTTTTTTTTCTATTCTTGTCACTCCAGTTGCAACACAGGAGAGAATTATTGGCTATTCTTTTAAATAATCATCAGTATGACCACAGAATTTATGAACTTTTATATAAACTTTCCCTTTTATTCCACCCTGCAGTGACAACCCAGGAGATGGCCAGTGGAGTGACCAACGCCCCGGGGACCCACATCGGTCGCCGTCGTCTGCTGGCCACCACCGTCCCCAACAACCAGATCTCCAACAGCTTGCTGTGTCTGGAACTCAACGAGATGGTCATGTTCAAGATTTGGATCAATGACACAGACCGGACCAAGAGCCACTACCCCGTCTATCTCAAGGACCACCTGTTCAGCAACAATGCCAACTTTGACTACGGCCAGTTCCTGGCTCTGAAGAATCTGATCGAGACAACCAATGTTAACATATCCACGTTTGCTTTCGTCTTCACCGAGGCTGGGAATTATGTGTTCCAAGACTACTCCACTTCTACTTCGTAAGTTTTTATTATAGTCATTATATCTGTATATACATACTTATTATTTATTGAAAATTTTGTCTGTAATATGCTAAAAGTCAAAGAATATATAATGTTCAGTGTCAGAGTGTTATCAGATTCTTTAAAAGTAACCAATATCTTGGAAGTTTGAAAGAAATTTACTCATACTATGTCTTATTGATTCTTAAATCTGGTGAAAAAATACGTTGTACTAATTTTTCTTTCTTTAACTTTTAGCTTGATTTACATCAAAGTGATGAATGCTGGCACCACCTGTGGCACAGGGTCTCGAGTCCAGGCAGCCACCGCCTCTAATCTTGTGGCGCTAGGATTCTACAAATCAAACCCCAGCAATGTGGCTCCTGACTGGGGACTGATCATAGGTATAAAAACAGATTTCTGTGCTGGGATAAACTATTTATGTTTTGTTATCTTCACTGAAAAATATGATTTTTAAAAAAAATTTCTAAATGTCTAATTCTGAATAAATTTTGTGTTGAAAGGCATGATTGCATTCTTCGGAGCACTGGTTCTGCTGTTGGTGGTGGCAGTGATTGTCTGGAGACCTAGGGACGCCGGCATATATCCCATGAAGCACTGGAAGCCACAGTACCGCAGCCTGGGGGCTCCTCCTCCTGTCCCCTCCTACATGAGATACGATGTAGGACACTGGCCAGACAAAGCAATGTGAGTATATATATATATAGACAGCAAACAGCAAACCCTGAACAAGATTGCATGATTGTGCTTTTAGAGACAATGTCTCATTATGCTTCTGAAGACAAAGCTAGCTGTAAGCACAAAATGTTGTTTTTAAAAAATACTTTTTGGTCTAGCACCATTTAAATGATTACATGTACTATTTCAATTGGCAAACTCTGACCTTCATGATTTGGATCTACTAATTTGAAATGCACAATTCTGGAAATACAAACATTTGCTTTGTTTTTTGCTTTCTTTTGATTATTACTGCTGATATTGTTACAGTGCTGATAGTGGTCTAGGAGAAAGAGTGACAGGGGATGGAGCAGAGGCCAATGTTTTGGACTCCATGGGTAAGTCTTTCTGAACAGTGTTACTATATAGTTTACAGTCCAGGCAATCCAGACTAATTATACTAATAGAAGTATACATGTTTATATTTCACTTTATGCAGCTACATGTACTTCTGTTTTCTGAGCTAATGAATGATATATCTCTTTTTTTTAAACAGCCATCAAAGGAGTTGAGGATCTGGAAAATTTCAACGTGAAGGTGTTCTACGACAAGCTAGAGGACCAGAACCTCCACATGGCCTCACAACTGGCCAAGCAACAGGAGGACCTCAAGTCCTTCTACAAGAAGATCTGTGACCAGAACGAGGAGCTGAAGCACCTGCTGAAGAGCCTGGACCCAGCCAAGCTAGAGGAGCTGGAGAGGAAGATGGCAGAGAGAGCGAAGAGGGAGGAAGGCATGCAGAAGAGCGCTGGGGACGTGTTCAACATTGTCAATGGCAACGTCAACATGGGTGGGGCAGGAAAATACCGATTCGCAGGTGAACAATGTTTTCTGATTGGATATTTTACCTCACTGTCATGATACTGTTCACTTCCTATGTAATAATTTTTTAATAATCAATTAAAAGATTCTAACAGAAAAAATATAAATAAACCTGCATGATAAAATGTATGATTTTTATGAAGAAGTATATAAGGTTATAGAAAGCTATAAAGTCCAAGGTTTTGATGTGGACTCTACAAAGGTTCCTTGTTATTATCTGAACTCAGGTGGAAACAACAGAGAAGCAGAATTAATGGCTGCCCTTCAACTGCTGCTGGACCGACTGAACTCAGGCGATCTGCCAATCAGTCAGAGCATGTGGGAACAGATCCAGAAGGGTGGGGCCGTGCCTGAGGGTGGTTCTGTCATGAACATCAATAGGATGCCCGGAGGTCAAGGCAAACAGGTAAACTAGGTGATAGAGTAAAAAGTAAACTGACAAAAGAAAAAACAAGACAACAGATGGGTCAATGATTCTGCTTATGTTGCATATACTGTGGAATCATTAATATTCCCTGGTCTTAATTTTTGTGGATTTTTGGGTACTCCTTACCCTCAAACTAACACTCCCCATTGAGTTATTAAACGCAATCTGTATTCTTAAATATTTGGGAATCAATGATTCCACAGTTATGAAAGGTAATGATAGATACATGTACCTTACTTATTTTTAGGGAGAAGTCCTGAGAAAGCAGAGGGAAGAGAGGATGCAGTTAGACAGAGAACTGCAGCAGGAAGAAAACGACATGATCTCGGAGATAATCTCACGCAACGAGGACCAGCGGAAGGACACGGTCAACATGATGACAGACGGGCTTGCAGGCAAGCTCCAAGGTGACCTCAAAGATTCTCAAATCAAGGACATCCTAGACAAGTACGAGAAAGACCTTGATGCCAATATGAACAAATTCAATCTGGAGAAGGAGAAGCAGTTACAAGACTTGAGGAGGAAGTTGGCAGAGAAGAGAAGGAGGAAGGAAGCTCTGCTGAGAGAAAAACACAACAAAGAGGTCAGTTATCAAATGTGAACAATTAATGTTAGGTTCAAAGTTGTGATATTATATAGAAAATTATAATTTTCCTTGTTATATATCAAATAATGTTATTTGAAATGATCTAAGCATATTGACCACACACCATAGAGAGTACGGGCAATTTGATTTGAAAATTAGAAGTGGCTATATATATCCACAGTGTGTTCTGTTTATTTTTTCAGGCGGCTGATGAAGGTCTTCCCCCACCTCTTCAAGAAGATGATAATGTAGCGGACACAAAGATCCGACAGTCAGAGGCCCTGTACGACACTCTGCTGGCAGAGGAGGCTGCAGGCCAGGCTAAAGGCGAAGGGGAGATGGACCACCAACTCAGTGAAGAGAAACGCAGACAGGAGTCTGAAAAACTGCAAGATCATCTGGTTTGTATTCAAAAACTTAATTATATTCAAACCAGTGGGTTGAGGACATTTTTGTAGAATTTTCAATTTTTCACATGATTATTTTTATTTAAAATAACTTTCACTTTTGGTTTCTGCAGAACCAACTGGCTCAGCAGGGCATCATAACAGCTCAGCAGAAGGACGAACTTCTGAGGAAACACTTGGAGGCAGAGCAGAATCTCCAGAAGGTGCACAACCATCAGCGAGACAGCCAGATCTCTCACCTCAAAGACAAGCTCGCTGAGCGACGCAAGAGGAAGCTGGCCAAGCTACGCGCTCAGCAGGAACAGGAGCTGTCTGATGTAAGTAACTCAAACAAGCTTTTTTTCCCTTAGTACCAGTGTTTCTTTTCTGGATGTTTATACCTTTCAGATCAAGAACCTAAGACTTTGTTTTTAGTCTGTCTCAATGCTCTGCTGCCTAAAACATATTCCCTTGCTAAGTTTTGAGCTATGGAATAAAAATTAAAGACTTAATACTTGTTGTCTGTAAAAGTCAAAAAGCTACCCTATACATGTATGTAAATCTCACTTGGTTTATGATCATTCTTTAAGCTTTTATCTCTATGGCGAAATTGATGTCTTTAAGTTTAACTTTACATTGTCTAATGAACCTTTTCCTTTGTGCAGTTGCAAATGCGACTTCAAATTAATAATCAAATCTAATTTTTTTTATAGCTTTCCTCACATCTGATAGAAGATGGAAACACAGAAGGCTTGGAGCAAGAACTGGAGCAACTGAGGCGTCTCCATAAACAACAGATGGAGGCTGCTGAAGCAGAGATGGATGCAGAGGAAAAAGAACATGAGCGCCGCATCATCAGGAAAATCGACGATGATCACAACCAAGAATCTAAAAAGAAACGCAATGAAATTTTCAAAAAGGTCAGGTTTGGAATTTAAGCATGTAAAGAAATCCTTGATTAGCCTTCTTTTTTTCTCCTTTTTTGGGGAAAAATTTCTTCAAAATTTTGATTATCTTTTTCAAAATGGTTTTACAGATTGCTGAGCAATGCCCAGAACAGCAGCAGACAGCTATGCAGCGTCTCCTTGACAACTATCACCATGACACTGAGACCCTAGACCAAGAGCTGGCAGTACAGAGAAGTCGCCACCTGGCTGATCTAGAAGCCAAGCTGGCTGCCAGAAGAGCAAGAAAGTTAGCAGAAGCAAGAAGAAAGCAGGACGAAGAGGAGCAACAGAGGTTAATCTCCGAACAGAATCGCCAAATGCAGCAAGGAGGACAAATAGAGGAAGAGGAGACAGACTTGGCCCATGTTCCCAAAGTTCAGTACAGCCAGTCCATTGAAGAGCAGGCTCTTCAAAAGGAACAGGTACAAGCATCTTGACATATTTTAAAACTAAGGTTTTTTTCCAAAAATTGACGTCATTGAAAAATTGAAGTCATGGCACAGAGCTTGATTGTACATTGTTAATAATGCCAGTATTTTCTACAATAATTTTTAAAAATCCAGTTTTGAATGCTTTATTGACTGCCATAGAAACAATAATTTGGGGTTTGTTATAACAGGAAAGAATAAGAGATGAAATGAAGAAGAGACATAAACAAGAGAGAGAGAAGGTTGCAGAGAGACTGGGTGCTGAGGAGGAGAAGGAGGAGCGGGTGTTGACCAAGGAGCTGGACTCAGAGAGAGAGAAGCTGCTGAGGGAGAAGAGGAACAGACAGGCCACAGAGCTGTCCTCAAGGAAGGACCTCACCGAGGAGCAAATCAGAGATGTAAGTCTGTCATTATCAAAAAGTACATCTACACTGCTGAGAAAAGGATGTTATATTGATTTATTTTTTGCTTCACCCAAAACATTATGTTATATAAACTTTCATTAGGTGTATTTGAAAATTTTGTGGATCTTGCTTACAAATTAAACAAGGACTTAACCAACAAAACCCCAGCCACCCAATCCCCCTCCCAAAATTATTTTTACCTTAAGTTTATTCAATAATTCTTGATTTCCAAAATTACTTCCTTTGTATAATTACATAGCTTTCATATTGATCAAATGTAATGATCAGCCTTGAAGGAAATTTTTCTACCAATCAGTCCAATTGAAGCTGAATGCATAAGATTTTTTTTAAGTAATGCACAAAATTCATATCTCAAATCCTATTTTCTATTTCCAGCTTATGGCGTCTCATGAGCAAGAACTCGAAGACCTAGAGGAGAGGTTAGAGAACGACAGGCACCGGCAGTTCCTGAGTCTGAGGGAGAAACTGAACGCCAAACGCAACAGGAAGATGGATGAACTACGACGTAAACAGGATGTAGAGAGCACCAAGGAAATGATCGAACAGAAGAAAGAAGTGGATGAAATCAAACTGAAAAAAGTAAGTTGGTGGAGCAACAAGTTGATGCCTGAGTCTTCAATATTGAAATAATGACAGATGATAAAAAAATACATTGGGTTACTATAGCACTTGAATTTCTGGATTTTTGAAATGTTTGTTTCTTTGTAGGCTAAGGGTGTTGAACATGATGCCATTGTGGAAGGAATTAAACAGAATGGTGAAGACGATACAGACAAAGTGGTTAAAGCTGTCTTAGCCAAGAGGCATGCTCAGGTCAGATGGCTTTTTTTGTCAGAAATAAAAGCTAGGATCAAAAAGTCATTTCATTTAAGCTAAAAGAAATGGTAAATACATGTAGGTAATAAAGAAATGTTGTTGATTCATGTGTCAGTGCAAACCTGCACCTCACCTTTCAATGTAATGTATTATTTGTTCTATAAATAAAATCAAAATAAATAAAATAAAATTATGTGTTCTATAAATAAAATTTATCTTAATTAATCTTTAAATTTTCATTAAATCACAGGAAATGCAAGACCTGGAGAACCAGTTTAGAACCAAGAGGAAGCTAATGGTGGATGATGCCCTCAGCAAGCTGCATGAGAAATATGACAAACTGCGGGACAGTTTGGCCAAGCAGCACCAGGAAGAGTTAGCTGCCCTTCAGGTAAATTAAATTCATAATTTAGTCTTAAAAAATTGTACTGAAAAATCCACTAAATGTATATCTCACTCTAGTAATGCCAAGCAATTTTTTGCTGCAGAATTTTGAAAGAAAAAATCTAAATAAATTTAAATTAGAATAAAATCAAAATAAAATAAAATCAAAAGTCAGTCTTGGACATTTTCTATTTTAGAAAAAAGGACTTAAATCTGAAAAATAAGAGAATAAAACAGAATTCAAAGTGTTGAACTTTTTGTATTGTAGAAGAAGGGACTGAGCCCAGAGGAGTACCAGCACCAGAGGACTCAGCTCCTCAACAAACAGCAGCTGGAGGTGGCTGACCTGGAGAGGAGACTGTCTGAGGAGGAGCAGGATATAGAGCGAGGAGCGCTGACAGACTGGGAGGTGCAGTATGCCAGGGCCAAGCTGGACCTCAAGGAGAAACACTACAAGGTGAGAACTAGGCTCCAAATTAAAGAGGGAGGTACAATATATGAAAGGGGATCTGGCCTCACTGTTGCTGCCAACATTTCTCAACTTCGTTCACAACTTACCGGTAAATCAGTGAAAAAAGAAAATTGGTTGAATAAAATAAATTTAAGGCTAAGAATTAAGATTAAGATACTTATTAGTTGGCAGTGGCAGGGCCCGATTTATCATCAAATTCTGCAGAAAGTTTGCTCATGTCATTTGAGAATTGTGTTTTACCTGAGACTGTCATGATAGCTTAGGGTTTACTGTACAGTCTTGTTACTGAAAAGGAATATACCAAAGAGCAACTATTTTAGTTCTAAAGAATATATATGTACTATTTACTGGTATTCTTTAAATTACAAAATAATTTACGGAGTTTGGATGACTAAAAAATTTTCCATTTCAAAGTTAATGCTTTGGATTTTTTTTTCGTTTCCTAATTAGGAATTTGCTGAAGCTCTGAAGGGGTTTTCACCAGACCATCAAGGCATTCAGGATGCTCAGCACAGCATTGAGGAGTTGGAGAAACTCAAGCATGAACTCGAACAAAAACGCAAATCTCAGCTGGAAGAGGCAAAGAAACAGCAAGAAGGTAGGCTTTTGTGCAGTATGAATTTGAATCCTTTGATTAAAATTTTACATTGTTCAAAAATTTCACTAAAGAAACTGAATTTAAGGAAACTGAATTAAAGAAATGAATTGTTTTGATTGAAGTATCAAAGGAAAAATTGATCAGAACTTCATAAATGCATGTTGGTTGTTTGTTAGTATGTAGAACTTGTTTGGGGAAAAAAGTTGGCGCAGTGATGACTGTTCTTTTTTTGTAGAATTTGAAAAGAATGAGAAGAAGCGTTTGGAGGCAGAAATGGAGGCCTATGCTAAACAGCTTGAAAAAGACACCAGTCGAGAAAAGGAACAACAGGATCGCAAGATCGAGCAGCTCAACAAGCGCAAGGAAGACATGGTCAAGGAAAAGAAACAGAAAATGAACGTAAGCGAAGTTTATCTGAGATTTTCCAGAAATTACACATTCATGAAACATCCTCTGTACTTAACATTGTCAAATATTTTTGAAAAAATGTTCAAATATCTATTGAAGTGCACAAGCATTGAGTTTATTTTTTGGATGAAATAGGAATTATTATAGAGGAGATTCGATTTTTAAATCTTTTGTTTATTAAATAGGAGGAACTAGAAAAGATCAGACAGCAAGGTGCTAGTGAGGATGAGCAGAAACGCTTGATCGAGCAGCACGAGCGCGATCTTCAGAACATACTCAACAAGATGGACGCCGACAAAATGAGGATGCAGAGCAATCTGCAAGAGAGACTAAAAAAGAAGAAAGAAGAACGACTGAAAAACAAACAGGAAGAGCTGAAAGAGAACTACAAGGAGCAGAAACGAGAGATAGAGCAGAAACAGAAAAGTGAAATCAACAGGATCAAGAAGGATGAGGTAGGGGATGTTAGGCATTTTGGTGAAGATATAATATCACACCTTGAAATTCTCCATTTCTTAGTAATTTTCACACATTACTCTCTATGTCTTTTTATCCTGATACTGTATTTCTATTAAGAAAAGAAGTAGTACCATTTTGAATTTCTTCTACACTTTTTTCAGAACTTGCTCCTTTCTTCTTAAAGTAGTAAGCAATTACCCGGACATATGTGTGTTTTAAAGATTGTAATTTAAGCATTTTGAATCAGCCCAAATAATCTTGCATACTTAATACAATAGGGTTGAAAATTTCCTTGTGTGTGGTAAGGTAAAATCCCTTACAGAAATGATACATTTACCATTAAAAGTTGAAAAAATATTTTTTTTTGAGGGAGCATATATACTATTTAAGAAATTGGCAATGATTAGTATTCTATGGTTTTATCTTTTCTCTGTAGGCCTTGACCATTCAAGAGAGCATCAGCTCTGGGTACGTCCCTCCTCGTGCCTCCTCACCAGCTCCCAGAGACAAGGGCCAGTCAGTGGTTGATGAACCAGTGACATCAGCACCCCCTCAGGAACAAATGCCAGCCTCCTACCAGATGGCAGCACCTCTCAACGAAGCTGAGCTCATGTCCCTTCTTATGGCCTCGCCCGTGTACCAGAAACTGGAGCAAATCAAAGACGCCGTCAAAAACGGAATCACTCCACCTAAACATAAAATGGAACCTGGTGAGTATGGTTATATTGAATAGATAATTATGGTCTTTTGGTATTAATGGGGTAGAGGGGGTTGTCAAAATGATTTATAGGGTATTTAAAGTCCAATAAAATTGATTGACATGCAGACACCTGGTATATGATATACTCGAAGCTTGACTAAAGATCTAGTATAGAATAAAATTAATCTACAATATTTTTAACTCTCTATGAGATATATCCACCATGAATTTGAAGGATTCCACCATAAACTTTTGAGCAAATACAGATAAACAGGTTTTAATTTTTCTGAGGTTAATTATTTTTTGTAGGTGGAGGCTATCATGACTCTCGCGATGCTGAGTGGTCCAAGGACACAGAGCTTGTTCCCGTAGACATTGGCACCCTGAATGCTCGCTCCTTCATCGTCTACAAGTTTGGCTGCTTCGTGACTGACCTGATTGCCTCTAGGTGTCGCCACGCCCCTGTGACTATCCTTCTGGCTGAAAAGATTCCATCCAATAAGAACCTTGCTAGGAATGCGTTCAGGAACTCCTTCCACTATGATGCCAACAACAGGATTCTGTATATCCGGGCAGCCCGGCTAGACACAGTCGGAGACTTCATTGTAGTGCTAATTCACTCCCTAGCCCACATCAAAGCAGGTACGTTGTCTGCACTATGTTTTTCTTATCATTTACTATGTTTGTCTGATATCATTTAAATCTTTCAATCTGTTGATAAAGAATTTGGACAAAAATCTGATCATTTAAATCTTTCAATCTGTTGATAAAGTATTTGGACAAAAATAGGTGTTTGAACTTAAAGTATTTGGACAAAAATATGTGTTTGAACTTAAAGATCTTGTCTGATGGATCTTGCATCTTGTTCTTTTCTCTAGATCTTAAGATTTGTTCTATGCATCGAAAAAAAACTACAAGTCTCCATAATTGTAGCAAAAATTCCTCCATTGTTTTTTCTTGTCAGTATAACTCAAGGCTTGATTTTTGAAACCTCTCAAAGTAGAAAATTGGTGAAATTATTAAAAAAAAATTTGGAACATCCTTTTGCTTATTTTGTTGCTTTGTCTTTTACAGGTGACTTGAGGGACGACAGTAACCCCGACTTCACCAAGGAGTACAACCGTGCCCTGGCTGTAGTCTGTGACGATCTCTTCTTTGCCCGATACAAACGAACCACAGGACTGTCCCAGTCTGTTGCCAAGGCAACTGGAGTGAACGTAGAGCAGGCAGCCCTCCAGATGCTGCAGGCCATGTTTGGTGGATGCCGCACTGAAGACGAGAAGATGAAGATGGTGGATGATCTCCTGGATGTCAAGCTCCTGCCAGGAACCAACATGGAGGGCGTGCATTTCAACAAGAACAGACTGAATGACAGGTAGGTTTCTATTTTATATATTCTTTTCAATACTTGTTTGTTGTGATAATAAGAATTGGGGGGGGGGGGGGCGAAAAAATGTTGGATGCACCGTCCAAGAACAATTTCAGATTAGAGAAAAAATTAAATTCACTAATAGGATTTTTTTTTCAAGATGTATGCTTTTATAATTTTGTTATGTTTATTCTCACAGATTATCCAAATACTCAGGATTCAGCAACCTAAATCAGCTGCAAGGCATGCTGGGTAATGTAGAGGACAAGATGGCCCAGGCCAAATCTCAGGGCATCAGCAAGGGATCAAACGATCAGCTCGGTACACTCAGTCAGCGATACTCCACATCAGGTAACCTTTGCTACCTGCAAAGCTTATGGATGTACACAAATACATCTGTCATTCATCAAGGTTCCTCTTAATAATTCTGTAGCCTATGCTGATTTGATTTGATTTGAACATATTTTTATTGTATTTATATACAATTGGGATAGGGCACAAGTTCTGTTACTTTGCTAAGGATACTTATTTAGTATCAGAGGGACATTTTGCCTTAATTAAAAGGAAAATTGTTGTTCAAAATAAATTGTTTTATCTTTTCAATTAGTTGGCATTCATTTACCACAAAAATTCCAAGGTAAAAAATTATATGAATTATAGTTAGATCTTGAACTTGCTTGTATATTTCAGGTCCTTCAGTTCTCAATAAGTTGCCACCATTCCGATTTGTGACTTCCAACATGACTGGACAGGCATTATGGCAGACCTTTGTCAATCAGGAGGATGGAGAGGAAACCAATGCTCCAAAAGAGGAAGCCGTTCAAGACTCACTGGTAAGTTTGTTGTTCTAAATTATTGTGTTAAGTTATTATTTGATTCATTCATAAAGTTTTGGCTAACTGTGAAATTAGTGAAAAACTCAACTCTGTGATTTTGCAGGAAACACTACAAGAACGTCATGACAATCTAACAGCAGACTTTTCTAAAATCAACTCGGAAATTATCGAACTTCAAGACCGATCTCGCTCGCTGGACGAGGAGCTCGCTGCAGAAACCAAACTCATGGAGACCGCCAAGGATAAAGAGAAGCACGCTCAACTCGCCAAGAAAGTGCGATCTAAACTCAATGACACTCGAGCACGAATTGCCAGACTTGAGATGGAGAAAAAACTCATGGTGAGGAAACTGGCAGAGTGCGAGAAAGATATGACCGTCAAGAAACTCGACCCACAACAGAGTGAGGAGAAATCTGTGACATTTTCCGCAGACACCAAGAAGAAATCAAAGAAGTAAACATAAAGCTTCCAAGCACCATTTTGTAGACGTTGTTATATAGTTGAACATTTTCAGTTGTTTTTTTTATATATATACTCTGAATTTGTCTATGATAGACAAATATTGAATCAGTTTTTACTTGTTTTCCAAATATTACTTTATACATAAAAAAGATGTGTCGATTAGTTTATTAAAAAAAAATGATTTGTTAAAGTATGTCAAAGTAACATATCGTCATTTTTAATATAAATACTGTATATTTATTAGAATTAACATTTATTTATATACATGTTAATTATTTTTAATATTAGTTTTCTTTTGTCAAAATTTAATTATTTCCTAACAAATTTTGACACATCACAGAAGTGATATGAATTGGATTCTAATTTTTTTTATTCAAGTTTTGTCCTCCCTCTTGAATTATATATATACACCTGTAGATTTCAACTATTTTTATATATTTCACCTCACATCTACCCCCCAAAAGCATTATACATAATGACTCCATCCATAGTAACAATCGATTCATAATAAAAGTGCATTATAATTCCTTCATGATAATATATGAAGACTGTGATATATTTATATTGATTTTTGATATTTTAAGCTTTTTTGATATATTCAGAAAATTTTTCTTTTTTCTTTAGAATCACAATAGATTTGATCTTGAATTCCATAATACATGTATTTATATATTTTACACATGAATTTTTTTCTTCCTTACTTGTTTGGCAATGCGCACAACTTAGAATTCTTAGCTATGAAATCGGAACTTTTTTTGAGTGTGAAATGAGATTTGGATATTTTCTTTGATTTTGTAATATACAGATGATAATTGAGCTTTTTTATACCTGTAGTTAATTATTTTTTTTAAATTCCTTTTTGCCTTTACAATGAAATTGAATTGTGCAATATATATATATTTGTTTGTCTAACCAAGTGTGAATTGAATCCCGTCCTATATTGTTTTTCGCTTGATGCTATGCTATAAAAAATTCTCAGTTTGTTAAAAATCAAAATATACACTACATGTGTTTAATTATATGTTTGTACCTTTTTTTCTTCTGCAAGTGCAATTGGCTTTGTGGAAAAATAATGGCTATTTTTGTTATTTCTTGTGTTGAATTTTTTCCTCTGTCACCGTCCATTTTTGTTGAATCTTTACCAAGATGCATTTTTTTTGTTGCATTACACCATTTTTATACTACATGTATCATCAACCATTTGAATTGTTCATTGTTCATACATGAATTGTAATTATGTTTAAATAGATCAATTTTTCTTTTATAATAAAAATACTTTCTCATTCAGTGGTGTTATGTTCAACTTTACTGAGGTGTAGCCAAAATATGTGAAAGACTTTAGATTCATGCGCTGAAAAAAGTGTTAGAAATTTAGGAAATAGTTTTTTTAAGAAGATGAGGAAATAATTAAGGCGTGTAGAATGCCTATATTAGGCAAATATGATACTGAAAATTAAAAATATCAACAAATCTGACAATATTTTTAAAAAATCATTCAAAGCAATGTATATTTAATTTTAACATAACATAGATTTGTAACCCCTAAATATGTTCAATACTTGGAATATGTTGATTTAAACTGGTGTATGTGTATCAAAACCTCCAAATAGTGTCATTTTTTAGAACTTCGGTGCCTTTTATAGAGTGTGTCTGTGCGTTTGTCATAGTCTAAATAAGGTTTAATGGAAAACAAACCGATTTTGATCAACAAAAAACGTGGATGACGACCCACTATACATTAAAAATAGCATTTTGTATCCTAACAATTGAACGTTTTAGAAACATAATACAAGTCCGTAAATTAAGGGCTAAAGTCGCATTAAGCATTTAATTAACCCACTTTGTTGTGACTGAAATGGCTCAGTGGTCTTAGGTAACTTTATAGAACTAGGCTTCTTCGGTTGAGAGTTCGATACCACCAAAACTTGAGGCAATATTTTTTTTCTTATCGTTTGTTAAAATATTCAAACTGAATATAGCTAGAAATTGCGCTATTGCAAACTTGTATAATAAAATTATCCAATTATGCAAATAGATTTAAAGGGAAAAAATTTAAATTTTAAATAGTATTTTACGATTAAATCAATAGGCATTTGCGCTATTTTATCCCCCTCCCTAATCTTCTTTTATTATTAAAGTTTTAGTTTTAAAATCGCTATTAATGTTGTTATACCAAAATGCAACCAAAAATATACGACATTGCCAATTCTAATGAAAAATTCAGATTTTTAATATAGAAAATATAGAAATTGCGTCAATCTAATGTATCTCAATTAAACCAACCAAGCAAAACTACCACGGTGACTTATATAAAAAAAGTACTCTGAGTATAATGAACTCTTCAAACTGAATACATTATCAGACAAGGAGTGATTTGCCTCTGATATATGAAAAGAAAATTACCGTTTTTCCTCACTAGTCTAATGGTTTTGTAATTAAAATTTCAAAAATCAATAAAATATTCCAGAAAAGTGATTCACGAATTTTGTATACTATTATTCACTAAAATTTGTAATGTTTATTTTTTTTTTTTAAAGCAACTCTGGTATCAATGCTTTGTGAAAACATGTTATGAAACACTGAATTATTTACGTGTAGGCCTGTACTAGTATCTGGACTACTTTACTTAATTAAAGTCTCGCAATGTTTGCTACATGCATGTATAAATAGTTATTCGTTTGAAATTTATTATGACATTCAAATTGGGATTTAAATTTTTTTTAGCACAATATAATCTATATAACATATTTTCATAATAATGCAGTATATGCTTTTTGGTCTCGTTTGCATATTTCCTATTTGGTTCACAAAAAGAAGAGTTGAGAGAAACACAACGCATTGGTAAATAAATTCATTTACATTTCTCCTATATATAGATTGTTACATGTGCACTGATTTTTTTGAAAAAAAAAAGGAACTGTCATTTATCGGCCTATGTGCATTTCACATCTGAATGCTATCAGGATGTCAACAACCTTGTGAAATGGCTGTTCAAAAAATGCCAATAATGTACGTACTATTCATCAGTTTGAGATCAAGAAAAGCAAACAATTCGACACGCGCTCATTAGTTGATTTTTAGATTTAATGAGTGTACATGTAATTACAGGTCTTCATTTAAGTGTTTTGAACAAGATGTGTTCGTTGAACACACAAAAAAAATAAAAATAAAACCCTCGAACTGGCAAGGGTTGCACGTGAATTAAGGGTTCCCATCAAGTAGGTTTCCAGTACACGTCGTGCAGTTAATCCGGAATTCATATAAAATGTTACAGCAATAGGACGCACACAGTCGATCATGTGGAGTTTTGAGTACATACATGTATAAAACTGTACTAAAACTAAAGAGTTTCGCTTTCTCATTGGTGAATTGAGAATTTTATATAATAGATATTCATGAAAACGAGAAAAATTTAATGAGTTGGCCCATGATCAGTAAGTACGACTAAAGTAAATGCGAGACTGGTCGTGGGCTTCCGACGATGTGTCAGGCTGTTAGTTAAAAAAAAAACTACCCAAAGAAACGCTCAAACAAAACAGAAGAAAACTAGAAAATAGCTGCGGAATGCCAGTAAATGACCAGTGGATTGCTTATCACTTCGTTGGCCTTTCAATGGCCTTTTATTTTACCTGCAGCTATATATATTTCTTCTATTTCGTTTGTGTGTTGCTTTTGTTTAATATTTACCGGTATATTGACATGTCTGCAGTCATTTAATTTATCCAGATGTCGATTCTACATGTAAGATTCACAGAAAATAAAATAATGTAAAAGTTTCCGAATGAAATTTTATCCAACTGCAAGTCTTTCTTTTGTGTTGGAATGTTTTCATTGACTTTGTGCTCAACTTTTAATCTCTGTATCTATTTTTCATCTGTGTATGGATGCGCGAGAAGTTGAAATCTGTATTGATTTTATTTTTGTTTCCCGTTTGTAAGCCTTTACGTGAGCTGTACCTGGTTGAGACCGGTATAAGAATGAACCTCTCGGCAGAAGAGAGCGCCACGCCGGAGCGGGGGGATTTGGTGGAGATTTTCTTGCCCCCACTTGGCCTGATTCTGGGGGGATTTCTTGGTAAGAGAGATGTGTCGATTTTTCAGATATGCATTTCTAAAGAAAAGTATTTTATTTGATCTCCCTTTTTACCTCTTCAATTGCTCGAAAACAAGTCTTGTTTAATTCCTTTAATTTAAACAAAACAGCGGGTTTTTTTTTGTTTTTAAATGTCAATGCACTGTTAAAAAATTGAACCGATTAAATTTGACCCACGTGATGGTGAATGAAATTCGCAGTTAATGTTGAAAGCTCGCTTACTTATTATGCCTCTAATTTAATGAAAATTTTGTACGTAATTAATAAATGTAACTACGTATCTGTATATCATTTATTCTTAATAAAAATTGCAGCAAACAGAACCGATGACGGCTTTCTATAACTTCAAACTATTTTTGTTTATCAGTCTACAATTTTTTCCAGCTCTAATATAAAAAGTGTCATACATGCATTCGTTGTTACAACGCACTTTGAAAAATTACGCACTTAAATTTTTTTTTCAAAGTGCGTAATTTTTTTCAAATTGCACCGCCACAATGCGTTGTTCTTGATTCAAATCATGTACACGTTTATATATATATCAAACGAAACATCAAATACAGTGTTTGGACCCTATTTCTAATGATAAAGATCAGGTGTTTTCAAACATGAGCCGTTTTAAATTGACTAACAATATTTGATAAACTTAGTGAAGATTGATATTTTTGTCCCTCTCTTATTACTTTTTCTTTTCTTGAGACGTATCTACTTACGGTTATAAAACACTTTTTCTTTGGGTAATGACCGGAGGTACATGAAGTAGTTACTGTACCAAAATCAAAGTTCAACGTTATTGGTTTTAGAAATCTAATTAAAATTAAAGAACGAATAACAATGACTGAAGTCGATATATATTAAGCCCCTTAGGATATAAGACTGTCATTGTCTATATTCAAATCGATAACTCGAAGTCCTTGGACGATAGTAGAAAAAAACCCAAAATAAAGATAGAGTCATTAAAAATCAATTTTAAGATGGAATGTAAAGATTGAATACAAATCAAATCTACAATGTCTATTTTTAAGTACTACATTCATATAACATTACAAATTTCGAATTTACAATTGCACAAAGAATTAATAATGTCTCTTGGGGAAAAAATGATAAGTCTACCAAATACACGTGGAAGTAAGTTTCTACAAAAAAAAATCAAAATGAAAATGAACAACTCTAAGATTACCGAATTGCCGTCGTCGTCGCAGTTGTCCGGTTCCGCGACGTTAAAATTTCCACATTTTCATTTTCATCTCTGGAACAATTGAACTAATTCAATGTTTATTTTTTTTTTATTTTGGCATAATATTAAGCAAGAAGATATAAATGGGGAACGAAATATATCTTTATTATTACTCTGGATGTGACCCACGAGCCTCTAATTTTTAATTAAAAAAAATTTTTTTTTTTGGAAATTTTCTCAAATACAACTTTAAAAATAAATTTGTGATGAATATACTACATCTTCGATTTTCCTTCTTTAAAAGCATGTTTTTGACGAACAATGGAAAACGATATTCATAGAATTTAAATACTTGGAACAGAAGTGGAAATGGAAAATTTAATGCGTGTTTTACGCTATAACTCATGTACATACCGGATACATTGTTAGAACATGAACAAAGCAATCTCTTCACTGTATTGCACGCTCGATATACAAATAAAAAATAAAAAGATTTTAAGAGCTTGTTTGCAGTAAGACTTTACTCTCCGAGTAAAATATGATCGACAAATTTTTATAGTTGTCATTAATATATGTTCATATATTTTTAGCCCTAACTTCTTTGTTAGTCTGCACATCCGGATTCTGTAGGCACTTCCGGTCCAGACCCAGATGCGTCAGCCCCTCTTTCTCTCACGCAAGTTTAACGACCCTCTTGTCCACTTCCGGTTTAAACGACTTCCGCAACCGATCCCCAGAAAAAGACAGTATAAGATTCTACACAAGACATGACATTCGTGTACTGGAACATCTTCAGTTATACCAAAATAATCCAAAATACTTGTTCAAGATTGGCATTCCGGCTGTTACGTCACTAATATTTTGTCCAATCATAATGGCTGTTTATAAACCAGTTGCAAACTTTCTTTGGCCAAATCGAACGCAGCCCGCCATTAACGAAGCCATCGCCTGCTTTCTGGCCCCGGCGGGTATGGTGTACGCAGTTTCGTTTGGTTTTGCCTTCCAGCAGGTACTTCAGAAACAACTTGACATCACAGCTAGACTGAACAACGATTTCTCCGAAATGGAACTTTTGATGAAATTAACAAAGAAATTAACGTGTTTGAAATCAGCGACTCGAATGAAGATGTATCTTGCATTGAAAGAGGAAATAATGACAGTCATTCAATACATTACCGAGATGCATGATGCTCAAAATAATAGAGAAGGTATTTATAAACTTCATCCCGTGCTTTATTTTCACCGAGTAGGCTATACAAAATTTCAACAAAATCCATTTTCAGAACCTAAGATTGTGCAAAGTTGTATAAACAATCACGCTATAATTATATTCTAAAATCTTGATCAATAATGAGATATTTTAATGCTTTCATGAGTTTAGATCGAACCTTTATCCTGCTTTGCAATCATATTCACGGCAATTAATTTTACATCTGATTTCAATTTACGTACAAATACAAAGAGATTCTATTGATTGGTATGAGGTTTAAGTAGTCTTCTGAATTCTCATTACTGTTTTAATCTGTATCTTTTAAATGAGTTTGGAAACACCTAAGTGTAAGTAATTTTTTTTGAAATAGAAATTGTTTTTATTTGTACTTATTTAGAACGATACCAAGATTAGAAAACTATTTGACTTTGGGCACGCGATACATGTATATGGTCATTGTTTTCGTTTCTTTGCTTGATTTAACTACGGGTTAATAACACAGCTTCTGCAAATTATTCATTTTGATATACATGCAATATACATCAAATATAATACAGATATAGCTCTTTCATTTATATAGATCGTTACATAGATGCATGTATATCAACCCATTAGAAAAAGATATCGACTTACATGTAACACTTCGTAACTAGTCGATATGCTATTCTGTGAAGTCGATTTCTATGGATAGGTCGAATGAAATGGATAACACTTGCAAAATCATGCATGTTCTGAATGACAATTACGTGTACCTTGAAATTTTTTATAGGGGCTATTTGGGACATAGTTGACCATCTTCGAGAAATTCCAATACAGAAACACAACGTGGACAGAGCAATCATCCATGATATAGTCAAGTATGTGGGCAGTCTCAACAGCATAGTGGACAAAGTGGGCACACTGCACGCCAAGATACACCCATTACAGTAAGTGTGTCCTATGAGATGGTTAACTTTATAAAATGGGCACCCTACACGCCAATATACCCCATCTACAGTAAGTGTATTTCGTTGTCACAAAATGGACAACGACCATACTATCTTGAGATGGATATCATAAAATAGTTTGTAGAGTGAAAAGATGAAATACAGCCATTTCAACAGGAGACAAAACTAATAGGACAGTAGCCGATCGTATCATATTGCAAAAAAAAGTTTGCTAAAGATTTAAGTTTAATTGTGTTATTCATAGGATATAATAGTTCAGTTAAAACTGATAGGCTACCGTGATTCAGGTGTTAAGAAGGATAGTTTACAGAGTAAACGATATGTGTAAACTACAATGACCATAATTTATTAAAATATATGAAATATCTTCATAAAATTTGAAGGCAATACTCAAGAACCTGTTACTAAAGGTCTTTTAAAATTACTAATGGTGCTAGCAATACAATAATTTTCATATCTGAAACACAACCTTAGATTTTTTTTTATCTTTATTAAGGTGGGTGTTTCTTGAGGTCCTCAGTTTTTCCTCCTTCCTCGGGATCCAGATGGTGAAGTGTGAGTCCTACCGCCTGGAGATGTGCATGAGCTTTGTCACGTGTCTCTCCATCTCCATGTCGTGTTACATCGTAGCGGACATAGATAACCCGTTCCATGGATTTTTCAGAATCGACCTTAAAAGTGTCTTACCTATCTTAGAAAACCTTGCAGTGTGTTTCCATGAGGAACTGATGAAAGATATCAAGCTTGAACACATATAGGATCGAATTTATGGACAGATAAACCTAGCTCAATAGAATAACAAAACAAGGGACAGAACTCGTCAGTCTGTTTAAGAAGCGAAAAATGGGACATTTTGGGAATAAAGATGTGACTACTGACATATATTTTATCTTTGTTCGGATGCAGAGTGGGTTTTTTTTAACATATGCTATATTGTGATTAAATTGTTGTTGTTTGAATATTTTAACCACAGCTGAGATAAAGGCTCAAATAAGTAATATGCGATTCTGATCGAAGTCCGTTTCACATTTTCATCTTTTCCAGAACCACTCGGTCAATTTCTTTAAAAAAAAACTTGGCACAAGATAACCTTTTATGAAGAGGATTCAAGTCTATTTAAAGTAGGGCCACGACCTTTTGAAAGGGGAATAACTTTCAAAATTTAAAATATATAGGGTGGGTGTCTTAAACAATTCTTAAAAACCGCTGCACCAGAAATGCCAATATTTACAACTAAACTTCTTTAAATAGTGAGATTCAAATTTATTCAAAATTGAAATCGAGACAAGTAATGGAGTCACAGGAAGAGTGCAGAGTTATTCGTTGGATTATATGAGGCAATTCTCTCAAGAACTACAATGCCACAATTAATATTAAAATGCAAGCGCCTTAATTAAGTTTCCCAGGCCAATTGTGACGCCACATAAGGGAATCGTTATCTCAAAAAGCATTGAATGTAAATCTCATATACTCGTATTTAAGTGAATGATCACGATAAAGACTCTACATGTTTTCGAATTATGAGCCCTTGGAGCCAGGGTCTGATCACAATGGAAGTTAAAGAGGAAATAGAAATGAATACGTCAAAAATAGACTTGAGAACTTTTACTCTGGTGAGCGATGTGGCCTATATGCAGTCTTGTTTTTCGTGTGTCAAATGTTAATTCATATGGAAATGTTCATTACTGTATGACTTTTGATTGCATTTCAGACATTTCAGGTTAAACATTTTGTCTCTGAAATAAAAAAAAAACCCGCAGAACTAAACAGGAAACACAGACAAGTAAATTTTATTTTCATAACTGAATAACAAATACCAAAATTTGAAATTCGTCGCCCCTGGATCAGGGGTTAAGGCCCTTGGGCGGGACCAATATGGCCATATTATGAACAAGTATTTAATCTTAGAAAATCTTCTATTCTTCCAGAGCAGTGGAGATAAACTGAATGCATGATTATATGATGTTCAGGAAGCCCTCTACCAAAATTGTGAAATTCATGACCTTTGGGTCAGGGCCATGGGAAGGGCCAATATGGCCACATGGTGAAAATATGTATTAAATTTTAGAAAAGTATGTATATTATTTTTATAATATTTTTTCTGTACTTAGTCTCGTGAGATAAAATAATGCATTGTTATGATGTCTATATTGTCCTCTCCTTAATTAATTGTAAAATTCACTGCCCATGGGGCAGGCAAATGATAAAAGCGGGGGTACCAGTCAGAGGAGTCTCAGATTAGGGTTTAGACTACAAAATGAAGCTTAAAATGCAAACAGCCTCGTTAATCGTTAATACATCCATCGAACATCACAGTAGGAGAAAGTTTACTTCAGTTATCTTCCTTTGCATGTTGAGTTAAAGTGGGTTACGATTCATAATGAAGCAAAGAAAAACTCAGACCAACATTATTCAATTGTACGGAAGAAACAGAAATCATTTGAAAGATTTTCTGCTTACACAGTAAAAGAAAGCAAACAAACAAAACAATAACAAACGACCCTCAATAAAAAAAAAAAGAAGAAAAAAGAGAGGAAATGAATTCTTACTGATGTAAATAATAAATTAATTATATTATATTGCTAACACAATCTGCACATTTCATTTGTTCACGTGTTAATAAAATTAAGCATCCTATTATATTTTGATAAATAGATCATACATGTAACCTCACTATACATGAATATTTAATATATGTAATCGAATTTCTGTGAAAAATACCTGTAATGATTATTTATACGGCATTCACAGTATAATATTTACCTCTACCGAGTATTTTCTCCTATATTTCTTGAGAAAACCGATTGTAATTCATAGCTCCATAGAAACTGACAGGACTGAAATCTACACGACCCAGTTCTAACCAGTTTTTCGATCGGTCGAAACCTTTATCAATCTTAGAAAAACCACGGTCTACACGAAATAATCATGATGATACCAGACTTAAATTACCTTTTAAGATGACTTGGCCATTTCTTTTATCTAACGTACTGATGTACATGAACAATACATGCAATTTATTTACCTTTACCTACTTTTTATGATTTATTCAATAATTTGTTCAAAGAAAAATGTAAATGTAAACAATAAAATGATTTCTTTGATGATTAACTCGGGTTATGTATTTTTTCTGCAATGACGCTACCTTCATATCTCGCATGAATCATCAAAGAAAGCATTTTATTGTTTAATTGACACTACTTGTCAAATATCGCTCTTTTACCCCGTGCTCATTGACCAGAAAAAAAGTGTGCATGCATTTTTCATAAGCATCCCAAGAGTACCTACAATGTTATTAATGGTAAGATATGGATGAAAAAAAAAGAAAGTCTGGAAAATCTACCGTATAAAGTAAGAAAATTATTTTGATCTAAGGGTGCAATAGAAAGCGTGAAAAGAATCATTGTTATCCATAAATAAAATTATAAAATTATCGGAGGCATTGAAGTATAATAAGCACCGATGTACTGATTAATTTGAACAGATTTAATTGTATTATGTAAAAATTCATCATGAATTACGTACAGGTAAATGCTTTTCAGGTATATTAATGTATAAACATGTTATTAAAATTCGAATGCAAGACCATAGCCGGAGTAATTTATCCATTCAGCTGCTAGAACTTTGAATATAAGTTTGAGTTCGTGTAGTTACACATGCATTCGTCATATTTAAACATTCCAACAAAAAAGTGAAGACTTAAAATTCCGATTGTTTTTTTTTTTTGGCGTACATTCTAAAAAACCCCCACCAAAATCTAATACATGTACTAACTGTTTCATAAAAATCACTGACATTCACATTATATATATATATATACACACGCACGCACGCACGCAC
>WFKH01006014.1:30381102-30394103 GCA_016163765.1 Magallana hongkongensis
TCGTGCATACTAATAGTGCAATTTATAAGAGCACATACATCGTGCATGCTAATAGTACAATTTATAAGAGCAAGTATGTGAGAGAATTAAATACTTAATATTACTTCAAAATAGACACCAGTAAAAAGACATACAAGTACAGTGTCCATAGTGTATTTATATTGTTAAGCTAGTAAGGAGTCTGAATGCTAAAAAAAATACCAATTAGATATACGTTAACACTTAAATATGACTTTAAGCAATAAACTATATTATTTATTAAGATTTAATCCAAATATTTTAGGGTTATAATTGAAACATTTTCTTATTTATAGAGAACTCTTCATCTCAAGGAAATTAATATAGTCTAAAAATGGCCCTCTTAAATAAGAAAGCCATGCTGGGTGAGAGAGAAAGTACATCTGTACGATGTTCTCGCACAATGGAGGAGCACCGACCGATTAAAAATCACCATCTGTAGCAATGGCAACAACTCAGAACTCTTCAAGACGCCCGTAAATCGTCTGTATACATGCCCAAAAATGATGAGTCTCTTTATGGAGTGACACCTTCATTTTCTCTGCTCTGAGTAAGTGCAGATCACGTTTTGGTAAAAGGTCTTGGGGCGAATCGGGATCAATTTCTCCCCCCGTCACTTCTCCAGACCGTCAATGAAAATTACGAGCAGGGTACCACAAATACTAAAAGTCGATCCGGACAAGAAGGATTTATGTCATCGCAATCGGATAATAATTATAAAATCGAAATTGGAGAGAAGAAATCGTTCACGCTCCAGCAGGGCTCTTTGATTTCTATTATATATGTATTCCACGCAAACCATATACTTATCTCTGTCGCTTTCGATAATCTGGAGGAGTCTTCTCTTCGGTCTGACCTGTCGTCTGTATGGATGAAACATGCAGACTACGCGTCTCAGGAAGGCAGACGATACGTTATTCCCTGGCTCTAATACCTAGATTTTGCTGTCATACGTAAAGGTATCAATCGACAAGATTTATATTTTCAAGAGTAGCATTGCCTGGATCGATTCGCATTCTTTGACACAGTACTTACATGGAACAATTTAGTACGAAATCCCCATTTTGTATTGCAACGCAGAGTGTAAGCATTCAATTTGCACAATATATATATATAATTTTTTTATATTTATTATAAACTTTTCAACGATTTGTGAATTTGATACATGTAAGTTGATGAAAAGCCATGAATTGCTTTGTATATTTTTTTATTAAAGGTATATTGGGCTAAAAAAAATTATATGAATATATTTGAGCGCAGAATGTGATACGCGTTATACATATTAAAATTAAACTTTTAACAGTATAAACGCCTACTACCTAAATATTTTACCTACATAAATCTTGTTTTTGTCTTATTTGAATTAGACCTAGTGATTACATCACGACTGCAGCGCATGAGCGCGAGATGTTACAGTAAATAAGTATACACGTGTGCCTACATTAATTTATAATTTAGTATTTATCTGTCTTACTTAAATTGTCTCAATATGTCGACTCTATTATTGCTGATAATCCGAAAAATAGAACCACGTGACCAATTTAGGCGGAGCGATTAAACGCGTTTGTAGTTTTTCTTCGAGTCCGATATTAATTAAAAAATGAGGATACGATATCGTTGTAACGCGATTGACTTTAAGTATGTAATTTTCAGGAAAATACTTGTGAAAGAGTAGTTAAATAAAGGAAAATATTTTAAAAATTAAAAACATGAAAAATACTACATATTTTTCCTTAAATTATACTAAAGCGAAGAACATCGTGATTTTCTGCATTTAAAATATGCATTGAATCATTTGAATGCATTTCAATTTTTTAAAAAAGAGGGTTATTATTATTATTTTTTTTGGGGGGGGGGGGGGGCCTAGGGCTTTCTTTTGGGGTTTTGGGTTGGAGGGGGTTGACGATTTAAAGAGGGCATGGTCACATGATACCAGTTTGCCCAGGGCGTTATTAATTCCATATAATTGAGGATGCGAATCTCCGGATTATTCGCGCCATGCTGACCTATAATCACCATGATTGGTGGACGGTCATCGATCGATATAGGGGTTCGGGGCAGATTTAATTCGTCAATAACAAGAAATTAACTAAAGAACCACTCCATCATACTGTCTTTTCAGAGTGTTTTTAACTTTTTTCTATCCTATACACAAGAAAAAAAAAAGAAAAAGAAAAACTAAGCGCAACTGGTTTTTGATTCGTTGAATAAATGCGATTTTTTACAAGTTGCATCGACAAATGAATGATCTGCGGCCATCAAGTGCAGACATTTTTTACAAGATGGTGGCAATTCAAATCGAATTGAATACCGACATCAATGTTCAAAGGTATGCAAAAAAATGAAGTGACATTTGTTGCTTCTCAAACGTAAGGTCGACATCCTTTTGAGCTAGCATTCGTCCTGAAGCACCCCGGAGGCAATGCCATTTAAATCAAACTCATTATTTCCAAGGTGATAAATGCTGCAGTATATTACACGATAGTAAATAAGATGTGCGCTATCTTGAATGCGTGAGGTTAGGAAAGTTGCTTGACACTAGGAGAGACGGAAAAGAGAGAGACCTAATCAAGGAATGAGATGAGGAGGTTAAAGATCACCTTTTTCTCCCAGCAATGGCACAAGTTTTATAGGTGACCCACAACAAAAAGGAAAGATTAATTCCGTCTCTGCGTTGATCGAAGTTGATAGGAGCCAGATATGTTTTAAGTTACCATGAAATCGAGGTCTGTTGAAGACTGTGATGGATCAAAGCAAGACGTGGAAAAGGGAAATAAAATAAACCAACAATACGGAATCATTTTAGTTATAAACAAATAGAAATTAATAGAATGCTGTTTGTTATCAACTAGAAGAAAAACAAAAAAGGACAACAACACAACAAAGCTTACCAACGAGTAGAAACATTAGAATGATCCTTTAACTCAACAACAGTAGGCCGCATGCAATGTATGAGGAACAAAATAACAAATCTACTTTTAAAAGTATATATTAATTGTGCTAAGATTATGATACAATAAGGATGAGCCTATATGCATACAAAACTAAAAGATTTATGCTTTGATGTCTATTACCGGTATATAAAAAATAAACCATGTATATTAACGTTTCTAATTGATTGACATAAGTTGGATTCCAGTTCAAGTACTACCTTAACCTTGGCATACTAACTGCAGTCAAAATATGTCAGAAACCATTAGTCAGTCGAGGACAAATGAGCGATATGGATCAAATTCAATTGATATATCTTGAAATACCGTACGCAGTTTTCTTTAATGGCTGAAATGAAATACAACAAAGTTAGTGTTTAAACTGATTGATTTCTTAGATCGCATTTGAATATTTTTTATTTTTTTTGATAATCCACCCGGGGTAACCCTGTATAGTCAAGACCACTATCTCTTCTACGGAGCATTACGACACATACATTTGTAAAAGTCAATAACCTCAATTAAGTTTATAATATATAATGAAATATTTCATTTACATGTATGTATACGTTGGTTAACGATATTGGAATTAAAATCAAAACCCGAAAAAACCCAAAGTAACCTAAACCTGATAGGGTACTATGTATTTTGATGTTCAGCTACATTTTGTAAGAGGAGGATAATATGTATGTGTTCCAAAATATTTTCGCTGTCTACCAATCGGGAAATATATTCGGTGACAGACGATTGAAATGAAAACTACCGTTTTTCGTTGTGTTATGTAGATGTGTCTTTGCATATAATATGTACATGTTATTCTTCATTTTAAAATGAACAAATAAACTATTTCATCACGAAATAAATAAATCCATAAAACACCTATTTAGAATAACGTTTTCTTTTGTTTTTCGCCCATTCGTTCGTTGGTCTTTGAAGTTCTTGTAAATACTGCTGTAACACACATGGCTGTTGATAGTTGTCCTGTGATTGTTAGGGCTTTCCTCGCATGTTGACAGATGTTAATCAAAAATTTCTCTTTTCTCTTGGTCAGGTAATCCCCGTTAATACGACTTTTAAAGCATTGGCTAAGTGAAAATTCCGCGAAAGTGTTTTATTAAAATATTAGTAACCTTTTATCCGATCGATTAAACCAATAGCCAGGTAAAAGAAAAGCAGATTTGCGTCAAATATTGCTTTTGTTTTAAAAGAGAAATGTAATTTATAACTTCAAAATTGATCGCTTAATTTCCTGCTCCCGACGTTTATAGTTAGTGCTAGTCTCAGAGATTAGGTAGCCATTAGTTTGATGGAAAAAGAACCTAAACAATAACCAAGTCCTTGTTTGTATATTAGAAATACGTGACGTAATTATTTGTCGAAGATGGGTTCCCGTATTTAGTCATCGACATACGTTTCCGGTTTTCTTTTCGCTATAATGGAGGCTGAAGTCAAATTGTTCCAGGTGTTTGTACTCCTTAATTGTTATAAACTACCACCGGCCGACATATTTGCAAACGCATGTTACAGCAACTTTTGTGCTGAATTACAGGTTGAACAAATAGCTTTTCTTTTCTCCTTCTTGTCACTTCATTCACTTGATTGATTGTCCAAAATTTGATCTGCTAATTACATAATAAAATTGAATTATTTGTCGTGAAAAATGACGAGAAACTCTATCCACCGTGCTATTTTCATTGTTATGTTGCTTTAGCCAAATATATTAGGTAACTATTCTGTCATAACAGTTCTTGTATGGTGGTACACAATTATAAATAACAAATTCCTAACTGACTTCCAATCTTCGAAATTGCGTATTGGAATAATAGATTCCTACGCAAAAAGTTAAAGTCTTTGAAATCTGTTTACAACTACAGAAATGAAATCTATTTCAGTGTACCTTCTGTAGGTTTATCAAAAGTAGCTGACATTATGATGAATTAATAGTCAAGATGCCAAGATCGAGTTGCGACTTTTAGTAATATTATCTATCTTTCTTACGACAAACGAATTAATCCTTTCAAAGCACTACCTCACACACATATTAATTCGCAAAGATCAACATTATCCCCGCAAACAATTTTTTTCAACAGAAGTGCAAGAAGAGCTTTATCAGAGAACTCAGACGAGGCAACTTGACATTTTGAGGCGAAGAGCTTTGAAACAAAAGCCCCACTCCTCTTAATAAGGTCAACTAAAACGAAATGTTAATGACCACCCTTTAGCACTGACGGCTCTGGTCAATTTGAGGCTGCTCCGCACCGAAACTGTCTTTGACTCCATTAAGGGCTTAACTACCAAATAATGCCACCGGGTCAACCGGAGAAATATTGGTTACACGAACACAATTTTATAAAAGTTTTTATCTCTGATATTTAGCTTCCTGTTCTTAATGTTCCTGACCGCAGGTAAAGACATTCGCCATGTTAAAAAAAATCATAAACGGGTTCAAAGATTGGATTCCAGAAACTGTCGAAGACCAATAGGTTTTAAGCTTGATACGATGTTTTATTTTGCTTTGAAATAATAAAAAAAATCCGAAAAAGATGCTCAAAGCGTTCTTTAGTTATTTTATTGTGTTACCATCTCTAAGCTTAAAAAGAAAGGGCGTTTTCGTAAATGTCTTAATCCCGTACAATTGTGTTTGCAGTATCTGACAATATAACCCGGTCTTTTTGTTCTAATAATCTAGGACAAAATATTTCAACAGTAAATAGCGGAACTCATCGAAACATCGAAAACACCGAAGATCAATACCATCATCAACAAAAGGAAATAAAAATAATTTTTATGAATTTTATGGAATCAATAAAATGCTGTTGGCATCTTTGATCTCGCAGCTAATCATATATTTCGATAATGTATAATTACTGGTGTGAGGGTTAACACGATTGATTTTATCGGTCAACAGTAAATGAGTAAAACAAACATACCGCCACTGTCCATGTGGCCTAGTTAGCCTAGAAGCCCAAAAAATTGAGAATTTCGTAATTTTCATAACATGAATACCAGGATTATAACATGCATGTTTCTGAAAACAAATGGTTATCTCGCCCATGGACATACAGTCTAGAACTTGAAAAGGGGCGCAAAAAATAAACAAAATCTAAGGCTGAAACAACACGATAACATAACTTGGAGCTTGGTGTCTGTGATTCTTTATAAGTCCGGAGAGAACATCCATTGTTTCATTGGGGTCTGACAGCCGGTGATATTGACGAAAATTTCGTCATAGAGCCAATATAAATCCAATAATTACTTTAAATAACGTTATTATCACGATTTGACTGTATCCTGGGACAGTGTCTTTGAAGTTGCCAGAGCTTTGCCATAAGGAAAGTGAAAGTGCTCTTTGGCCGTCATCGATTGGAGATTAGCCGATGTAGCTCCGCCCACCGCACGCGGAAACCCGCTGTTCTCTGATTGACAAACACCATACAAAATCTCTACATTCTCTAAACTTATTTCTCTAGTCATTGATTTGTTTGTACACTTAAAACAAAAACTTTTAGAGGCAGTTAAACTCTTTGATTTTTTTCTCTCTCTCTGTCATAGCCGTGTCCTTCCATAGTAAAACATGCAAAGTGTGTCGCATTAGAAGAATAGACAAAACTGTTAGCACTTCTTTGGAACAAGGATTAAAATGATTCTGTGAATGAGGATGGGATTTTAAAGCATAGTTTGAGCTCAACAAAAGACTGGACAATGTTGAATTGGATATTTACACTGCTAATTTACAAGCTGGCTTATGGTGAGTAGCAACAAATATTCGGCCAGCAGACATCTGCTGGATATCCATTAATTGACTAAGTACATGTACTTTAATGTACTCCTACATGTACTTTTAATAACTAAAGACAGTTACAGTATGTTCTATACATGCATGTTGTAATTAAATAAAAGAAATCATCCTGACCAAAAAAAAATGGCGTCTTTTATTTGGTGAGTTAATTTTAAAGGCAATCTATGTGATACATGTACGAAATTTTGTACGCTCATAATATAGCGACAAAAACATTCCACATTCAGGTGAGTTAATTTTAAAGGCAATCTATGTGATACATGTACGAAATTTTGTACGCTCATAACATTCCACATTCAGGTTATGAAATTAGGACAGGCATTTCTGAACAATGCAGCAATATTTATATTAGTTAAAATTACGCAACCGACGTCAAAATATCAAATATAATAGCACTGACATTGGCTTTTGACAGGAAAAAATGAGAAGAGTGGATTTTTTAAAGAACAAAATCACCGCATTATATAAAGAACCTATTTAGTAAGAACTGAGATTTTTTTCTTCCTAGGACAGATAAAAAAATCAGAAATGGCCGTATGTATCATTGTCAGAAGGTAATTGTCTCTAGTCCTTCATCTCAGAAAGATTACTGAAGATTGCTACGGCTGGAGAACACCGACCGGATTGGGTCACAAATAATATTTCTAGACATAAATCAATGGTCCGCAATCACCATATACCTAACAGGAAGGGAAATTGGAGCCTAGATGCGCTTATTTAGTCCGACAGTCGAAGTAATCGCGCTCCTTCGACACGTTTTAGCGGCCTATCCCGTTGTTCTGTGGCCCGAAATCACCCCCTCCCATTTTGCAGACCCTCCAACTGTTAGGTCTCTCTCACAGCTGTCGTAATTAGCTTCGTTAGGTTTTTTCTTCGTCTGATGCATGTTTTACGGGGGACCCTCATCCGCGAATACACAGGAATTCTATACGCACCTCTTCTCTGTAGAAACTAGAGTGATGATTTGTCTTCTAACTAGTGCTAAAAAGTAAAAGTGTGATATGGTGGTTACATGTATTAACGGGTTATAAATCTTGCACCACTTAATTTATTATTTATCGTAATAATCATCAACCGCTGGCAGGAAATTGTTTATTTCTCTTGAAGTACTTTGGGAACTTGAGAATAATTTTTATAATAACTCCAATTACTCTCCTGCTTTGTCAATTATTGCTCAAATGGGCCCGTTTTTTTTGTCTTAGACTTTGACTTATGGTCTGGTTACTGCAGACGATGACATAAAAGTGCATGGTAATGTCGTCATGTTAACAACATTTAAGAACGAAATACGTCATAGCTCAACATTCTCCCCTTAGATTTAAGGAGGCTGGGTGATCAACATATTAACCTTTTAATCTACTTTAAAAGTTTGGTTTCATACAAGAGTTTGGTAATCTCATCATATAGACAAATTATCGTCATATGAGAACGAAATACGTCATAACTCATCGTAAGTCGTTCTCCACTTGAATTTAAAGAGGCTAGGAGGTCAACACATTTACTACTTTTTTTTTACGGGTATATAAAGAAGAGAAAAGAATCCAAATATTTAGGCTATAAAATTTGACTATTTCCCAATGTCTTTATTCAGAGCTCTTCTTCGTTTGGAGATTAAAATAGTCTAAATAATGCCCTGACCATCCAGTCTTAACTTTCCAAAAAAAAATAAAATATCAATCTCATGCGCGGATCTAGAGGGGGGGTCGGGGGGGTCCCGACCCCCCCTGGAAAATGAAAATTTATTAAATTTACATAGTAAAATTATCGCAAATATGCCTCGGACCCCCCCTGGCAAACACAATTATCCTTCGGACCCCCCCTGGAAAAATTTTCTGGATCCGCGCATGAATCTAATGAACATTGATAACAGACAAAACAAATGGATCGTGTCTTCTCATTAATTAACGTTCTCTTCATTCTTGTGACTTTGTACAATGACTTTTTAGAATAGGGGAGGTGTAGGGCCCTCGTTTTAAATGTTAATAAAGTGATGGGACTAAGTTATTGGGCGCAATCAAATATCAAAACGTGTTTCAACGATATGATATCCACCCCTATTTCAAATCATAAATAAAACTGGTTCCTAAAGACACCCCAGTTCCGTATTTAGACATGTATTCTCTCAAAAAGTCAATGGAAAATTGTGGACATGGCTTAAATCATATGCATAGCCTTTAACATATTTCAAATTCACAATTTAAACAATACTATTTCTGGTATTCAAATGAAAAAAAAAATGTCAAGGTCTGCGTAATATGGATGCTATAATACCTACAAGTCAAGTTTAAACCTCTGTTCGTGAATTTGTAACAATCAAAGACCCCGGAAATAGCTGCCTTCAGGGTTGTGACTAAACATTGTGCGACTGAAATGCATGGCTAGGCCATTCTTTGAGACGACATACAGCTATTTCCAAAGTTATAAACAACAATTCCACAACATATTAACGTTGTATCGATCTGAATTGATAATAGTAAACTCACATGAAACACTTTTTTGGATACAGAAACAAAACTGTGAACAGGATGCGTTTTGCATCATATTTAATAATTATTCCGCTTTTTTTATACGTTAGATAATAGTATTATATATACATTAATTGACTCATATGTTGAAGGTTTTTATCTCAATTCAAACATGACTCAAAGGTTAAATATCTTATGATTGAATTGCAAATATATGTATTTTTTGGGGAGAGAAAAAAATCAATCTTATTCAGCATAAAGGTTTTATCTAATTTCTTCAGTTGTGTAACAGCTGTTTAAAACACAAATGATATTCAGGTGCGTTTGCCCTGACATTTCTTATGAAAAATTTTCAAAGGGGAGCAATCGATATTACTCAATTTTTTGTTTAATTTTGGAATCTGTGTAAAAAAAAAATGTCTTGGGTACCATGGTACATGACCCTTCAAGTCGAATCAAGGCTTTGTATGTCATATAAAAGGATTCTCCTGTCTGCAATGATGTAAAACTCTACCTTTTATGCAATCAGAAAAGACCGCCCGCATTTCCGAGCATCCGAAGTCAATGTCTTCCTCATTAAACTGATGTAATTTGAATCGATTTTAATTAAGATCAGTGTGACTACAGTGTAAACCAAACAGTTTGTGTTTACAGTAAAGGACTGGGTTTTAAAGTTCAATGAATTGTGATACAAATGAAATCCCATTTGTTCTACTTTAAAATGAACTGTGAATACTGTTAAACACTCAATAGTACACGATATGCAAATTCGTGCATAACAAAAAAGACTGGTACGACAAAAAATAGATTTAACTCTAAACGTACAAAATTCATGACACTAAAAAAAAAAGAAGAAATTATTACGTAATTATGTGGGTAATGATAATTCGAAAATATCCAGTGAACTCTAGAAAATGAAAAGTGGTTGGGAATGCATCGGTATACGGTCGATGGGGAAAGAGAAGATAATTAACAGGTGTTTAACTTGGTCAATAAAAAATACCTGTATTTTTTTCATTCTGTGACAGGTATCGATTTTTACATCTATTCAAACGATCATCCTCTTAAAAGTCTCTTCGCCGAGGGCTGAACTTGCGTCCTTTTCTTTCTTAATTACCGTGCTTTTCTCCTTTCGCATGTTTAGAATACACTTTTCTTGGGAAGATAATTGCAACTTTCTAGTGAATTATTTTATTTGCACGGGTAATTAATGGAGTTAAGGATTGGTTTACGAGACTTGGACTCATGTTTATGAAGAGACGAAGTGGTAAAACAGATGTAAAACTGTATTAAACCTCGATAAACAGTCAAGATGTCGATAAAGCCTTTTGAAGACATTAACATAAGGACAAAAATATCTGACAGAACTCTTGATCTATGGTTCAAATGAGAGAGAGAGAGAGAGAGAGAGAGAGAGAGAGAGAGAGAGAGAGAGAGAGATATTTCATATCAAAGGTTGATTCAATTGTGAGATAAATATATATGAATCACATGTTTCTTTAAGGAAAATCAATGATTTCTGATGTTAAATTTGTATTGTTAGAGAGAGAGAGAGAGAGAGAGAGAGAGAGAGAGAGAGAATATATGATTGATAATTTTCTTATGACCTGCTATCGATTCGGACACATAATTGGCAGATTTGATTTGACACTTGGTATGTGAAGTGACTTCGGCTGGAGGAGCTAAATTATCTAAATCTAAGATATTTGTAGACATTATAAGAAACTCAATAATCGCTTGTGTCCAATACGTACTTCCAAAATGATACACCAGCCTGCTAAAATGGCCATTTTGTTCGCGGAAAAACGATTGATCAGAACGAAAATTCGAACAATTACTAAAGATAGCAACAAAATTGCATTATTTCTGGTAGACCATCTGAAAGTTTACTTGTCGCATAACGACGTTTCTTATTAACCATATGAAATCTTACATCTATTTATTTTTTAAATGTTGAAATGTTTTCGAAAAATGACCGAGTAATGCATTAGCTGGAATTTCCTTTTACACCTGTATACGTAATAATCAAACGAAGCTGTTATTGATGTTTTAAAATATTTTATTTTCTTCCGTCGTAATCTCTGCAAATAAAAGAATTCTCAACCATAAAAACCTTTTATCTCTCATATTTTCTTTTTCTTTGTTTGTTCCAACAACGCTTTTCTTTTTTTTCCCCGACATCTATGACATAACTCGTGTGTACACGTAAATACATCGTGATTGTATATGTATAGAAACGGAACATGAGTGTTGTTCTGAACTCCTCGGTTATTAAACATGCAAAAAACTTATAAAATATACATGTACAATGTATGTGTACCTCAAGGAATTGATCAATTTTGCCTTCCTTTTCAGGTAAAGGTACATGTATTTTCATTGTAAATTACATGTAATATACATGTACAGTGTTCTTAAATAAGTAATCAAGTTTGTTTTAAATATACATGTAATATAATTATTTTTTAATATAATATATACTTATATCATCTAATAAACCCTTCTTTCGTTAAACAATCAATATCAATTCTCCTTCAAATGTGAAGTTATTACAGTGACAGTATTTTGAAGATTAGTGTCTAGAAAGATGAATAAACTTTAAGTACACTTTTAGTTTTAGTACTTATCATTTCTTCTATTTATTTATAAACACATTTATTTTATGGTCAACACCTAAATTCTACTTTAATTGTGCAGGTATAGGTAATTACGTTCAATTCACTAACATGTGCAGTATAATCACTGTCAGTAAAGCTGATTATTTGACAACTTATAGTTTGAATACACTGAGCTGAGGTCTATTGACCCGGGCAGGAATGTGTGTACATATGGATACATGTACTCACTATCCTGCATTTAAGCTATGTAAAGAAGGTTGAAATTTTGGATGACATTGCAAACAAAAAAAACCCCAAGGTTTCAGACTACCCTTCAAAATTGTTTTGTTTCTCCTTTTCCGACTCATTGTTTACACTTTGGATGGTAGAAACAATTATTTTTAAAGGATATCTAATAAAGCATTTTACGTTATTTAAAATAAAGAAAAAAATATAATAATGCCGACATAATTATTAAAACTCTATAAAACATCTCATTCATTAAGTACCTTCTCCATCAGTACTTAGGTACAGGGACAGGGCAATCATTTTTGAGAAAGAGAGCCCAATATATATACATGTACATACATCTCAGTAAAGGCTATACACACTGACAATGGATCGAACCAAAACCTTAGCAGTCCATCATGTGTAGCAATGACGTCATTTAAGCAAAATAAACGCATTCTATCTTTGATCACTTCTGTTCATCAACCAATCGACAATATTGAATTCAACGTACATGTATGGTATGTTTCGTTTATGAAACAGAAAATTGAAAAAAAATAGCAGATTTTTTTCATCCTGTCTTGTTTTAACCAATGTATTTGATTTTTTTTTTTTCATTTATATAAATGCGACTTGGTCCTAAGGCGTGTGTGTGTATGTGTGTGTGGATTATGTTATAATATGGTTTCACCAGTATTTTCGTGGACTAAATGGAAATCACAGTTTCAAAGATACGTTAATTTTAAGACAAGGATCCTATCAATACAATGAGTTAATAGAAATTGCTCTTCGATGAATGTTTAATTTCGTGGATCATTTGAACAACGAAATCCACGAAAAATGGTATTCAACGAATATTGATGAAACCACACTTATTTATATTTAATCAAACGTGAAAATACCTAAATACGCAGTTTTCATGTCTATTGTTGTTGATAAATAGTAAAGGTATATGCATCTGTATACC
>WFKH01006014.1:30412741-30432048 GCA_016163765.1 Magallana hongkongensis
CAATTGATGTTTCCAAAAATAACTCTGAGTGCAATTAAATGCTCAGAATTTTAAGAGTTCATATGTATGTCACAAATGCATGGAAATAATAAACTTTTGGAAACATTTCATTTATAATGCTTTTTTATTAGTAAAGTCATAAGCTTAGGTTACACTGGAATTACATGCACACTATTGACACATTTTATTTTCAATTCTACAAAGGTTCGGACTAATTCAAGTACATGGAGTAAAATTGCTAAAGTAGTCGGTTAATTGGTTCTCAAAAAAACAAAACAAACTAAAGTAGAAATAAGATATGTTTAAATATTTGCAAGGTTAGTGTCATAAGTTATCATAAGAGATATTTAGAAAATCTCTTAACTTCTAACTCTTATGTGCAGTTTAAAACAGATAAGTCAATTTTGAAAAAACAATAAACAATGCATTTCATGTCTGTATTATGATGTAGTCTATCTCCAAAATAATTAAATGAAAACATATTCAATCAGAAAGGAATAGTTTCATTTTTATTTAGGAAATTAATTTGATCCCATTGAACATGACTCATATATCATGAAATTATGATTAATTCATAGTGTGATATGGTATTAAAAAAAAAATCGTGTGTATTTAAATCTACATCAGTAAGCGTAAGAAATACGTCAAAGAAATAAGTCGATCTTTTCACTATACATGTATGTTTTATTGTAGAGCGACCGATTTCACTGAGCGACAGTTTTTACGGTTACACCGGAACGGAGGAGCAATTGCAGCAAACACAATACCGCTTTGCTTAAAAATTCGACTTTTCATTTAAACGACTTGATTGAATTCACGTTTGTAATAGAGATACTATTAGGTATAATAATGTAGTAAGGAACACGAGTAAATATAAAAGAAGGTAATTCAAATTATAACGGATTAAAAAGAAATGCAAAATAGAATTAAGCAAGCCATGAAGAATAAAAAACAAATCAAAGTAATATATGATAATCATTGATATGAAAACACTAAAGTGACAGTCATGTGTAAATTTATCATCTTCGCTAGCGAAGGGTTTTTTTCAGTCCACTTCGCTCCCCTTAAATTTATGAGGAGCGGAGTGGACCGAAAACCCTTGGCTAGCGAAGATTAAATTTATAGAAGAATAAAGAAATTAAAGCAAAATGAGAAAAAGAAACGTCGACTTTTGGCGAAGTTTCTTTTTCATATAGCATGCACAAGAACCCAATGTGCATATATTGACACCATAGATTTTAAAAATGCCATGTTCATTGTACTTAGTTATTGATAATAAAAAATTTTAGAAACATTCTTTGAATTGTACATGCAGTTCTTTACTAGACTAAGATATGATTTATTCAGAAAAAATGAATGTGCGTTAAAAAGACATCATAGTTTTCGTGACAGTAACATTTTCAATGTGCACGGATTATATAAAAAAATATGTATTGATATAAATGCATTATTATTATTATTATTATTAATAAGTTATTAAAAAAGTATTTAGTAATGTAATGATATCTTCAAAAGTAAAGATTATTATAATATTATGATAAACAAATAAAACAATGGGGCTATATACCTAACATAAAAATGATGTTTGATGAAATCATAACGAACGTAACGTCGCAATGTGAACAACGTCATAGGCAAAAAAATCCATAACTTTAAATGCCAAATAAAGATATTTATAATTATTTGATCTTCATGAAACTTCATAACTTTAATCTTCTGACAAATATTAGTATAAATCCATAAAAACCTTGAATTGTGAAAAAAATGTCATAAGGGCCCTTTTCCCATGGGCGCAATCATATATTTTTTAATATAATATATACTTATATCATCTAATAAACCCTTCTTTCGTTAAACAATCAATATTAATTCTCCTTCAAATGTGCAGTTATTACAGTGACAGTATTTTGAAGATTAGTGTCTAGAAAGATGAATAAACTTTAAGTACACTTTTAGTTTTAGTATTTATCATTTCTTCTATTTATTTATAAACACATTTATTTTATGGTCAACACCTAAATTCTACTTTAATTGTGCAGGTATAGGTAATTACGTTCAATTCACCAACATGTGCAGTATAATCACTGTCAGTAAAGCTGATTATTTGACAACTTATAGTTTGAATACACTGAGCTGAGGTCTATTGACCCGGGCAGGAATGTGTGTACATATTAATAGATACATGTACTCACTATCCTGCATTTAAGCTTTGTAAAGAAGGTTGAAATTTTGGATGACATTGCAAACAAAAAACCCCAAGGTTTCAGACTACCCTTCAAAATTGTTTTGTTTCTCCTTTTCCGACTCATTGTTTACACTTTGGATGGTAGAAAAAATTATTTTTAAAGGATATCTAATAAAGCATTTTACGTTATTTAAAATAAAGAAAAAAAATATAATAATGCTGACATAATTATTAAAACTCTATAAAACATCTCATTCATTATTAAGTACCTTCTCCATCAGTACTTAGGTACAGGGACAGGGCAATCATTTTTGAGAAAGAGAGCCCAATATATATACATGTACATACATCTCAGTAAAGGCTATACACACTGACAATGGATCGAACCAAAAATTTAGCAGTCCATCATGTGTAGCAATGACGTCATTCATTTAAGCAAAATAAACGCATTCTATCTTTGATCACTTCTGTTCATCAACCAATCGACAATATTGAATTCAACGTACATGTATGGTATGTTTCGTTTATCAAACAGAAAATTGAAAAAAAATAGCACATTTTTTTCATCCTGTCTTGTTTTAACCAATGTATTTGATTTTTTTTTTCATTTATATAAATGCGACTTGGTCCTAAGGCGTGTGTGTGTATGTGTGTGTGTGGATTATGTTATAATATGGTTTCACCAGTATTTTCGTGGACTAAATGGAAATCACAGTTTCAAAGATACGTTAATTTTAAGACAAGGATCCTATCAATACAACGAGTTAATAGAAATTGCTCTTCGATGAATATTTAATTTCGTGGATCATTTGAACAACGAAATCCACGAAAATTGGTATTCAACGAATATTGATGAAACCACACTTATTTATATTTAATCAAACGTGAAAATACCTAAATACGCAGTTTTCGTGTCTATTGTTGTTGATAAATAGTAAAGGTATATGCATCTGTATACCCAATGTTGTTCATTAGTCCAATTACGTACTTCATCCATATAAACAATCGAAATACGACACAATTATCTAGTAGAAAATTAATTTATTTTCCCTGGCAAAATGGTGTTTTACGCCCACCATATTCCTGAAATGCCTGCATACATACATGGTATCTCTAAGCATGATTATACAACTAATCAACTGAAAAATGATCATGCATTTTAGAAGATTGCTGTGCAATAAATATCAAATTCACTAGAATATCTGAAGGAATTGTTATCAAACCGACAGATATGATATAAAGATTTTTAAAAGCCTGGGATATCCACGGTCTATGACTGTTTGTGGTCGTTAACGCCCCGACATTTAGAACGTGTTGCAAAAGATTCCTGGATGAAATACTGAGTATAGTCAAGTCAAGGGGGCTTAAATCGTGATAACACAATAACATTATCGATTTTCTCCTCAATAAACTGACACATCAAAGAAATCAAGCGCTAGGACAGGTATTTACCTTAAATGGTGAAAATGGATCTAGACCTAACCCCACCCCACCCCATGGTAGCAATTCTTTCCAGCAGACTCAATATAAAATGTTTCTATGTGGCCAGGCAGATTTTAAAGTAAAGGGAGAAAATCAATCTATTACTAACCAAAGTTGATGATAAACGATTTCCGAAAATTAATTTAATAAATCTGAGTTTCTATCAAATTGAACGGAGAAACATGATATTTATTATTCCTTCGAGGGCGATCGGTTCTTCCCATTCGGTCTCTGATGACGTTATATTAACCATATCATAATTACATCTGTTTGAAATTGGGCTGTTGCACATACTCATTGTTACAACTAGACAAACTGAACCAATGAAAACATGAAAAAGATAGCAAAGTGTGTACAAGGTTTTTTCCATGGTGTTCTTGCCTACAGTACCGGCATTTGTCCAGAATGAAAAAAGAAATAGTCTAGTTGTTCAGACTTTATCTTAGTATTTATTAAAAATTTTTAAGTCAGTCGAGAAATAGAACCATTTCATCAAGAGCTTGGACTTTGGGTAGTTGTGTCAAACAGCAATGTGGCGTAGGCCTGTCTTTTTAATTGCTGGCCACTCAGCCATGGCTTTTTAAAACCTGGCTTTTGAGCTAAGACTTCGCAATCTATGCATATTTCACTCGAAACCAGCGTCATTTATAACCTGTTTTGATGCAAGAAATAGATAGTTACGTCCTAACGAAAGTCCAAGGTCTTGTTAAAATGGTTCTAATGAGCAGTCTTGTTGGACAATTTAACATAATTAGCTCAAATCTGAAATTACATATTATGTTTTAAAAGCATTGCTATTGTGTTTCATTGAAATAACCACTAAACACGTATCGGATGACACCAATTTCCTGTTGACTACAATTATATTTCAGTTAATTCCCCACTTGAATGACAACGAAATTTTCGCCTATCTGAATGACACTTTGAGAATCTTTTCTCAGTCACCAGAAATTGACAGCATCTTTAGGATTCAAAGTTTGATTTAATTTACACCAAACACTTTCTTCTGAAAGTCGCTAGGGTCCTTCTCCTAATTACTCCTTTCTTTACTTATATGGGGCTGTAATTGCGGAGAGACAGTTCTACTGATTGCTTGTATTCACTTATTCCACCGAGAATCGTTGAACGATTGTTGAATGATTAATTCGCGCAGTAACAAGATGATAAAATCTACGCTCTCTTGTTAATTGAATACGGTTTTACGATGGACTGCCCTCTGATGTTTTTAACAATGCTTCGAAAAGGAACTACTGTGTGCTATTTGCATGTATCAAGATTAAATTAACTAAGAATTCCAAAAATGGTATTAAAGTGACTTCACGGTTCTTCCAAGTTTTCGTTAAGGTGTGTTCAATACTTGCCACATGTTTAATTAATCCTATAGATAAATACATTTCCATATGTAATGACATATACATGTATGTTGGTATGTATTTAGACCATATATACATATTTATCACATTTATTCTATCTATATTACTTTAGAAGAACGTACTGTTTAACTGTTTAGCTATATACAGAACTGTGGCAATACTGTCTGTCTCTCTGGGGGTTTTCCCCCGTAAAACTACAGTACAGTTCTGTAGCTTTAGGTCAGTACTCGTCTGTATAAACGGAAACTTAAAGGTACTGTAATTACATTTTAGTTAATGCAAATCTATTTCAAAGAAGTATGAAAAACTGTAACCTTCATTCCAATCTGAAGAGATGTGATATTGTTTCTTTTTTAACATTTTGACGGTTATTTTTTTTCAGTTTCTAAATCAGATGCAACAGATTTACATAGAAACATCACAGTTACGGAAGGAGATGTCGCCATATTGCCTTGTGAGGCCCAAGACGAACAGAATAAATATCAAGTAGGTTAAATCACACTCTTTCACTTTGTACATTTTTTTGAAAAGGGTTTTAATAAGTTGCTTGCGTGAAAGTTGCTTTGCGTCCCATCAAGAATATTTCAATATATGATTGATGTAATCTTTTGATTATCAAGTCTATGGTGCTAATGCAATGATTATATGGATTTCCTCATAAAACATATTAAGGAACGAGGGGTCAATGTGGTGCTCGCACCTACTGCGACTCGGGTTCCAGAAATTTTGGTCAAATGAAAAATATTTATAGAAATTGGAGCTCAAATGCGTTTGTCTATGGTGTGTTTGCTGCGAATGGAGTTCAAAACTGGGATTCTTTGCAATGCCGTATTTGTATATGCCATAGCGAATAATTCTTACTTGATAACTAAGATTTTTTTAAAGAAAAAACTCATTGATATCGTATGTTTTATAAATTTTAAAAATGGCAATACGTCAACAGTGTTATACAAGTTTTACAAATCTTTTTTGCAACCTTATTAACTTTTATGTAATACATGATGTTTAGGTAATATATTAAGGTCCAAATTCCTTTCCTGAATAAAATAGCACAACAAAATACTTATAAACACAAATTTTACAAATCAGGAATATAAAATTCTGGCATATCGCAGCTCGTTGTGAATTGTCATTTATTGTACGAATTGACCAATCGTTGCCTTATCCTACTTTTCTTCTGACGTATTTTAAAATCTAATAATTGAAATATGCATTATGATTATTGCATATTTTTAATTTTAAAATTAAAATATGTCAAAAGAACACTACCTTTCATAACTGGCTAAGGGGAATGATGGTTTTAATCAGTGTTTAAAATGTTTTATATATCCAATGAAAAATGTACGCGTCCAATAATTTCTTAAGTATTTTCCTACAGACCTTTAAGGCTTTTCAATCTTAGCAAACAAAAAAAAATCCAATGACATCATTTAGGGTAATTCAGTGTGACAACCCTTCTTGTGAGGTGGAAATTATTGTTTGAATTTGCATTCCATACAGAACCTGAGAAAGGTATAATAGGGAAATTCGTTTCGCTTAGCCATTAAGCTGCAAGGCGGAAAAAGAGATATTCGTGGCTTTGAAATCCTAAAAAGGCCTAAAACATTTGTCACTCTTAAACGGCCAATAACAGCTCAATGATGGTAGAAATCAAGCTATATAGTTCGCCGTGCAAAGTGATGCGTTCTTCTCATAATTAACTTTTTCAACTGAAATAGCCGTATCGTATTTGGTAATTTAGCGTTTCGTCTTGCGGGTAGGTACAGGAAGCCGATTAATAAAAATATTCTGAAACCACCAGAGGATAACCATTGTGCTTAGATAACCACTAGGTGTTAATGTAGACTGGGATTGGGTAACAGAAAACTTTGCTGTCGTGTCGTTATTTCGAGGTGCGAGAAACATCAGAAATGATTGTCAAATGGGTTTCACATTTGATGGAAGTATTACGTATGGTTTTTATGGGCACAGCAACATAATTATTTCAGAACTAAATTCTCCAGGTTATTATAAAGTCTAATATCAAACTTTGTAGGAACATGAACTGTTTAAAGGATACCTTTATATGTAAAATATATACATGTAGTTGTTCATAATTAGCAATAAAGCTCATAATAGGAAAATAAACCCATCAAACAACGAAAGAGAGAGAGAAAGAAAGAGAGAGAGAGAGAGAGAGAGAGAGAGAGAGAGAGAGAGAGAGAGAGAGAGAGAGATTTGATACATTAACAGATACCAGATGCATCGGATTCTCGCTGGCTAGCCGAGAAAGTGAAGTTTATTTATCAATGGGGTTCTCTGAGTATGAAGCTAATCCATCACATTCTATGTTAGCCATCAGGAAAGGAGGGAGAAAAAGATGGATATTGAGAGCTGTTTGACATGGGCACGTCGCTTCTCTAAGCACACAATTCTCAGCTAAGATTCCGGGAATCAAGTAAAAAAAACCCTCTAGTATACCGAACAGTGCTTGATTAACTGTTAAATAAATATCCAGTGTCACTCTTTCTGTCAATAGAATGAGGATGTTGGAAATTAACTTCACGTAATAAAATGTAAAGTGGAATGAAGTGTTGAAAATGTTATTTCTGATTATATAATTTGGGAAATGCTAAATATGCCATCCATATACAACTGGCATTTTATTTGAACTAGCAGAGTTTTGATTATCAAATAAATTCACTTAACACAGTGTCAATATTTGATTGGTTTTGACTGTTAAAACTTAAAAATGACTAAATTTGTCATGCATGACATTTTTTTTTAGATCAACCCACTTACTTTAAAAATTCCCATAACAACCAATCAAAAATGCTCAAATAACAATTGTTTACGGAATTATGAATCAATGAATTTAAATGGAGGCATTATTTAAACAAAACCTAAAGAAAATTACCTGTCGGATTTAAAATTAAAAAAAAAATGAATTATGTTTTAACATTTGACTTATTCTATCTGTTTCCTACTACTGACAGGTGGTGTGGATGAACCCCAAGAAAATACTGATAGGTAAAAACCAGAGGCGGTTTATTGACGATGCTAGAATATCAATCGAACACACGCAGATAGATTACTGGAATCTGCACATCAGACATATCAGGTACGAGGACAGAGGCGAGTACACGTGCACTGTCAACACCAGTCCCGTGCAGATTACGAGGGTCAACCTAATGGTGCATGGTAAGTGACTTTATATAATAAATTCACCAAGTTAGAGAAAAACATGATGGGTCTTATAGGGGATATACACACTAACTTTATTTTTGCTCACCTAAGCTGTAAGCTTTTTCTGTAGAACCTCTTTAAAATCTTTCTTGAACCACTGCACCAAAATTTCCGTATTTTACAAGATAAGATGTGATCTTATATGAATAATTATGATAAAATTCAATTTGTTTTAAACATACCCCGTAGTCACGGTGTGGAATTCTCAGTTTCCAAAATCTTGAAAAGGATAAAAAAATTCCCTTGAGAACTGCTGCGCATGTGAGCGATGTGGCGTATGGGTCTATGTAAAACCAACGGGTATAAGTAAAGTTACGTAGTCTAACACAGGAAAATCTTGACTTGAGATATACGGATTTCCTCCGAATTAAATTATTACATTTCAAAATATGATAAAAAGCTTCATTCCTTGAAGTTGTGTATTTGCTGAAGTGAATCTTTAAAATCATGATAAGTTCTCGGCCAAAAAGTATTTGCTGAAGTGAATCTGTAAAATCATGATAAGTTCTCGGCAAAAAAAACAATACCACAAAAAAGTCAATTACATGAGAAATTCATATTGGTAATTGACTGTTTATTTCGTTTTGACACGTGGCCACATTAAATTATCAATCAACATGCATTTTCGTCTTTTTGATGGCACAAATATATCTGTTGAGAAGATTATAGATAAAATACGCACGCTTGTTAGTATGTGCAGTTAGATTGCGGCCTGCAGTTATTTGATAATCATTTCCTGGACGACAGTAAATGGGATTGGTTTTTACCTGTAATTTACAAATAAATCGTAATGGAAAATTTGCAAATTGATAAAATAATCACTCGTGACTAATCAAGTATATATGAGAGAGAGAGAGAGAGAGAGAGAGAGAGAGAGAGAGAGAGAGAGAGAGAGAGAGAGAGAGAGAGACTGTTCAATCACTTTTCAATTTTTTTTTCAGTTCCTGCCCGCATTTTAGAATCTGCCTCTAGTAAAGACATAAACGTCCAGGAAGGGCGTGACGTCACATTATGGTGCAACGCAACAGGGATTCCAGAACCTAATATCACGTGGTTTCGAATCAACAACCACCATGGACTATACAGGGAGCGTAAGTCAGATCAATTTTCGAAACATCCGCTCATTACATTTTCGAAGGTAGAAATCTCATCTATTTTCTAAAACAAATGCATCTGTTCTGTTGAAAATGTTATATGAAGCCTAAATTTGAAAAAAAATCATCAAATAAACTAACAAAATCAAAACCAATACCTGCTTGTAACATTCACAAATGGCAATTGAATATTGTTTTATTTTTTTAAAGCTGCTTGGTCCGATTTTTTGGTTATTACAGTATCAAATACTTTTCCATTTAAACCAATTATCTTAAAAAGTTATGGCTTTTCTCCTATTTACACCAGCAGAATCGGTCTCCTTTAAAAGTTAGAAATATTCAAAGTAAATAAAATAATTTCTCTTTGGGCAAACGAAAAAACAAAACAAAATGCATCACGGGAATGTTTAGAAAAGGGAACCGTTTTATTTCGTCCCCCGAATGATTGGGTTTATTCAACCCGCATGTTATGGATCGATTGTAAACTAAGCAAACTTCAGACATATTAGCAAACAAAATTTACACAAGTTAATTTTAATTTGCCTGAACATTTTGACCTTTATTTATAGCGGTGTCAAAGTCGTAATACAACCATACCGGTCTCGACGTCGGGGGCAAATTTTAACTTGAGGCGAAATAACACGATACCCTTTTCTGTCGTTTGTTTTGTTAAGAAATTTTGTACATATTTTTTTACATTGAAATTTGGCTTTATTGACCGGGAAAACTACTGCAATGTAAATTATTATGCACATACTTAGCATAACTATCGTTTAAAAGCGTACACAAAATTTGACATAAAATCGGACCAAGCAGCTTTAATTACATTGTATGATAATTATGAAAGTGTGAAATGTATTGCCCATCTTTTAGGTATTTCAGTTTAGGGTAACCATAATAATTAATTAAACAGTTCCTATCGGTTATAGCTGTAACAAATAGAGGCTGTTTTTTTAATTTTTGCAAAGACGTTAAAGCCCAAACATTTTCCCTTAAGCAAATATTTCCCTATCAGACTCTGTAATGAGTAGAATCATAATGAGGTCAGATATTATACCCGTGTAAACATTTCTAAAATCAACATTAAACGAAGCTTCATCGTGAATGAAATAAAGTGATACTATAGTATATTATTTTATGTCGAATGCAACAGTCTTTTTCACAACTATTTCTGAGCTGTAGTCAAATCCACTATCATACAATATACTGACTTAAAACAGTCACGACATGTCATATTTTTGAGAGGACACCGACCAATCAATCAATTAATCAGCCAATCAAGGCTCACCGAAAAATCAGTTTCGCTGTCATTTTTTCCTTTCCTCTTCAGGAGTTGGTGCTATTGGAGACACTCTGATCATTAAGAACATATCACGTCATTGTGGCGGGAAATACGAATGCATGGCAACCAACAACGTGAAAGCAGCAGTTCAGCATACCATTAAAGTGGATGTTCATTGTAAGCTGCTACATGTACTAGTAATTCAGTCATTTTTTGTAAAACATTGATTATGTTCAGATAAACATGGCTTTACATGTCACGTTTTGATAGATAAACAAAACTTTTTTTCAAATTTAAAGTTCAATTTGAACTATTCAGATGTGCAGAATTTACCCATGAAGCAGTCATTCAATTCTTACCAAAAATCAAATGAATCGATCCTCATTTTAAACGATTTTCATTTAGTTGTTCAAATAATAAGTATTTAAAAACATTTTTTTTTTGCATATAACAGTAATAGATTAAATCTCACTTGCTGGTACAACAAAAGAATTAACTTTTAAAATTAACTCTATATGTACATCATTTTAATAGTTCCACCTGAAGTGAGCCTGATAAACTTACGCCAGTCCCAGTCGCTGGGCAGGGAAACCATTTTACAATGCGATGTTTCCGCCTCACCTTTCGGAGTAAATATCTGGAGGTTCGGAGAACGAGAGTTTGATCAACAGTCGGGACCCAATTACCGGACTGATATGTACAAGGAGGACCACCTGAAGTAAGCTCATGTACATTTAGCTTCTCCATGTACATTTCAATATTCGTACATCTGAAATTGGGTTTAAACCCAACTAGTTACAAAAAATCAGTCATTTTTCATTTAAATAATTAGAGCAATTTTAAAAAGGTTTAGATTAAAAAAAGAAAAATTATTAGCGGCATAGCCAGAGCTTAAGAACTAGGCCTGTATTTTTGTATATATGCAAGAATCTTTAAAGTTGCAACCGAGTAAACCGATTTAACAAGATAAATGTATTGATTGATATAAAAGATAACTTTCATTATATGGATCTTACAAAGAGTTATGTTCTTCTATAGGTAGAGTAATGTATTCCAAAACTTAAAGAATGACATTCTTAATCATATGTACAGTCATGTATAAATGTATACACAAATGTATTCCTGGGATTTCATTTTTTTTTTTCACAAAACATACAAAATATTTTAGATAAACATATTTTTCATGTCTGATTTTGGCTAAGACATTTTCTCAGCTCTGTTATTCTACTAGCTTTACATCATATGATATCTGTTCATTTAAGAGTGCATGCATGTTCTATGAGAAGAACTTTTGGGGATGTTTGCCATAGCCATAACTCATATTGATTGATATCTTGTGTATGAAATATTTATACTTAATGCTTGGATAATTGGTTTTCGCAATTATAATGATGATACATGTATTGTATTGCGTTACAGAGTCACTCTATCTTTGAGGATTCTAAACGTCAGTCGAGGAGATTTTGGAAATTATACTTGTGAGGCTCAAAATAAATACGGACGAAGCGAGAGGACCATGATTCTACACGGTATGCGTAAATTGTCCCCATAGCAATCATATACAGTAAAACACGGTTATAACGAGGCGTCAGGGACGCACGTTTAATAATGTGCCGGATCATGCGCGGATCCAGAAAATTTTTCCAGGGAGGGGGGTCCGAAGGATATTTAAGTTTTCCGAGGGGGGGGGGGGGTCCGAGGTATATTTTCGGCAATTTTACTATGTAAATTTAATAAATTTGAATTTTACAGGGTCCGGACCCCACCCCCCGGATTCTGCCACTGTCAAGGAAGCATTTTTACACACTTTGAAAGTGCAGTTTTCAAAAAAAAATTATTTGAATACGTCATATGATAGATCATTACCTTGTTTTACTGTAGTCAGATGTACAATATACATTAACATATGTAAGTAAGTGACCGCGTTCGAATTTAAAGTTGGTTGCAAAATCGAATTTAAAAAAGATTTATGTCATTTTATCTCAAATCAATCTCCAATAAACTCAAATCGAGTTTTATCTATAGAAAACAGTACAATTTTAGCTTTGATTTGTTACATGTATTAAAACCTTCATTTCATGTGTGGTCAATGTTTATTAAGTAGATTGCCATTCCTTTTAATACTTTAATTTCTTTTTATAGAATTAACAGTACCTACCACATTTAATCCTAGCCCTCTGGGCCCGAGCACGACCCCACACGTTCTGTCGTATTCCGAAACCATGAAAAGAACTCACCCGGAAACTGTGTCCCAGATCAAGAACGATATCGGGGACACATCATATATATTCGACTTCTCCAAACAAACAGGCCAGTTGCGTTTAATGAATAAATGTACTTAAGAAAAAAAAATCTGTTATTTAAAAGCGATATCTTATTGCATTAGAAATTTACTATCAATATAAGATTAAGTATGTTTTAATTTTCAAGTACTGTGGTTTCATAAATATTTGTGGGCGGGCATCAAATTTCGTGGATTTAATGTAAACACAGTTTCTAGGACACGTATTTTGGTGGACAAAAATCCTTTGATTACAATAATTTATTAGAAATTGCATTTCAATGAACATTTCCGTTTCATTATCAACAACGAAATCAACGAAAAAAAAAGTATTAAACAAATATTGATGAAACCATAGCATTAAAGAAGACATTGAATTGAATTGAACTGCGGACAATGCACCTTTTAATAATTGCATTCTGTCACTGTAGTATACTCTAATGTTGTGAATTTACAACATGACAACTTTTTTGTATTTACTACCACCCGGTAAATTCAAAATTTAAAAACATGACATTACACTAAGTCTAAGTCATGGCTAAATATTTCAAATATCTTATGAATTATTTGAAAAATAAACAATTAAAAGTTTGAAATTTTAATAAACAATGTTTTGTCAATATTTTCCTACACTTTGCTATAACTGGTTTCGTTTCATCATAAAAGGTTTAATAGCAGAGGACGATTCTAACGCTGGCTCCCCAACACGTGTGACTTTACAGACACTAGGAACAATTATCATGTTTTGGACACTAAAGTCAATCTATCCTGGATTATTTTGAAGTCATTGTCTGAATACATAAGAGTGTGAAATGGCCAAAATATTTATAATAAGAGAATAAAAAAAAGTATGAGTTGTGTATGTGCTTGTGATCAACGAAGACAGTGTTTGGAAAATAGAGCTATAGACCTGGAACCTTGAATCAAATTCAGCACATGTACAGCATCATGCTTATATTCCCGATTCAGCATTCACAGACACAGACGAGATGTCTGTTATTTGACGTCTTCTAGTGCTAATGTGTACAAAGAAAAAAATAGACCACTCGCGCATCATGTGACGTTTCTGTGGGTAAAAGCTAAAACCTAGTATGGATATTTCTGAACGGTTGGTGTTATTTTGGGGACGGTGATGGGGGTGTGGGGAGGAGGGGGGGGAGGTGTTGGTTGTAAAGGTTATGTGTTGAAACTATCGTGTATCTGAGATAATGATTGCCTATTGTTATTTTACCTGTCAAGCATTCCAGTGTATGTTCTGTGTGACTGTATGCACCATACTTGTATCAAAATATATATTATATGAATATGTATAATAATCCGTACATATTTTATATAGACTATATAGATATGTATCTGTTAAACGACTGGTGTCACAATGTATTTGTATGTGTTAATCATCATGATAATTGTTATAAGGAACAATAATTGTATGCGTCTTCAAAACAAATTTATAGATCTGTTTATTTTACATCACTACTTTTTTTTTAATTTTCAAACACTTCTTGTTGTATAATGAGCAAAAGTTGACCTGTATTATCAAAATCATCAAGCATGCATCAGTGATATTGTGTTACATTTTCCTTTGAGTTAATGTGCTAGTTTTACCATACTATATATAACATTGATAGCTTTTTTGTACCTGCGTAATACATAGCAATTGTCTGTTAACATTTTAAAAAGTAAAACGATGCCATTGAAAAAAGAAAACGTGTTCATGGTTGTTTAATCGAAGAGGTTACACAAGGATTGGTCTCGTTATCATATCGCCGCCATATGGTATCTGATATCGAGGCTCATCAACTGATTTTCTCCCAATGCAGTAAAATTTGTTCACGAGAACAATCAAATTGGCCGGGAGCACGAGTTCTCTCTGATCAATGCTACGCTTTAACCACACATAATATTTGGTGCACATCAAATGATTGATAAATTGCTCAAATTTCTTAGTAAAGGACGATAAATTAAGTTAACCAAGCGTCCCCATCCTTGGAAGCTTTTCTTATCGAAGCCCCCTATGCTTAAAAGGCAAATCAAGTCAAATTCATTGTGACTAGTGGAATGAAGGGCAATTTAAGTATTCGAAATGATCAACAATTGTTTTCGTGATTTCTTTTTGATAAAATATTGATTTATATTGAATTCATTTGTACAGATGTTAGCCAGACGACAACAATTGCTCCGCTGTTAGAGTTTTTGTTGCATGGAGTATATGATGACGAAAAAAAAAGTAAAATGAATTGAACATATTGATATCAAGAGAATTCATCTAGACGTACTCCTTAAACCCACAGCCCTTTCACACACAAAACTACATCTGTATACACTAAGAGTTTACAAATTTTGGTACATTTTTGTTTTACAATAATGCACGCTACAATAATGTACGCCTGCGTTTCGCAGATAATAACATAATTAATTTACTTATTTTTCCCTCATCTAAACTGTGTATTTAACATATCATATATGATAATCCAAGTACGAATTATCTATTATACCATAACTTCAACGCTATGTACTAAATCTTTGGACCAAAAGCAAAGTTATTCTTTGTGATAACCTAGTGTAACAGTTTTTGGTAAAAAATCTGACATATGACCCTTTGGACTGTAATATTACATCTACACAAATCGGATAATTATTTTTATTTTACTACCCTCAGACATTGGCCTCTTTGAATTACCCTTTATGAATTATAATTAAACATCTTCGATATAGCGAGGAGCACGATTTGTTGATATTATGTCGGTGATATGAAAACCACAGGACAGCAAAAATGCTCATTTAAATGATTTCACATTATTACTATTCTTCTTAAAAATCATCTGTCATACCGTTATTTTATATCGACCTGACGTACGTCGACTATAAGGAATGTCGTCCTCTCGGACTTTACCCAAAGCGCTTTCTTTTTGGACATTTGCTGACGCATTCCTACTGTATACTTTCTGGCTTGCATTTATTTATCTGACATATTCCATTCTTTCCGACACAATACGACATATCGTTTTGTTTTTTTTTTTTTACACAAGCTGCAACCTATCCCATTGTTCACCCACTGGCGTATGAAGATATTCTAAGAAATATTTAACGTTAAAAGACATCTGACGTTTCGATAACAACGCTCCGTTCTTCTACTTCTTGCATCAAAGCAGTAAAAAATGTCGCTCGTCTCGAGCAAAATATACACATAAGACCGCGTGGGCCATTGTTGAAACTGTGTTTATCTTCAACAATGTCGATAAAAGTGATTTTTTTGGTTAGTGTATAGCTAGATAAACAATGAAGGCGCATATCTATAGATATTTATATCTATACATTAAGTTGGCGAAAAAAAGAAAATTTTTCTCTGGGTATAAATTTAATCTATTAAATCGGAATTTGAATTATTCTCCTCTGGGAATAAACTCCGTTTCAACAATGGCCCCACTTGATATCAGACTTGTAACGACTGATACTTTGAGGTCATCGGACAATGCTTTGCCTTGCCTTTCAATCCAATGTTTTCTCAGACGTCCGCGTCAATTTGTCCCCGCCCATTTCAAATGTTTTGACTGTAATTAACAGGTGAAATTGAGGTAAGCTGTATATTTCCAATCTTGCCAGTTAATGTTCCGCGGTCTTATTACGTAGAAACACCACTTGAGTTGGTCAAATCTTGTTGATTTCAATAAGCAATACAATGAAATAGACAGGCCAACGACACATGCTGTTTGGCACAACTACCCTAAGTCCAGCAACGTCTTGAAAAAAGGACACCAACACCGTTGCACGTCATATTTATGTTCTAATGTGACCTTTTGAATTATCTTCAAAAGGGGAAACGCACGCCTTTTGACCTTTCTAGTCGTATACGTGTAGGTCGAGTGTAAGGGTATTTTCCGTAAATCAGAGATTATTTTAAATTCTAAAGTAAACTTCTAGTTCTTGTTGGTACAGTGTTAGTATATATATACTTGATGGAGTGGTTTTACATTGTACACTTCCTAATGAATATTAAATATACGTGACCATTGCCACGTTATTTCTTAAGATTATTTGGGAGAAAATAGATGGCGTACGTCCACCCGTATGATGTATGAATGCTATTGACTCTCACAGCCAGCGGTCTGGACGCCAGATTAAGCACAATATTACAGTACTGTCATTCTCCGTAACCAGAAGTTACAATTATCTCTAAAGAAGATGGGAATGTCTTGTCCCCTTAAAAGCTGTAATCGATTTTCTAACATGATCGGATCATGAGCGGAAGGAATTCTGATAATTATGTTTATCATTTTTTTGTGTGTATCAAGGTTAACATTAATAGGCCGCGTTTTAACTTTTAACAATAGATCAATTTAAGAAAATAAAAAAGATGTCAACAAATAATTGAAACTTTTTATTTCTGAACCATGTATTGGATTGGTTTTTAGGGTACATTAATTGCTTGTTCTATCCATTTGTACGAAGGTTTCCTGACAAAATAAATGTATATAACCTACCTGCATGAAATCAAGTTATACTATTTGTCATTAAAGGACCAGGATGATAAACATATTTCATGTAAGTACAATTAATTTTTACTGTACAGACCATTTCAAGCTAGACCACAGCAGCTTTTTGATTATCAGACATACGAAAGGAGAAGCAACTCTGATAGATAAATGTACAATTTCCAGGAAAAATATTTTATATTTTTTACCTGTCTTATTTCATCTTACAGCAAGAGCGACTACAGAATGGAAGATATTTTGTTTTTAAATAAAATATGCATTATATTTTCACTTTATATCCTATATTCTGAAAATAAAGTATTAAAATAACCTTGTTATTCTTTTGAAATAATCCTGAACTTGCAGAAGTATTGAAAAAAATTGAAATGAAAACCTCTTCACCATTTTCTTACCTTACAGCCTCGGCATTGTTTAGATAATTAGATAGGAATGTTGTGCGATTGCTGAAAGATTTAACAAAAACTGTTGAATCGGGGTCTGACTGGAACCCTGAGATCGAATATATATTATTTACTAGGAACTCGTGCAAGGGTGGTTTACTACGCTGACAGCGAAGGTATGCCTTTAAAAAGCTAGAGCGTTGAATTATTTAAAGTACAGTGCTTTCTTTTGAGGTTACTTTAATTTATTTTAACAAACAGATTACCAACAAACGTCCCTTTTTTCTTTACCTCGTTTACTTAGGGTTGGTCCGCTTAAAATCGAAATGAATATAGCAAATTAGCCAATTCCTTTACTCGCATGCATTTATGCATGTTTCGTAAAGTGTAGTCAGTGGCGTAGTTAGGGACAAAATTTTGTAAGCAGGGGGTCTGGTGGGGCGGCAGTTAATTTTAATCTATTATAATTTGTTTAATACCTCAGCCATTATACTGTAATTGTACTTACAGAACAAGCTCTTTTCGATATAGGATCACATCCAGCGTTGATCTTTTCTTTTTTTTTCTTTTGTCTTATATTTTGGAAAAATATCGAAGAGATTTGAAAAACAAAACTGACAAAACACGCTCCAACAGATACCAAAGAACCCAGAAAATACATCTCAAAAAACTACCAAGAAAGTTTTTATATAATATGAGGCAAGTACGATTGACAATACGGTGAAAGTGGATACTTTTGACTAGAGGTTTTTAATGACTATATATAGTTGGGTATATCTCTAGCAATTTTATACCTGCGATATGTCTAATAAGCTTAAAGCTGCTTGGTACGATTTTATATCATATTTTGTTTACGCTTTTTAACGATGGTTTTGCTTAGTATGTTTATAACAATAAACATTGCAGTAGTTAAGCCATTAATTGATCAATTAAGCCATATTTCAATGAGAATTACTTGACATAAAAGGGTACCGCGTTATTTCGCCTCATATTGAAATTCGCCCCCGACGTCGAGGTAGGTATGATTGTATTACGACTTTGACATCGCTATAATAAAAGGTCATAATGTTTTGGCACCTGTGTACATTTTGTTCACGGCATACTCTAAAACCTGGCCTGGCCCCATTGGCCTGGCCTGGCCTCATAATTGGCCTGGCCTCACTTTTGGCCTTTTTTTTGTTCACTAATATTTCTGAAATTTGTTTTGTTTAGTCTATGATTAATTGAATGGGGGCACGGTCACCTTCATTATATTTGTTGGAACCTGCGCTGAAATCTCTCTGTGTCAAACGACTCCCGAGTCCCCTAATTATTACTCGTCCTTGTTTAGGCGTTTTCAAATTCGATGTCAATTTTATAAGTACGTTTTAATTCGTAGGTTGATTGTTTTAATCTTGCTGGCTGGCGCCTTCAAATGGCGCTTATTTTACCCAGGCCTATTGGTTTTGGCCCTTCTACGCCATTAAACAGTGACTTTACTGTTCAAGGGACTTTTACGGGAATCAGAGTACG
>WFKH01006014.1:30452668-30475115 GCA_016163765.1 Magallana hongkongensis
GGGGGGGGGGGTTTAAAGACAACTCCTGAGGGTCATGTACTTTACACCATTTGATGCATCATAATGACATTAGAAACAAGAATATATATGGTTAGTGGTGGGGATCTCAACAGTTTTCAAAATATTTGGTATTTTCCTGTTTCATGGAGTCAGAACAATCCCATAGGGATAGGGCTACATGACTGTGCCCGATACTTCCTTAATCAATAATCACATCTTCAGTCCTAGCAGTCCTGCAGTAAAAATCATATGTCATGTGTCATTTATTTTGCACTGTTTACAATTTTCTTTATTGCAACTACATGTACAGGCTTTCATTGTTATCAAAATCTTCTGATATTTATCTATCCGTGGGTAGTGGGGGGGGGGGGGGGTTAGAGAGTAATAAATGTTTGCGGGGGTGGGGGGTGGGGGTAGGGATTGTAGTCCGAGGTTTATTTTTGGTGATTTTACTACGTAAATAAATTTTTCAAGGGGGAGGGTCTAGACCCCTCACCCCCACCCTTTCTCTAAATCCACACACACACACGATGACGTTGGCACACAAAAGCATATCTACAGCAGGCAACCGCCGAGGGGTGGGGGGGCATCATTTAATTTTATTTGGAATAATTATATAGACCATACTTTCTATGGCATGAAATGTTTAAATTATTGATAAATTTAAAATTCACTTGCAATAAACAGTTCAACCCCAAATTGTACATAAAGGGCAATACATGTATGTGTATTATAGAATGTGATCTCATCCTCTATGAAAATTATAATTTTAAAAAGTATCGGAAATTGCATCTGTCCTTCTTCTTGACTAAAACTGGTACAAGAGAGTGTTATTTAGGGGCAAACACTCGGTGCGGATATTCCTGTCTAATGACAGCATCTAGTTTATTTTTAATGATTAATTTTATAGCTTAAATTATTAACTCTCGTTGGCACGGATGTTGTCAAAAATTGTGGGAGGAAACCAGAGAGAACCCTCATATTAAGTGGGCGACCACTATACCCTCTCACATTCATGTACAACCACTGTGAATTGAAATCAGCATATCCGATTGTGTAGAGAGAACAAAATCAAACAGAGTACGATGCACTATTTTAATACATAAATCTGTTCACTTGGAGGTGCTTAAGTAACCTCGTCCTTTTTATATAATATTGGACATTGACATTCTATAATACCATGCTGCTGCATCCCTAATTAAGCGAAAATTAAGAAGGTGCAAACTACACGAAAAATCTGTAAATGAAAGGCCTGGGAGTGACCTTGCACCTAAAAGAAACAAATAGAGGTCGCTCCTCTAAAATACATGTATCCAGCCATGCAAATTTTGGACACAGTATATACAAATAAACAAAAAACTAGGGTTTATCACATTAAGCATTGTATCGTATTAATGTGTAAAGTGTTAATTCCCGCACTTGCGCGGAATATCATCTAGTTTTATAGAAAATATCCCTTTTCTACCGTTTTTTTGCACCGTCACGCTAATTTAATATCCAAATGTGGGCTTAAAAAGACTTTAAAAAGGCAAACTATATTTTTATCTAGAAATGTCTTTTCATGACAAATTTTCTTTTCTTCATTATTTACATATCCGATCTCAAAAGTAATTTTTATATCTATTTTGATCTTGGTAATTTTTAAGTGTGAAGTTTTGAACATGACTTACTGTCAAGATGATCAGGGAGAAGGTGTTAAAACAATAATGTTATAGTAAAATTAATGTATTCTCACCAGTGTTATCATTGCAGATACAAAAAACTTTTTCTTTTAAGTCATTATCTTACAATCATATTCAAGGTCATTCAGATATGCAATTATTGAAACTAGAAGCTTCTATAAATATCAATCAAAAATTATGCAATAAATTGAATGAAATAAAGAATCATTAAAACTCCCAGTTTTCCATATATAAACAATTGTCTAAGGAGAATACTTAAAGAGTCATTTCTTCATAATAAAGAATCAGTGTTCACTTGTCAGTACTTAGATATTACCAACTCTAAAATTGGCAAAAAGATTTATCATATCTAGCTCAGTTCAAGTGAAAAAGAAAAGAATGCATCAGAAGATAAACACAATTGATTTTGAATAAGATTTAATGAATTTATTTTGATTGAAAACACAAAAATATATAAATATGGAATGGATTCCCATTCTCCATGTAAACAATGAGAGTTACTTTTGTTCAATGTCTGTCACAATGTGTAAACTATTTCACATGAACTTACGATTCGCGAACTGTCTTACACCTGAAATCAAGCAATTTCAATAATTAATATAGCGTAAAACGAAAATAATAACCAACTACCAATATCGAAGTTACTTAAATTCCGATATATAAATATTTATCATTCTAATTATTTTCATTTTTATCTGACAAAAATTTGAATAATCTTTTTAATGTAGTACAACCGGGATGGTGAAATATGTTGGGGGAAGTTTGCTACAGCCATGAGATCGTATTTAACAACATTTGCCTGCTTTGCTGCTATCTGTTTTGTTATCGAGGTATGTATTTGGTTAATGATTAGAAGTCGTTTTAATCGAACTTTACTAGATATTCGAGTATTGATGAGTTAGAGACGAGAGATGACAATGGTTTTAATTATAAGTGTTTTTTCATACTTTGCAAACTTTTTAATCTTGAAAATATTGTTGAGTTAGTGTTACATACGCGTATGTACTACAACATAGAGTAAGAACACAAAGCTTTATCTTTTTTGGGGCTAGGTGGGAAGGGGTAGGTGTTTTTTAAAATTACCCTTTTCCAGTAACATTATAATAATAATTGTTTGATCAGGTATAGTCCAGCTTTAACGTTAGTATGTTAAATTTTATTTAACAAGAACAACATGAACGAAATGCATTCATCGAATCCTTTACATGTAGATGCCAATAGTATGTTTAAATTTGCCATTAGCAAAGTCCCAAATACTCAAATGGGACAAATAGTCGTTAAAGAAATACATGTATTCTGTGAGAAAAAAAAAAACGTGAACGTAAACATTTAATACTTTTTCATTTGATTCAGATCATACAACTTGGCGTGGTTGATTTTATCTATAGCCAGATGACCAGCCAGAGATTCCCTTTTGCACTAATACGGACATTAATCTCGATGGTCAAAAAGTCAGCATTGGCACGGTAAAACTCACAACAATGTATAAAGTTAGTAGATAACTGTAAATTGTTAATTACAGTAAGAGTTTCAAAACATAATTTGACTATTCAACGAACAATGACCCATACTTGTGTCATGACCTTGGTCTAAGTTCATATACCAAAATCATATTCACATCATAGACATGACTCTAACTCAGGGTTGTCCTGTTTTAGACCATTGCTTGGACTGTTCCTTGTTGAATTGTTTTACATTTAAAAGCGATTTTAAAGCAATTTCTAATATGGTAAAAATTAAAAAAAAATCATGGTTCATTAAACTTAATTTTGATATATTGCAGAGTGATATTTAGTCATTAGTTTTAAGAAATAAGCAAATTCTGTAGAGGACATGATGTTTTTTGCTTAAGCGGTTTTCTATTAAAATATTGAAGGATAAAAGAGGAATATGCAATTAATTGTAACAATACATGTAGGTCTATAAACGCTATCGGAAGAAGTAATGTTTATAATACATGTACATATAAATATAGACGGCACAGAATATATACACATATTTTACGATGGCAAGTAATCAGTCTGCAATGCAATTTTAGAATTATTTGAAAAAATATTCTATTATCTTTCAGTGACCGAATGTTAGTTGTGGCGAATATATTGAGAATTCTCTCATGTGTAAGTATCAATAAAAATTGTATTCCATAAAATAAAAAGATGTTAAAACTAGATACCTAAGAAACTGTTGTACTACATGTACAACAAATAAGGCCGACAATGATTATAATGATAATAAAAGTAATCAGCTATTTATTCTTGAACAGATTTCTGGACTAAGTCTTGTTGTGTTAGGAACGATGATTCTAGCTGACACTAAACTTACTGGACAGGAAGTGAAAGGAATTTTCATATTCATTTACATACTTGGTGTGAATTTTCGGAACATAATTGAAGGATTTGGTATTGCTATGATTGTTCTTGGTTCCATTGCATTTGTACTCAACAGTTTAGCTATCATTTCTGACGTCATTCTACAAAGCAAGACCAAAAGCAAAATGGTGAGCAATGATAGGATTTAAGCTCATTTTTAGGATTCCTTACTATACACTAATAATATTTTTCTTCTCTAAAGATTAAATTTTTTTAAAGAGGTTTCGAGATTAATGTATGAATCTAAGAAATCTATGTTATTAAATTTTAAAAATAAACTACCCTTGAAATATCATTTAATTACTTGATTTTGTATACGTAAACGAATGATGTGTCCACCATTATACTTACGCATGTATCAATTCAAATTTTATTTTCCTTGAAGATAACATTTTTGAAAGTACTTATGCTTATTGCTGAAGTGACAGTACTAGGGATAGTGATTCGTTTCGCTACACAGGTAATATATTACTTTTATTTTAAAGTTTCTTTTAATATGTACATGTACATTTAAACATAATTGAATCAAATTTGAGTAACAACTAGTGGAAGTTACAAATCCATGTCTTATCCGAAATCGATTCATTTAAGGCATCAATGTTATCATTTCAGCACATTTTGCAGTTCATATTTCATCTGTGTAGATAAATCACTGCCATGTTTTTTACTGCATGTATATTCTACATGCCTTATCCAATGAAGTTTTTATATACCATAAAGATGAAAACTTTTGCAAAAGTCAAAATATACAAGTAAATGATGTATGAAATATGCAGTAATAAGACTGCAATCGTTATGACATTTAAAGTGCACTTAAACAAATGCATTCGACTAAGCTCATTAAAATTTGTCTTCAAAGTGCTTAGACAGAATTGACAAGATGTTTGTCATGCACATGTCATTAAGATTTCCTAATGCAGAAATATAACTTACGATGTGTGACCTTTGTTAAAAAAAAACAACTCAACAGTCATTCCTTAATAAATAGCAACTGGTTGTAACTAATTTGCACTTCTGTTGAAAAGGGCATTTCCGATAAGCAAAAGTCAGTTGTTGCAATACATACCCAATGACATGTACTTTAGTTGATCTAAGCTATAATGAATAAGATTAGAGTATTGAGTACTATGTAAACATATACTAGCAATAAGTTTTTGAAGTTACCTTATTATGATTTAGATAAAATTCTTTGTTATAATAGGTTAACACCGACCTGCGGTACAAAATGGCAAATCTATTAAGGAACTTTAGTTACCTAAGCAGACCATGGCGTATATTTTTCGGAGAAGTAAGTAATTAAGATAAATACGGATCATGAACAAAAATAAAATTTGAACTGGAGTACATGAGTACAATGTATTTCATGAACATTTCCAGTTAGAATGTTGTGGCGTTGCCTCTTCGAATGACCTATGTGATATGATTTCCGGAACAACGTATTGTGGTAATACATTACCTAATACCTGCTGCCACCGTAGCCTGTATGATACAACAGAGAGTAATTTATACAGCAACAGTGTGTGCAGCAACCCAAATACCGTAAGATGTTGGCACTTTATCACTTCTATCGTTTTAAACAGAGATCAATTAAGCAAAAGGTGATTTACTATAAGAAAATAATAAATTTTATAACAAATCACAAACCAAATTAACCGTTTATTCGCTCTACCTATATTTAAATAAAGGTAAAGGTGAAAAGGGCTAGTGTAAAATTCATCAAAATCCGTTTGGTATTGATTTTTTTTAAAAAACATGTTACAGCCTTGCTTGGATGTAATACTTTCTCAGTTAAGAATCTACTCTACGGGATTTTTCATTGGAATATCGTTCTCTATCGTCTTTGGAGTAAGTATATACATACTTAATATATAGAATACGATGTTTAATTCTATTTCAACAGTTCATATTGTTTTTCTTCTTCGTTGATGTGGGTCTGACTTCTTATCAATGATCCTTTTATTCAAGACCCGTTATATTTCAACGTATTTTTAGAGTAAAAATCATAATATCAACGATTGCATTGTGTAAACGTGATAAATTTTATTTCATAGCATATATTAAATAACAAGAAACACACTGACGCAAACATAAAAAAAACCCCGGCAGAAAACCATTCGTTTTTATAAACAAAAAATGTCTTAAAGATGTGGATTTGAAATGATTGTTTTACATGCAAAATCCACTCACAGACATATGGACCAAGGGTGTCAGACTAAAATTTAAATACATACAATGCATCATTGTTTGTCATATACGCTGTTTATGTGTAATATATTTTAAAGGGTTTTGAACTCAGAATAAAAACTTTCGGATTTTTTTAAATTTTATTTTATTTTATTTTTTTTTTTTTGCAAAATTGTTCAACAAAGAAACATAAGAGTCTTCCTTGTATCGTGAGCTGCTTGTGTACAAGCTGAAAGGGTATCAAAAGCAATTATTGAGTTATCACTAAACACACAATTTAAAAATCTGAGAAAAAAATCTGCAACTCCGATTGAAAAAAATGACCACCTAATAAATGTTTGTTATTAATGCATGTCGCATCAATTTTTATACAAGGTTTGAAAGATGATCATAAAAAAAGAAATATAAATATATATTTAGAATTAGAATAGGTAATATATAACAACACAAAAATATCACATGGGTAAAATACCTTTTTAGATGATTCCAAAAACCAATTTGATCAGTACTCAGTACGTAACGCAAAAAACCCCGTAAATTTTCCTTTTTGCATTTCTATTTATCATTTTTGAAAATGCACTAAAGAGTTAAATTCCTTGCAACTTTTGACCGGACGCTCTCTCTCTCTCTCTCTCTCTCTCTCTCTCTGCAAAAAGCTTTAAAGCGTTGCATAGCGTCTGGTTGAATGAGACTTGTTCATAATATCTACGCAGAAATGCACAGCTAATTAAAACGTTCATATCATATAACCGACCACCTTCTGGCGGCCGGTAATAAATTCAAATGCCTTAACTTTGAAAAGTTTACAAATATACATCAGTATAGCCACGTTTACAGTATTTGCCATGAATCGTTAAACCACGCTAAATTATGCAATGAGAAAGTTTGTTTATATGTTTGTTTGATTTGCATGCCAAAGATCGATGGTATTTTTCAAGAGACGCATTTGAAATTTTGAATACTGCTTTTGATTCTTACAATGTTATTCTACAGCTGAAAGAAAATTTCAGTTTTACAAAATTATACAACTTATTTCACCATGTTTAGAACCCGTTTTCAAAATTCTTCTGATTTTTTATTTACCACCAATTGATATTGTTCAAGCCCGCATCAAAATTATTACGTTGTTAACAACAGTTTACAGTAAATATTATGAACTGCTTGTATCAGTTGACATAATTATACATTGATGTGCTTAAAGGTAATGTTATTAATTGCTTAATTATACTTTATGGTTTTGTGAATACAAATACTTAATGAACATCACCTCACGTCCCCTCAATTATAATTATGCAAGATATTCATGAATTAAGCAATAAATTATTATCTTGTTGATTAAATTAGATTTTCAGAGCTTTGTGTATTTATTGTACTCACAAATTGTTAAATATATTTAACATTGCATACCTTGCAATTTATTCAAAATCATATTTGATTCCTTTGTTTATAGATTTTGTGTATCATATTCACGATTTTGCATATCCGGAGTTTGAACAGTCAGGATTCCATTGATAAAACAGAAGATAACTCCAAAGATGAATTAGAAGAAAGTACGCAGCGCAGTTGCTGTAATAATGTATGGCGTAAAATTCGAAAGTAAGAACTGCCATGTACATCAAATTAAAGATAAATCTTTATATAAGGTAGAAGAAATAAGAAATTCACATCATTTTAAAAATGTTTTGTCAATCTTACTTTTATCTTTTTCAGGTGGAGTTATTCAAAAGATGAAGTCACTTCAAGTTATGTGCCACGTTTAATATTATTAATTATATTATTTATATTACTGGTAAGTGATAATATTTTTTAATATATTTCTATAGTTATCATTTTTGTTATGATTTGCACAATCTTTATAGCTGTGTCATAAACCAAATTCATGATACAATACTAAACATTTTACAATCAATACTCTTTTTGAAACGTTATGGACCCTTAGACTCTTCGCAAAATAATAAAACAGTCTGTAACAGTGAATGGTAACATATACCCATCACATTTCTTGCTATGCTTGATATTAAGAAAGCATCTTCAGCTTCTGTCAAGAGAATTTATGTACAAATTAAACAACGTAAATTTTCATTTTTACGGCAATTTCATTCGAAATCATTTTTATTTGACAATTAGTTTAATGACCCAAAGGATGAAATTTCAAAACATATGTCAACGGCTCCTTTTTACGCAATGAATAATAGAAAATGTACCATGATTTTGATGATGAATGAAAATGACACATCCTGATTAGTGTATAAAGCTTGAATCGTTTTTTAATTGCCATGATTGATGCATTGTCGATGATTTTGTGGATCCATTTAACAGCGAGGTTCGCTCTGGTTTGTGACCTTCCCCTTTCAATGAAAAAAAAAAATAAATAGACTGGGTTGGTCTAATTACAACGAAATATATGCATATGAAGAATATAAACAGATCGAACAAGACTCGTTTACATATCACGTGACATTGTTTGTCGCCAAATTCTCACAAATTTTGGGGAGACTTAACAATTAAGAATAATGTCCGTTGAAATTACAAATTACTAATACTGCTTTCGCATAAAAGAAGTTTAATGGCATTCAGAGTCCCGTCGACCACGATTACCGAAATATTTATCCCGTGACACGCATGGTAGAGACCAGTGTCATTATGAAAGGATAAGTGAGTTCACACCAGGTATATAGATAAAAGACAAATTAAACTGACCAGCTGTACCTGATTGCTCACGTATATTTTAAAGGCTTTTAAATGAAGGGCGGAGCTAAAAGTCTACGGGAACTGAATGTAAAAAGTGTACCCCTATCATATATTATAATGGATATCTCCCATGTGATTGTTTAATCTTCGATAATAATGGGTTCTTTGAGGGAACACAAAATTATCAGAGATTCAAATCATGCAAAATCAATCAGAAATTCCGAAAATTGTCTTTTTTTCCCAATATATATTACTAGGGACCGTATTTCACACTATTCTTCATATCTTTTTGGGAAACATAGTCGTGTACATCAAATACCCTTATCAGAAAAAAAATCATTAAGAATGTTTGGCTGTAAATTGATATTTAAGTAACTGCTTCAGAATAAAAAAGTAAAACGAAACACCTAGAATTGAGTCGCAGTGTTTCTTAATCTTCAATCATTTCTAAATTTACTTAACCGCTTAAACATTACAAAAAATGACAATGTGAGATACTGAATGATTGATTTTAAAAATTTTAATTTTTTTTTTCAATTTCTTACAGTTTTTTGCAGTCGGATTTTTTATTGAAGGATTTTTTCTCCTGTACGATAAAGTTTTCGACCATGATATAATCAAGAATGTTCTTTGGAGTGCTCTGACATTTGATGGATTGTCGTTTAACCACATTCGAGAGTCCCTGTCAGCCTTCATGATTTCGTCTTCTCTTGTTATTCTTTTTGTTTCCTGCATAGGGTTCTTCACACTGAGAACAAACTCTAAATGTCTTCATATGTTTGTGAGTAAATTTTATTGTATTCTAACAATCGATTAACAAAAAGAAAGGATCTACTGACCTATAGGGGAGATGGATTTCCCAGAAAAAATCACTTTTGAAAATCAAAGTTTTTTTTGTTATTTTCTATCGTGCATATTTCTAAATTTTTCGAATTTGCATTTTGAACCTATCATATTGCTCTTGCAATTTTATCATCAATCTTCAAAGTTGGCTTAAACAGCATTTTCTCAGTAAAATGGTATATTTCTGCATGGTTTTTGGCCTAGATATCCTTCAGGACCGGCCTGCCCCTAAAATAAATCTTAGATATTTTGATAGGTTTTGTTCAAAGGAATAAATTAAGATAGGATTTTTTTAGGGGCACCCTGGCCCTGGGGTCGAATTTTGCAACAACAAAAAAAAACGACAAAAATTTCAACCATAGTGGTCTATATCATCTTAAAGTGTATGTTCTGGATAGCTCAGTTGGTTAAAACGCTGGCTATGTCACACATGATGTTTTTTGTGCCCTGGTTCGATTTCATCTCTGGGCATACTTTTTCTTTTTGAAAAATTAACGGCATTTATAAACATTATTTTTTTATGCAGAATTTAGCATCTTGTATATTTAACTTCGATCTCCTCCCCAAATGAACATTTGCTCTTTGAATTAAAGATATCGATGGAAAAAGTATATACTTAACTACATGTAAAAGTAATCAACCGGAACTATACCTTAGTGTAAGCACGCTTTGTTTGAGTACAAAAGTCATTCACTCTGTGTTACTTGAGACAAGTGCCACGTAGAAAAAAGTGTGCTTGTTCCAGATGGGGTCAAGTGTTATTTTCTCATTTGAAAGATAACCACTTGCGAGCGGGGCATGAAGTTGAAATGTCTAAACTCAGAAAAGTTTCCTCAGAAATCAACCAAAGTAAAATCACAGATTTACTCAGTGATTTAAGGAAAAGAATATTGCAAGGTTTCTCTAAACAACTTGATTTTAGTAAGACATTAAACATGTGTGACGAGGATTATTATAATCTAACGGGTCTTTCGTATGATCAGTTGAAAGATTTGGTTAGTCGTTATGTTCTAAACTGAATAGGATATAAGGAAAATAATTACCTGATTTTAACGTCATTGTGGACACGGCATATGTGAAAATTTAATCATCCTAATTATGATCCTATACGGGAATGAAGTAAAATAAGACATTCCTTATTTTTTAAAGGATATTGTGTTAATGTTTTCAATGGAATAAAAGAATATTGATGCTAAAAAGACCTTTGAAATCGCGTCACGCGAGACTTTAGATAGTTGCTAATATGTCTCTGGTTGTAAATAAACGCATATAAAGTACATGCATCGTATTATAGAAAGTAAACTGAAAATAAAATTTTAAGATAATAAAGTAAAAAAGCGTCCGTAACTCATACTGCTCGGACAACGACTGTGAAACTTTTTTTCAATCACTATACATTATGAGAACTAGAACCTAAGAGTTTACTGTGTATGGCCTAAAATCAAGAAGTGTTACGGAATTCGATATGCTTTTTTTAAAGACCGAAACCAATATCGACCCTTTAGGTCAATTCTTTTGTTATTCGCAATAGATCCTTTATCTTCTAGAACAAAGATACATAACTTGTATCATATTTCTTCAACATCCAGTTAAAATTCTTTACAATGTACCCTTTTATTTCTAAAATGATTTCCAACATACAATAGAATGAAACGTATGAAAAATCCAATCAACCAACTCCTCGATCCTTTGATAAAATGTCATACATAACTTCCATGTAGGGACTGTACATACGAGAAACATGATCTATTTTTTCGCTTTTTGATTTGTACACATAAGGTTAGTGTTCTGTCTACATAGTTTTTGGACAACCCTCATATGAATAAAAAAAAAAAGGAATTCAAGATAAACTGAAATTACACAATTGGTTTTGAAGTAGAATTTCAAACAATATAACAACACTATTTCGTGTATAAAGATCTTTTTTTTTATTTCAGCAAATAATTTTAACTGCCATTTGTTGCTTATTGGTGGTTGTTGGTACTGGTCTGTGGGGGAAAGCTAAAGATTCGGTGAGTAGAACGGTGAAACTCTCGTGATAATACGTAGATTTACACTTATTTTCATGTTATTTGCATTATTATTTGTGTAATTAAAAATATCTAATATTTTAAAAATTGAAATCCATCATCTTTTAACTTGAGCATTGAACTATAAGTAGACGAACTACAAACATATTTACTAGATATTGAATTGACACCGACTAATTGATAATATACATTTTAAAAAATTAGCAGTTTGTATACCGGTATTTCTTTTAGAAATAATGTGTAGTATGTTTATTAATTAAACCATTTTTATTTTATTTATCTTAATTGTTTTTCCCTAGATCAGCTACAAATTGGAGTACGAAATGTCCGTGTTTCTACAAAATTTTGGATATTATGCAGGCCTCTCTTATTTATTTTCAAACACAGCCTATGGGGCTTGGAGCCACCTATTTGCTGTGGTAATAATTATATATCTTACTCTTTACACTAACTGTTAAGCACCAAACATTTTATATATATATATATATATATATATATATATATATATATAAAGAGAGAGAAAGAGAGAGAGAGAGATAAACAAAAATTGGTATCATTTAACCAAAATAATGTTTTTTACAGATATAAATATCTATAATTACAGGCTGAATGCTGCGGAATATATAGTTATGCATACGGAGAACTTTCACAATATGTGTCCCCTAATCAGATCCCAATTTTCTGCTGCAAAGAAAATCCGCTAACCGAACCTTACATTGAGACTAATGTTACTTGTACGAATTTACAGCAGTGGGATCTAAATCATGGAAGAGTAAGCATATTTTTTTCAAGGTATAACTGCATAAGCAACTGTTTAAGAAGAGGAAAATACTGTTTTATACTATAAAAGTGAACATTTTTCAATGAAATTTAAAAACAAGAAACTTAATTAATACATGTGATAGTCCATGAATAAAAATAAGTCCAACAGCAATTTTTTTTTTTCAGCATGAGGTTGTGATCATAAACATTTCGGTAACAAACTAATTTAATAAGTGGCGTGTTCAGAGAGCGCACGCAAAAAATGTGTTGTATGTTTAGAACATTTTTGCGAGCGCTCTTGGTCATCCACCCTGCTAAAATACCTCTGGTTTACATACCTTTAATATGTAGATTCGATTTTCTGTAAGCAGAATTATCAAAATTTGTTAATCATTTCAAATGTACAATCGTAATGAATTGAAGAAAAAGCCGAAAGTGGAGATTCCTGTTTAAGCAAAAGAGCCTTGGTTTTATGTGAAAAATTTGATTCCATAATCCTTCAAAGTTTTTTACGATCGCTTTTCTTTTGCAGACCTGTAAAGATGCTGTGCTGACAAGATTAGACAAATACAGCAATGCATTCATTGCCATGTCTGTGCTAACAATTGTGTGTTTCGTAAGTTTATTTTACATCAATAGATCTCAATGTATTGCGCATTTTCGTTTTATTTTCATGAATTCAAGCGATTCAACTTCGGTAGAAAAAAGTACTAGGTCACTTACACACGTTTTAATATTATGAATTACCTTTAAGGACTAAGTATGTCTTTGAAGAAAACGTGATCAAAAGGCATAAAATGACACCATTTGTTTTCAGCCTTTTTGTGTTGCTTAAACTTTTTTTCTTGATTTATGTTGATTTTAAGTAGAATATTAACTTACTTTATTTGAGATTGCATCAGAACAAAAGGATTGATGATAAGATGATGGACAAATTAACGGACGGAAATTGAGATGAACTTTCAATCTGGTTCACTCATAATAAATTCCTGATGTATTTGACCGAAATAATCTTACAAAATTAAATAAGTGTCACAAATACATGTTAATAGCAAAAAGAAAAAAAAGGCCAAAATAAAATTATTGTTTGTTTGGAGTTGCCTCCCTCCTCATTATAATACCCCCGCTGATAAAATTTTATAAGCAAAAAAATAAAGTCCTTTTTTTAATATGGAGATTTTTATTTTTTACCAATTTTTGATTAATGAAACTTCAAGTTTGACCAAAAAAAATCCATCCCTCCGTCCTGGGTCTAGAAACCTCCAGGCGGCAATTCCAAACAAACAATTTTTTTAAGGATGCCGTAATTTATAATTTTGTCAAAAAGAGATTAGAGTAGAAAACTACAGTTTGATATACTGTATTAGCTCCTTTTATGTTTGTTTCAATTGAGACTTTGAAAAATAATTCTTATAAAAGATTAACTCTGTTTGCTATTAAATGATTTTCTTTTTTTATTTAATGTTTGCAGATTGCCCAGATTTCACTGATATTTTACAAACTGAGGAAAACAGAATTTATACCACTTATTAATGATAAATATGTACAAGCTTTAAAAAAGCTATTCAAAATGGAAAAAGGATGGAGGTAATTAAAATAATAAATTTTTTTTCAACTTAATGAGGGTGTCATTCAAATATAAAAATATAACACTTAATATTTTTATATTTTTTTCTGCAGAAACATACTTGTCTTTGAAAAGAAAATGATTTTTCCAATCATCACACTGGTTAGTATAATCTTCATTAACAAGTTATTTTTTCCATTGATTGCATCATGTTCCAGATTGGTCATTGTGTAACAAACTATATCTATGTATGATTTTAATATTTTTTTCATTTTATGGTACTTATTATGAAAAATTATTTTTTGAAGTTGTAAAGATTTGTCTTTCATGTGGTTTTTTTAACGGATAATAATTCTTACCTTTTTTACATTGACGTCAATATTTTATTTCTTTATACATAGCGCTACTTTTAATTTTAAATCAGTTAGGTAGAAAATTTCAAACAAACTTACTTCTAATAGATGCAGACCTTGAAAACTACTTCACTAATAATTCTTAAAAACTGGTCTTCTTACATTGCAGTGTTTGAAAATCATTTTTTCTTATTAAGAATCGTCAAACGTTTCGATATACGAGGGTTGTTAGAAAAGTTCGCGGACAAAGTGATTTACGGCAAAATTACTGTGTATTTTGTAAGTTGGCGTATGTTTTATTAAATGATTACAAATTGAAAATAAGTTCGCAAAAAATCATATGAATTTGAATTTTTTTTTCAAAAGATACAGCGATTTTTACTTCGCATGAATTAGATTTACGGAGCACCATTTCATATTTTCACGACGTCAGGTGACGTCAATCAACTGAAAGTCACACCTTTTACTCTTGTTCAAAGTAAACACCTTTATAGTTCCACACACTTTTCATTTTTTTCATTTAACCCATTTATAAAATGCACGTTCATACCATTATTTGTCAAGTTTTTGTAAACTGTGTTTTGTGGCATATCGTAGATCATTTAGGTCCAAAAATCTCTGTCCACGCAGTTTCGACTTTAGATAAGGAAATAAAGCGAAATCCATAGGTGCAAGATCCGGGCTGTATGTGGGGTTGGGGTGCTGCAAGAGCTTCAAATATCCGTTCTTCCATCTTTAAACCTCTGTGATTTTAATTGTAAACCTCTGTCCTATAAAAATAGCAGCATCTTTGAACATTTTGGTTTCCATCAGAGATTTTCCTGCGTACACTCAAAATTAAATGAAGGCCCGGTGCTCCAAGATGTCGATTGACGTCAACGTTTTTGACTCATTTTTCAAGCGTTGTTCGTCCAAATTCGGTGATAAAACAATCAGAAATTTTTCAATTGAATTGAAACTTTCACAAAATGACCTTCATAAGTTAATGTGATGTCATATGAAATATCGTTTATTTTAATGCGCTTAAACGGTACATTCTCTTAATAAGGAAAGATGCGTACAAAATATATAAAATTAAAAAACTGACATGCTCCGTGAAGCGTATCTTATCAAAATAATTAAGCTGTATATTTTTTATGGAGCATTTAAAAAAAAAACAAATCTTTATATTTTTCCTAGAAAATACGTCAAGATTACATCTGCAAAGTTTCGTTGGTATCGCGTGAATAGTCCGCTCACAATGGAAACTTGTCCGCGAACTTTTCTAACAACCCTCGTATTTAGCGTTTATATAGATCTAAATTCATATTTATTGACTTTTAATTTCTATTTTTGCATGCAAAAAAAAAGAGAAAGAAAAAATTCGCACTTTCATTTTGTTGTATTTTTATTACACTTATATTTTTAATTTTTCTTGAAGTTATCTGCATTGTCGATGCTGATTCTTGGAATTGTCATGAAGCATGATGATAAGATGACTGGTGAATACGTGCACAATGTGTACGCACTTCTGTACTTTAAAGGCGTTAACTTTCTGGATATTGTTGAGGCAATGTACCTGATATTTATTATTGTCGGTACATTGTCTGCGATCTTAAGCTTGCTCAAATTATCGGATGTATTCAAAAGTCTTCAGTATAAATGGAAAAATAAATGTGTAAGTATCGTGTTGTTGGTAATCCACAAATTGTATTCTAGTTGAATTTCATTAAATATATAAGATGTAATGCACTTTTTTCTTGTTTCTTTAGTATATGGGATGCTTATTGATTCTGATTATCACAAAACTAATTTGCATTTCTCTGATGATACCAATCCGCATTGATGTGAGTATTGTTTTCACACAAAGTTACAATATGACAGAAAACAGTTATTTTATTGTTGACATTCGGAAATATTGTTTAAAAGGAATAAAATTGTTTCCTGCGTTTAAGGTAACGTTAAGGAGGCTGGATGGTCAACATATTAACGATTAGATCTACCTTAAAATTTTAACCATGATTTTTATTTTTAAGATTTTTAATATTTAACTTTAAAGTTTAAATATTTTCTCATATCTTTGTACAAAGCTCTTCTTTAATTAGGAATCAATATAATCTAAAATTTCCCACGACCATCCAACACCCTTAATTGATGCAATTCTTAACGTGATTTGGGTTTTTTTCCAGATTGATGCAAATGCACCCTATCAACTTACAAACATGGATAGGCAATATCGGAATAATCAAAACTGGGAATTACCAATATATCTAAATAGGTTCTACTTCGCGGTGAGTTTTTTCTGATAAAAAAGACACATGTTTTTAAAGAGCATTTTAGATTGAAAGTTTTTGATTCGAATTTGAATATCCCCACTGTATTTGCAATTCTGAAACTTTTAAAACCAAAAGTACAAGGGTTGATCCAAAAGTAATGTCACACTATGCACCACGCTTCTCACTGGCGCTGTATTGTATAAAATGATACATTAAAATTTTCCTTTTCAAAATTCAAATTCGAATTAGAATTTTGATTATATTTCGTTGAACACTAAACAAGATATTGATGTTTATAGCACGATATATACGTGACATCGCCGCGTCATGAATTTACGTCTTTTTTAAGGTTTGTATTTATGAATAAAATACATGCTTCAAAATTTGAAAAAGCCTTAAACAACACAATATTTTGAAACAGATATATCATAGACTTCTTCTTTTTTAAAAATTAGGGACCGTTACCGTCCATTTCCGTTATCTACGCAATGCCTTTTGTCTCTAGATCAAGGAATAAAAAGGCTGGACATGCGAATAGTGATACGATGCATTTTTTGCTTCGATGGATAGAAATCACTAGAAAATGTACTGGAATTGATATATCAACCTAAGATTGAGAGCGATTGAACAGGGTACCCTTAATGGGGTTCCAACATCTAATAAAAGCATATGTCATGTTAATAAATAAATTAGATAGAAGACATACGCTCTGAAGAAAAGTTAAAGCTAGGTTCTTACGTCATGAGCTATATTATATAGCTACGTTCATGACTTCTTGAAGAGACCTCGACAAACTGATCGCACATTAAATAATCCAATATTCTACTCCTTCGATTACAAAAAGAGTAATTAGTTACTTTATGAAAAAAAATGATAAAAAAATGTAAAATAGAGCATCGTGGCCAATATTTATAGAATACTAAATTACGAAATTCTACCAGAACGCCAAAGATCTAGAAATGACTATCCTCACCTCATGCTCTACAAAATATATTATCTTCAGAATTATTTATCATTATGCATTAACAATTGAAATCGGTGTTTATCTCAAAGCACGAATTTTTGTCAGTTTGCGCCGATTTTTCACGATTTTATCACATCTGTGACATTACTTTAGGATCAACCCTCGTAACACCCCCATTAATATTTTAAGATACAAAATGTGTTCTTACATGTACTTGTAGATGGTTTACAATGAAATTTTACTTCTCCGTCTATAAATTTGTATGTGCTTTATATTTAGTTTGATTGCTGTGGAGCAGATGGTCCATATGAATTCAGTTATCTAGAAAGCACTGATGGGTACTCGGGACGCTCTGGAGCTCAGCCATATGTGTGTTGTCATGGATATCCTAATCTGGATACTTCGTCTTTGTTGTCTAGTGTTAACTGTGAAAAAAGGGTATAATATATGTCATACAATATTTATGTTATGCGTGTAAAAATAATACCTCTTTTCATATAACTAGTGTATGAAATATAATTTAATGTTCTAACCAACTGAAAAATAAGCAGAAATGAATTTTTATCTATAGCGCATATGTACAGGTATAGAAATTAATTTCGATATTGATATGTTCAACAGTCCATAAAAATGATTTGGAAACTTTGATTACATTATTCTATTCAATCATAATAATTGTATTATCATAATTATTTGTCATTAAAGATATGTTATTGTGCCAGTTTTGTAACATTGATAATTTCTTATTGATATGTGAACCTAATTTTATCACAGTCATGTACGCCAGAGTTTCTCAACAGTATTGAAAATTATAGCAACGGTTTCTTAGCCATATTATCCCTCACTGCACTCGTTGAGGTACATAAAATATATATCTATGATATATTTTGCAATTATATGACAATTAAAACAAAAACATGCAGCCATTCAATCATTTATTTCCCCAGTGCAAGTTTTTCAGATCGTCTATTTGACCAGTGCATATTTTTCAGATCGTCTGTCTCGTTATTGAAGCAAAATGCATTGCGGCTGAAATGAAATCAAAATTTAATGACAGATTTGGATACTTTAAACAATTTGTTTTAGGGTAAAAAAAACAATTCTATATTATATAATAAAAAAATTAAATTTCAAATTTTGATGCACAAACTGATTAAGAATAAAAATTTTAAATCTCTATTATACAATAATAGTTTCTTCCTATTCAGTTCAAATGGACACCGAAAGAAAATTATAACCGGATTAATAGCATCAGGATTGGTTATGGTAGGTCTCTTAATTAAAGGGACCTAGACACAATTTGAGCTCAACATAAAACTTTCATTTTTTTCCATTTTATATGCATAAAATGGTTAATATGGATATTTTTAAGGTGGTATGGGACACCTTTCATTATTAATGTGGATAAAAGTACATTATAATCAAAAAACTTTCACTGGTTTGAAATTTTCAAATTTACAATATTTGACAAAAAAATATGTTTTAAAAGTTTTTGGAATGGTAAAATTCATAAAAACCCAAGCGGGATTCGAACTCATGACTTACAGATTCGTAATTAACGCTCTAACCTACTGAGTATTGCGCTAAGCTGTTGGTTAATTATTTTTGGAATTTTTTTTTTATAAAATAATATTTGATTTTTAAATGCTTTGTCAAAATTTGAATGTCATACACCGAGGAGGTACAAACGAGATACGGAATTTAGAGTTTTTGTTTTGTAAACAAAGCATGAGTTTTGTTATTGTTTACATATGTGTTGCATTGTTACAAGCTTCCAACAAATCTTGCTTTCTTTTGTTGTTGATATATTTGAACGAATTGAATCAGTTTATCTTGTTGGTAATTTCTTTACTGTTCATTATTTGCTAACAAAAACAAGACTCGAGCTTTGTTTGCATAACAATTAATTCTGACCTCTGTATCTTGGTCAATCATTCAAAAAGTACAAGTAAATGATTTCATATATTAAAAAAATGAGAAAATAATATTGAAAAATTTTGATCTCAAATCGTGTCAAGGTGCCTTTAAAAAACGCAACAGCATTGCTAATATAAATAAACAGTTCATTTAGTTTCAGATCATTGAAATTTAAATCGGTCTATCATTTTAAAAGAAAAAGGATAGACTACAACTTTTAATTATCATTTACAGTTTGTTGCTGTTGGTCTCATTGCCGAGGGTACAGCACTTCGATATGACGCCGTGTTCTCTCACAAGCAGATTGACCTTATTTTCAGTGTCATGACCATGGTTCATCAATCATTTAGTACAAACCTTGTTATCTGGAGGTGGTTAATAGTAGTTTGTGGAATCTGTCTCGTGTTCGGATCCTTTAGCACTATGCTCTTTATCCAGCGAAAATCTAAATTTTTGCATTTGTTGGTAATCATCTACTTATTCAATGATTTAAAAGCTGCTTAAAATAGTTAAATAACTAATTTCAATAATAAAATTTCAAATCTGTGAAAGATGAAGAAAAATATGTTTCATTTTGGTATGATATTTTCAGAATCAATTTTGCAATAAATTAAACTTGCATTTTATAACGCTAAATAATATTTACATGAATCAAAGATATGAAAAGGAAAAGTAAATTCATTAACTTGAAACCATATTTAAATTTCAATTGATATGCCATATTCATCTTTTTGTAGGCACTTCTTTTTCACATTTTCTGTGTAACATTATTAATTGCCGTAGCGGGATGGTGGGTAGCTGTTAACGTAGAAGTGAGCACAGACTATTCCAAGTGAAATTTCTTGACATAAGTTTTTGAAATTGAAATGTGTATATGTACAAACAAAGCTTATTATTGGGACATGAAACAATTCAAAAAGATATTTTGATTTTAAAAAAAATACTGTCATGCTTTTAAATTGATTAAACTTTTTTTTTTCATTTTCAAGTTTGATCAATATTATAAGCATGTTTTAGAAGAAAGTTTTATTTAGCGAAAGATGTTTATAATTGTAGGGATTTCCAGATATAGGATCCTTTCACTTTCCATTTAATATAAATTCCTACTTGGTATCTGGTTATGGCTTTACAATCAACGATGCATGGAATAGTCTTTTTGTAACAGTAAGTGTTGTGAATGTGAAATGTTAGTTGTTAAACTACAAAGTACCAAAATTTAAAATTATAATGCATATAATTTTATCCTTGCAGCTAGAGTGTTGCGGATATCATTCAGGAATACATTTTGATTTCTGGACTACACATTTCCAAAGTGGGTCTGGGTCTTTTACACCATCGATTTTTTGCTGTCATTCAAATCCACTTACAAAGACATATAACTATAACACAGGCTGTACGTCAGATACTTCATCACGCTACACTGAGGTAAACATTGCCTTTGAGATATCATTGGATTGGTTGAATCTATTACATGTATTTATTAACTAAACATGTATCTTTTATTTTCAGGCCTGTCGAGACAAACTTTCACAACGACTTCTAACATACAGTATATTTTTTAACGTAATGATGTCAGTATGTCTGATACTAGAGGTAACATGTAGTTTTAATTTAATTTCAATTTTTAACGTCTCCAAAATGACTTAACATTTCACATCTATTTTTGTTGTTTCTTTCTTGTAGATTCTTTTGATTGTGTTACTGGGGATTCTTCTTAAATACGACGAGCCTTTCTCAACTGACAATATTCTTAAAAATATGTGTGTGCAACGAAGGTAATTAAAATGAATTTTGAATATATACATTTTATCATTCATTTGTAAAAATAAAATGTGTTAAATCCTCATTAAAATAGATAAAATGCAACAACGTTTGGTAAACAACTTTTTATTGGTATAATTTTTTCTTTTTCGCATGCTGACTGACGTTTTTTATACTTATTGTTAGACCATAATAAATCACCTAATTGTCGTTTTTCCCGATTACGACAAAGAGCACATGGCGGGTGTGGCCGGTCAGCAGAGGATGCTAACTCCTCCATGGCACCTGATCCTACCTCTAATTTTTAGCTCACCTGAGCTGAAAGCTTCTTCTCAAAAACTATTAGACCAGAAAAGCTCAAATTTGAGTGGAAGCATCCTCAGATAGTGTAGATTCAAGTTTGTTTAAGTCATGGTCCCCGGGGGTAGGGTGGGGCCACAATGAGAGGATGAAATTTTACATAGAAATATATAGAGAAAATCTTTAAAAATCTTCTTAAAAACTGTTAGGCCAGGAAAGCTCAAATTTGAGTGGAAGCATCCTCAGATAGTGTTGACTCAAGTTTGTTCAAATCATGGTCCCCGGGGGTAGGGTGGGGCCACAATGGGAGGATGAATTTTTACATAGGAATATATAGAGAAAATCTTTAAAAAATCATCTATCAAAAACTTTTAGGCCAGGAAAGCTCAAATTGGAGTGGAAGCATCCTCAGATAGTGTAGACTCAATTTTGATTAAATCATGGCCCCCGGGGGTAGGGTGGTGCCACAATGGGGGGATGAATTTTTACAGGAATAAATAGAGAAAATCTTTAAAAATCATCTTTTCAAAAACTATTAGGCCAGAAATGCTCCAATTTGGGTGGAAGCATCCTTAGATAGTGTAGATTCAAGTTTGTTTACATCATGGTTCCCGGGGGTAGAGTGGGGCCACAATGGGGAGATGAATTTTTACATAGGAATATATAGAGAAAATCTTTAAAAATCTTCTTCTCAAAAACTATTGGGCCAGGAAAGCTTAAATTGAAGTAAAAGCATCCTCAGATAGTGTAGATGCAAGTTTGTTTAAAT
>WFKH01006014.1:30475515-30532267 GCA_016163765.1 Magallana hongkongensis
AACATTTGGCTGTTGAACGTTTGGATTATTTGAGCTGAAACTCACTGTAGGAATACAAACGTGCCGAGGTATAAATATTTTGGCCCTTTTAGTAAGTAAATAAGTTGTTTTAACTGTTCAAATTGTTAAAGAAAAGTTTGGTTTTTTACACAAATTTCTGAAAGGCTGGGTCTACCTTAAAGGTCATATAAGTGATTTGTTGAATATGCATTACTTCTTTTAAAAACATTCTTCTCTACTACTGGACACTTAATGAGAAAAAAAGCACAAAGTTATGATGCTTAACCTTTGAAACGCTTGGCTTCAGGGGCACTGATGTTAGTTTCAGCTCTATTTGGGCTCTATTGTTTACAATATAAGCATGCATTAACATTCAAAAGTCATTTTGTCTCCTGCTGCGCACCAGCAGGGTATCTTATGCATTGCCTATGATCTACAAAGACCTGTTTGACATCTAACATATACTGCATTCAGGATTCTTTCCGCCCCGTATAATTTATTGCCTGACGTCATGACGTCAGGCATATCTAAGGTTTGAAAGACAGTGAAGACAATGGGAGCAAGCAATATCAAGATTTTTCATAAAAAGATATATCGATGCATGTTTAATGTGTCAACATTTACATTCACAATTGATGAAAATGTTGTATGGGATGTAATAAGCAACAGTGAGCAAGAGTTTTCAAGTAAAAGGGCTGTTAACCATGCACGTGTATAATCCTGATTTAAAAATAGATTAGCCATATTTGAACGGTGGAAAGGGGGGGGGGGGTCATCGCAACAAGTTGTTACATAGTGTCTATTACGGTACAATGTATGTAATAATTGGTGTTTGATTATCATTATTAACAAAGAAACACTAGTTTGGATTAAAACAAATATATATTCATATCGCTGGAATATTTACTGGAGGAACTAAATCGCCGAAGCGGGGTGTGACCCGATTTTCGATCAATTGGGCGATTTCATTCATCTTGAAATGGGTCTAACTCGCATGTCTTACTAAATGTACATTAAACAATTATTAGTAAAGTGTGTATGTTAATTCGATAGATTTCTTCCAAAACATTCGATCCAAATGAAAGTATACTATATGTAGTTGTTACAAAACAAATGTCAAAAAATTCATTTGACCCCCTACCCATGGATCTATGCCAATGGATAAGTTCATTTAAACCATCGGATCGAGATCTCAGCCGTTGCGTGCATCAATGGTAAAGCAGGATTTCGCGCCATATTATGTCTCATTGGGCTGCATCCCCCCACTTTTTTTCGCAGTGGACACTTTTCTTAACTTTACATATAAAAAATGGAAATGTCATGGATTTGCCTCCCCCCCCTCCCTCCAATTTTGTCGGAGCATGTAATAAATGAAACTAAAAATTAGAATTTTAATTGAATTGAATTGAAGTTACAATGAAAAACCACCCCCCCCCCCCCCCCCCCCCCCACCCACCCCGGATTAGGATTTTCTTTCATGATATTGAGAATTCTCTTTTTTTTAAATTGCCTGTCAATATGTTTTGGATGAAGCTGCCCCCATCCCCACACTTTCAAAAACGATGCTACGCGCTTGAATATCCTTTCCAATTAACTATGGTTGGAAATAACAAAAATGCCTTTGATTTTTTATCTTAATATAAGAAATACAATTTAAAATTTGACTGTTTTATCTTCCGCTTTCAAGCTTACCTACAATTATTTGATACATGTACATTCCTAAAATAATTTGAAATAATGAAATAATTTAATTTCAAGTGATATTCATGTACATGCACAAGATCGAAAAAAAAGACTGAAGTTTCTCATTGCACGTTCCGTCTATGAATTTATGATCAGCAGCGAAAATAAAAATTCATTTCTTATAAGATAGCCTAATTGATACATGCATGCTTCCATTGAATAATTTTTTTCAGTTAGGCAAGCTTTTTGGGAAAGCTATTACTTGTGGTCTTCTACACTTGCAAACACTTTTTGCCCCGGCTTGAAATACCCAGACACAGTTGTGTTTAAAGAGAGATAATTTGAGACACTGGAATTCGTCCAGTTTTAAATTTTTCCGCTGTCAACGAGGACGAAGCGGGCAAAATAAAAGGGGCGAATATTCTCCTTATATAGTAATCTAAGTAAATTGTAAGGATAGTTTGGGTAACAGGTTGACTTAAAATAGAATTTTGTTTATAACTTCTAGATTATAGTCCTTGTGGATCGTTGTTTTGGGGTGGGTTTTTTTTTTTGGGGGGGGGGGGGGGGGGCAATGGTCAAACATTGACAATGCATATAACAGTTATTTTTCAGGGAAATTAAGTGCATCATGTAACGATCAGCGATGAGGCCCCGATCAGCAATGAGGCCCCTTCTGAAATTGTTGAATTAAAGTTTATGACTCTTGAGTGTGTGGTTAGGTGCTCGGGAAAGGAAACTCTATTGGTCATATAGTGAATATGCACTGATTTAAAAAAAAATAAATGTCTTAGATTATTTAATAAGCAGACAAACTGTTTATTTATTTAGATTGAGCAATTAAGGAATATAATAAATTGTGAAATTAATTACCCTTATTCAAGGGTGAGGGGCTCAGGTTTGATGGTGTTGATTAACTAAAAAAAATCCAGTGGTACTTAATATTGGTTTTCAAAAACCATTTTTTGTCAAGGGAATATCAGTTAAGTAATGGCTTTATATATACCTTATCTCCCCCCCCCCTCCACCCCACCCAAATATTTTCTTTAACAGACTTATAAAAGGGAGTGTTCAGATGATGGAAATAACATTTGTTGTTTGGCTTTATCTTAAAAATTACTGATGAATTTGGAGTTTATTTTCTATCAAACTGCTTTCAGCAACATATGACAATTTTGTTTTTTTGTTTTTTTTTTTTTTTGGGGGGGGGGGGTAACTTTTCTTTGAAAGGAGGAGAGAAACTCGAGATTGCATTGTATATATCATGTATATGAAATCGTTAGACTTGAAATTGAATTTCTTTTTGTTTTCGTGGGAGTAGCTCAAGTTATATATTATTGGCTTGTGTTGCACTTTTATCCTTTTTTAAATAGTATCCTTAGAAGTTGATGTAAAGAAATGATAAGATAAATAATGACAACATTAAACATTTTAGGACAGTTAACCCTCAATCTTGCCACGTATATAAAGTACATATATTGACGATATTGTTTGTATCTTCATCTATATGGCAGTTTGAAATCACAAACTTTGACCTTTGTAGTAAAAAAGGTGGGACGGGCAAAATTATTAAGATTTCACAAAAAGAAAGACCTTTTAATAGTTAACAATATAATATGTACATGTAACAAACAATCTACGCAACTAGCAAACCTTACCTTAAGTTTCTGTTCACCTAATTTCAGTAGAAAAATGACTATTTTTCTTTTTGATAATGACTCTTTTATTTCCTTTTATTATTTACCTATGAATACTTATTATTGTTAATAGTGTACTAGTAATTGATGGGTCGTTTGACGAGATGAATTGTATAAGAGATCTTCATGAATTTTTCAAATGACAGAATAATTTAAAAAAAAATATTTCTTAGATTTCTAGAATTTACAATTTGCAAATTGAAAAGGAGCCATGTACTTGTGACCATGGTCTCCTCGATCTCTTTTTAAGTGTTTTCTGTTTTCAAATTACTTTACAGATGTTTAGGTCAATGTTTCCTTAATTAATTGACTATATTTTCAAACGTTCTCGAACTCCTTTGATACTGATTTCTATATGAATTAAGAGACCGGATTTGATTCCAGTTGTTTTGTTAAGATATATTGTAGAAACGCTAATAGATAATTTTTAGAAGAGTACAAACACTCGTTTAAGTATAACACTCTAAGATATTTTAAATGTTGATATCGTCATTTTATACATATCTGATGATTTTTTCCACAGAAAAAAGAAAAAGGTTGACTCTAATAAGAAAGATGAAAATAGTATAGTTCAACAAAAAGAGGACGAGCTAACTGAAGACAAAAATCATTCTAAACAGAAAAAAGACATAAATAGCAGAATAAGAGAAAATAAAGTGAGGCCCATTGATAAAGAACCCGAGAGTCACGTAAAAGTCGAGAACAACGGCAAAGACAAGATCAGTCCAACTAAACAGGGAAACGAGAGCTTAGCAGATAGTTCGGAACATTCTACACGAAGAGCCACTACTACAAATAGAAAGAAGATCAAAAACAGTCCGTTGTCTACTCATTCTAAGGATATTCATGAAAGGTCTACATATTCTGAAGGTGAGAAAGAGGTCACTTACAATGAAAAAGAAAACAGTCTCAATAAACAGCAAAACGGAAACAAAGATGAGAGTCAAATGAATTTAGAATCAACCGAAGAAAATCGTATGAAATCGAACGAGAACGACGACAAAGGAGATATCAGTCCTGTTCAGCAAAGAGACGAAAGCCTAGTAGATGGTGTGGAGTATTTTACATCCACAAACGAAAAAAATAGGATCGGGGCAAATGAGAACAAAAACAATTCGTTGTCTTCCGAGGGTAAGAAAGAACTCACTAACAATACAGAGGAAAATAGTTTCTATGAACAGCAAAACGAAGACAACGTTGAAAATCATGCGAATTTTGAATCAATTGGACAAATTGTTATTAAATCAAACGAGAACAACGACAAAGGAAACATCAGTCCAGTCCAACAGAAAGACGAAACCTTAGTAGATGGTTTGGAGTATTCTATATCCACAGACGAAAACAATGTGATCCGGACGAGTGAAAACGGTTCGTTGTCTTCCGAGGGTAAGAAAGAACTCACTAACAATACAGAGGAAAATAGTGTCAATGAACAGCAAAACGAAGACAAGGTTGAAAATCATGCGAATTTTGAATCAATTGGAGAAAATGTTATTAAAACAAACGAGAACAACGACAAAGGAAACATCAGCCCAGTCCAACAGAAAGACGAAAGCTTAGTAGATGGTTTGGAGTATTCTACATCCACGGACGAAAACAATGTAATTAGGACGAGTGAGAACAAAAACAATTCGTTATCAAGTGATCCTCGGGATTCTAATGAAATGTCAACATATTCTGAAGGCAAGGAAGAAATCCTTGAAGATACAAAAAAACCCAGCCTTTTAGAACAGCAAAACGGAAACAAACATGATGATCCGGAGTATTTAGATTCAACTGTAGAAAATGTTATTAATACAATTGAAAATTAAATAATATATAATTATCCACAGATATTTGATTTGTCAGAAAAGTTGTTCGAAGAATAGCAATACGAAAATTTGATTAATTGATGTTTGTATGTAAAACACACGTTTATTAGGTTTACAAGAACTTCCTCTATATCTCTAAGATATTGATTATACTTTAAAAGTGTTTGACATGCTGCGCTGCTCTGCATAATTGATGTTTTTGATTTAGATTCGTATTTTAGTTAAGATTTGCATTAAAATACAATTGTTATCACAATTTTTATTTTAGTTAACAAGGGGGTAGGATCCTGCAATTAAAAGTCTTAAAAGATTTTTTTAGAAAAGTATTTTTATTTCTACGCGTGTACACCCAAAGCTTAACTCAATAAAATAAGGGTTAATGTGCTTCTTTCGGTGTTATGATGCATTTTACATGGCCTTATTGCATTGATATTGCAAATCAGAGATAATCGCTTTATTTTTATTTAAATATGTAGAAACTTTTTTATTTGAAATGTATTAATTTAAGAATTTAACAATTAATAAAATTATATTAAAGTCTCATGGTTTAAAATCAAAACTATAGGTAATTGATGAAAACATTTTTAGCAAAAATTAAAGTTTTTCTCATTTGCTCTTGACTCCTAAGAAACATTTGCTGTATAAGCTAAATTTATACAAATTTGTTAAAATATGTTCTTCGGAAAGATATTCCAATTCACCTGATATCTAGATGTTAAGTCTAAATTAAAAAATTAGAAAGCCAAACTTACAGCACTTTACAACCATTGAAGCAACGAAGATTTTGATTTTCATATTTTAAACCTTCCGCCAAAAAAGAAAATTCATTACTTTCTACACTGATTAGTCACCTTTTCGCGAGGAAATAAACTAGATACTCCTTAAAGTCACACGGTGACTCAAAAAAATGTGTTACTTTTTGATAATGACAATGTAAATACGAAAAAATTTATGAAATTTGATCAGACGGAAGGTTTCACGCTTTTATTAGTCATCACCTATCGGTTTATAAGTCGTTAAAATTTATCCGGAGTTACACATGTAAACAAACCGAGTTGTTTTGGACATTGATTTGATTGTCACGTGATTGCGATTGCTGTCTTAAAAAATGTAACGGTGGGATTGACGCACTGAGAAAAGAATTGAAATTTGTACGTATTCGATGTCTGTAGTAAGAAATATACATTCATAGAGAGTGCACCTTGATAAATATATAGTTCTTGAAGAAATCAGGTTTCAAAGAGAGGCCGCTCGCTACCGATATACCGATATGCAACGCTGCAATATTTAGATTCCCCTGGGCCTGCGTAGCTATGAAGCGGAAGGAAAACTCAATATTTATGTGTTTGCCCTATGAATAATTCTATTTTTTCTATATTTATTATTGGATTTTTTACTTTTGAACACCTTAAGTTAATCTTTTCATTTGTTATATAAGATATGTGGAAATCGTGTAAAAATTCGACATTTGGAAAATCACCGTGTCTCTTTAAATGGGTAATTGATCTTAGGTTATCTTATTGAAAATAGTTATTTGGCATTGCAGAATATATGATTATTTTATAAGAATTAATATAGAATGCAGAATTTTCAGACTAGAGATAATAAAGTCGAGAAATACCAAGCAATATTTATTAAAACCAAAACTACATTTTGAGCAGAAAATTGCCATAAATATTATGTTCAGGTTAGTTAAAAAATAGCTATTGACTTGAGCAATAGTTTGTCCTGGTTGAATTAATTCAATATCGAGGGTATAATACTTATATAACTTAATGAATAAAAAAACCGCTACATACCCCATTACAAATTAAAATCTAGGCTTTTGGATATCATCGACAGTTGTTTCTTCAATAAAAATGGACCTCGTAAATTTTCTTACCTTGACATTGGAAATCTACAAAATTATTTTGTTAAAACCCATTCTGATCGCACACACAAGTACTCCGAAGTTGACATTAAAAAGATGCTTGAATTTCTGATAGACAACATCTATGTAGTTTTTGGAGACCAGGTCTTCCAACAATCAGTCGAAATTCCCATGGGCACAAATTGTGCTCCTCTATTGGCTGACTTATTTTCATATTCATATGAAGCAGAATTTATTTAAAAACTTGTGCAAGAAAAGAATAAAACACTTGCTGTGGCCTTCAACTCGACATTTAGATATATTGATGATGTTTTATCCATTAACTACAGTTATTTTCACTCTTATGTTAACTCAATATATCCCAGTGAGATACCACAGATTCTGAGACATCTGTTTCATATTTGGATATTTTACTAGAAAAATACGTTAATGGTAACCTAACAACAAAACTATATAATTAACGTGATGATTTTAATTTTTCCATCGTCAACTTCCCTTACTTTTGTAGCAATATACCATCATCACCTGCTTATGGGGTTTATGTCTCTCAGCTTATTCGTTATGCAAGAGCATGCTCTACATACGAACAATTTCTTAAACGAGGCATGCTACTAACAAACAAGCTGTTGAACAAGAATATCAAGAACCTCGATTAAAATCATCTTTACGCAAGTTCTATGGTCGATACAATGACCTTGTCAGCAAGTACAATGTTTCATTACGACACATGCTGACTGACGTTTTTCATACTTGTTAGAGCATTATTTATACACCGGACTGACTACAGTTTCTTCCGCTTTTCATGATCTTGACAATGAGCACATCGCAGGTGCGATTGGTCCGCAGGGGATGCTTACTCCTCCTAGGCACCTGATCCCACCTCCAAAGTAATGGAGGTCCGTGTTTGCTCAAGATTTGTATTTTGACCATCACAAACAAACAAAATCATTAACGTTTTGTTTTTTCCCTATTATGACAGTTTCCCGATTTTGACATTTACCTCGATCATGACATGCCTAATTGTGACAAGGAGCACACGGCGGGTGCGACCGGTCAACAGGGGATGCTTACTCCTCCTGATAAAAATCATGAAAATGTCTCCCCCCCCCTCCCCCAAAATGAATTAAAGCTAGTTGATGTAAGAAAGGGTTTGAAAAAAGCCACCAAAGATTATCAATCAGTAATATTCCGCCACCCCTCTCCCTTCCAAAAAAACCCTACAGACCTCCAAAAAGGTCACTGAGCTTTTATTTGCAATTCAGCTGAAACTTTATAAACAAACCGTGGACTCATAATGAGATAGGAAAAATGAAAAAGTGATCGTTTTGAGCAGATGTCTGATTATGGAGAACAGTAATTATTTTCAAATCTCGCTTGTTAACAAAAAAAAACAAGGGGACTGAAAACATTAATCAAGTATAATTAAATATACTATGGTTTTTTTTATCTAAATATAATTGTACCTATACATATTGCGAAAACATTGCTATTGAATGAACTTTGCGGGCGCGGGAGTTCTGATGGTACATGTACGGCACCTCACTTTGAATCCAGCTATAAACAGTTTGATATAAATCAAAAACAAAGAACAGTAATTACTTTTTATTAATTGCAATTCATATTAGTATTTTATATCGTAGTGAGATGACTGCTGCGTGATCTGTATTTAAGCAATTCGTTATGATCTTACATGTTTGGGTTACTCTCCATTGAACATGTGATATGCGTTTTGAAAATATGTTAGAACATTCAAAGTACGCGAATCCCTTTACTTACACGTATTATAATATCCCTCTCCCCCCAAAAGAATATTTTATTTACCAAAGCGTCGAACAAAATTATAAAAAAGGGTATTTGCTTTTAAATAATATTATGCATGAACTGATCACATGAGCGTTGCATTTTCCTATTATCATGATTTGATGCGAGTCTTTTTACCACTCGAATAAAGCAAAGACTTGCATCAAATCATAATGATGAGAAAATGCAACGCTCATGCAGTCGGTTCATGCATAATAGTAGTTGATATCGTAGTTATATTACATTGTGGCTGAGAGGTGTGTTATCGTCCAATAAAATTACTTCAAGATTGTGTAATATCAATTTGAAGGCAAATGTGTGAGACGAGCCTCATCCATGGGAGACTGTTGTAACAACATGATTACTGAATCATGATCATACGTTTGGTGTACATATGTAGGACTGCTCATATCTACCGCCCCTAACTACGAATACAAATGCAGATATTTTGTTCATTGCTTGACAATAAAAGAAATACCTGATTTTTCTGATCGGCTTCGGTCGATCACAGTTGTGTCCATATGAGGCATCCGGCAAATTTTACTATTTGCGCACGCATTGCGCCTTGCACTACTTTATTTACTGTGCAATGACAGCTTCGTGTAAATCTTCTAAAAAAAATATTCTAATGCGTTTGCCTTGAGAGTAAAACATTTATACAGTTACATACATAATGATTCAAATCACGTTTTTCTTTGCGTAAGAATATCAATCGGAAGTACAATTCGCCTACTAAAAGTAAAGTTTATTCTTGCCTTGCTATTTCAGAAATCAACAAAACGATGCGTTATATCTTATTTATCATGTTTATTGCATGTACCGTAATGCTTTCGCATTACATTAACAGAGCTGACCAATGATATTACATGCCGATCATTCCTTTAAAAGGAATACTTGTTAGAGAGTACATTCCTTTATTTTGGGTTGAATTTCATTGATCCAATATTTGTAGATTGCTATTTTTTCATAGGTTAATAAGTAAAACATTTCGTGCAATTACTTGTATGATAAATATATCAATACTATTATTAATAATCCGTTGTGGATTTTAATTCATGGATGAAGGGATAAACTAAATCCATAAAAATTGAACATACGAATTCCAATGATTCCACAAGTGTCAGTCAACATGCGTTTCCTAGAGCTAGATTAAGAGTGAGGTGACGTACCATCAGAACTCCCGCCCCCGCGAAATTAATTCGATAACAGTATTTTCGCAACATGTTCCAAAGAATTAAAACATATTTATGTCGATATACCGGTAATTTGTACATTTTCATTGTTCTATGTGAACATTTTTCTCTCGATATGACTAAAATTCATTCTTAAGTTATTATTTATAACGCAATATTTTGTTAAGTCGATACAGCAGATGGCAAAAAAACTGATCAATTATAGTAAGGTGATTTAAATTGTGTAAAACGTACCCCAATATAATTCAAAATATTTGCATAAATAAAACGACTGAAGACAAAAACATTTTCCTTTATCGCGCTTTTTATATAATATCTAATCTATTATTTTATATTCATTTGATTAAAATATGTTTGGTTATTGTATATAATTATTTATTTCTCCTTTATAGAAAAAATGTTAGCTTTACTTTATTAAATAAGATGTTTGTCAGCCTCCATAGAGACGTATTAATTTTTACAAAACCATGTATTTAATTTTTTTAAAAAGTAAAGAAAGATGAGTTGAGATACAACAATAAAAAAATAAAGCAATAATGCAAATACACAAGTCATAGACAAGGCAACTATTCAAGCATTATACCCCATTAACACGGCAGGAATAATTTTTTATACCTGCATTTACACTACCTGGTACGAGAATGCTATTGTCTTTAAATTACAAAGATACATATCTTGTTTTAAATCGTAAGATTTTAAACGACGTTTTGTAATTCAAACCAGTATCGTTTCAGCTGCTTCACACCTGGTTGGATGTTTGCAGTTATACAGAAAGCATTGTGGTAAGATTTAGTAATCCGGTTTTTTTTTTAACTTGCATAATTGCTTTTCAATCGTTCAGTTAAAAGATAATTTACTCATTTTCTAGCAACTTGAGTTTCTGTTGTTAATAAATAATTGCAAGTTTTATCTGAAATATCATCACGGATAATTGATACATTAGTGTTTTTCTGCCCAAATGAAAAGACCACCCATGCTTTGGTAGACTTTTGGTCAAAAACTAAATTAAAAACACGATGGTTTTTTTTAACGAATGACAAATCTGTATTGCTATACATAAGCTCTAAAGACTGAATATCCATACGTTTAAACACTTTTCTGTGTACAAGTGTGTTTTAAACTCAACTTAAATGTATAGATATATAACGCACTACGTTTCGTCGATTCCATAATTTATGTATTTCTCTTTTTTTTTTACCCACCCAGGAACTGTTCGTTAAATGATAATTTTTTAACCTAACCTAAAACAGTTTGTCACTCAAATGACAAAATAAAAGCTTGAATGGTGTTGTACGCTTTTTATAATTGTTGATGAAAGCGTTTACATTAATGATGGAGTATACCTGTAACCATATTGTGTTGACTTTTTAATCTGGAAGGCACCCGTAAGTCGTTATCAATTGAGCAACTGGATGTTTAACAAATTACCCTTCAGATCTACCTTTAAATTATGAATATGATTTATAGCCATAACTACCGGTAGATCATTTTCAAAAGAAAATATCCATATATTTAAGGTTAAAATTTCAAAAGAGATCTTCATTTGGCAACGAGTAGAAACTTTTTTGCATCTAAAAATAACTTGGAAAATTATAGTCCTGGGTTTTTATAATGATATAAATACTCATACAATTTTGTTTAACAATTTGATATCCTTTATATGTTTTACTATTTACAAATACAAAATGAAATGTAGTTTTGATGATGAGATTATGTCGGGAAGGTAAAATATAACCTTAGTTTACAAAACGATATTCTAATGTTGTTTACTAACTGAGGCAATTATTTGTGATTAGAATATTTTGCTTTGAATTTATGATGTACATGTTTCTTTAATATGATGCTTGTTTTTTTTTGGGGGGGGGGGGGGGGTCTTCATTTGATGGAGATAAGTATACTAAAAAAATGGCCGTGACCGTCCAGATCTCTTAACTCGTGGAATATATGTTAATAGAGGACTTATTCCAAAAATTAAGAGTTACACAAAGAAGTCTCTAGCCGTGTTTGAATGATAATGGTACAATTTCGAGATTATACATCTTAATTTGTTAAATTATCTGTGAATCAATCAATCGAATTCACAAATTTATATCGTTTATTTTCACAGTGCTTCAAATTAATTAAATTGCCAACATGATAACATTATATAGTCTTGTTTATAGATAGTGGGGGTTTAAATAATTCAAACAGGAAGTTAATTGCCTTTTTGGCGGGTTTGTATTCATCATGGAGGCATATTTTAATTAAAATTCTGAAAACAGACTATGATATTTCAATTACGTCTACCTTGTTCTAAGGCGAGAATATGGACATTTAAAAATTATTTCCTGTGTTTCTAAAAAAATATGGCGTTATTTTGCAAAAGTGGGTTAAATTGTAATGACATTTTTTTGGCTATTTTATTTTTAATTTTGAAGTTTATAACACCATTTCTATTAAAAGGTATATAAATGTAATTCTATACGAAGACTTACTTCTTTATTTTTAGCGTTAGACTATCGATATTTGTCTAAACATAAAATTATGGTAAATTTAACAAAAAGTATGTATTTTTTTTAATTGAGGATTGAGGTCATTTTACACTCGGTAGTGTCTAACTGACGATTGTCACAAAATTCAAGTAGTAGTATTTGTTGCACTGACCGAAAAAGATAAACGGTTTGCAATACATAGCCTTTTCTTGGCAGAGCAGAGAGAAGTTATGTCACTAAGCTTTTATACAAACATAATTTTTTTTAAAGTTAATGTTATTTTTAGTAATTAGGCGTCTATTATAACAAGCTTTAAAAATACTTACATGTTTGAAATCGTCAGTTAGCAAAATTAATCTTATCATTAATAACAAATACCGTTTTTACAGTTCCCAAGTTTAAGATCAAGTTTAAATCTTACAGACTGAAAAATGAGAAAAAAGTCGGTCTTGCTGCGAATGTTTATTGCACTCTTGAACCGACTGCAGGGTATTTCTTTTCGATCCAGACTTGATAAAATACGTGTATAACTTGCCAATTTGAGATGAATAATAAATAAATGTGCAATGAATGAAGGCATGCAATGGCATGCAATCAATTGTAAAACACAAAATTGCATTGTTATCAAATATTGTATATATCTTTAATGTTACAAATAATTGCTTATTTTCTATAAATTTTCTAAATTCAGTATCAGTTAATGCTATACTGGTTTGGTGACTAAAATGACAGAGAAACACATAGGGTAGGTACCGTTATGATCTATTTTATTATTCTTCAATGCAAAATCAATATTCATATATTTTCTATTTAATTTTTTAAAAATAATATATGAGACGCTATTCAGCATAACGTGTTTCAGTTTGTTTAGTTTTAAAAAAATTATATTGCGATATGTAAAATAAAGTTGAACTTTGATCCTAGCAAAGTAGATTCATTCTATCATTTAAATTATTTTGAGCATTTTCTTTGTTCTTAGAACACGTGTCTTGGATGTTTTTGCGCATGCACCAGGGTCTTTAAAAGGAAGTGTGTACTCTTTACCAGTTAATGTTTTGATACTGTGCCTGATTTTATGCAGAGTAAGAGACTCATTTTAAATTTATTTCAGCTGGTATAAATTCAGTATTACCATTCTTGACTTATGCAATCTAGTTGTGATATTGCCATAATCAAGAAACGAAAAATAATGCCTATCAAGTTTTGTATTTAAATGTACGCCCTGTACCTTGTGGCCCCATAATTAGTAGTAGTTGTTGATAATACGGGGGGAGGGGGGATATAAAACAAATGGTTTCAAAAAAATACATTTTAAAAGAACTTTCGGACTACCACCATGATTACAATTTGAACTTTTTTAATGTAGGTATTAATGCAGCAACGATTATGTTTTTATGTTCTTATGTTTGTGTTTCGCAGTGTGTATCTGTAGGGTACTTTGTGATGGGTCTGGTTTGGAAGCTCCACACTGACGTAATTGATGAAAGCTGGATCAGAATCCTCAACAGGCTGTGGATCGGAAATCTTAGATTAGGGTCTACAGTCAATGGTCTAGTGTTTACAGCGATATCTCTGTTTCCAGTTTATGGCATCGCTGGGACTCTCGGATTAGTGGGAATATTTTGTAAAAAGAAGATTTGTATTGTTTTGGTACGAAACCATGCATTTTCTCCCTTTAATACCAACCTTATAAACATGATATTTCAAATATGTCAATATCTAATTCCTGTTAATCTGTCATTGTTTCTTTTTCATAATAAGCACATCATACCTTTGAAAATGTCTTGTTTTAATTGTTGCTTTAGAATCACACGTCTTAACTTTTTTTAAGAATAAAAAGCAAGTGTGGCAAAAGGAAAGTTTGATATGTTTTTTCTTTTCTAAATTACAGTACATGGTTTTCCTGTTGTTGTTCATCGTGATAGATATAGCTTATGTGTCTCTTTTTGCTGTACTTCTTACAAACATAAGTGCTGAATGTGATCGTTGTTGAAATGCTCAAATTGCTGCGGCCACCTGAAAAAAAATCAAGAAAGTCATAAAGCTAGAAATCGGAAAAATAATTACATTTACAAACGTATGTAATAAAATGCTCTAAAATAGGTTAAATAATTATAGATTAACTGATTCATGTAGTTATTCAAGTTACCAAAACAATATCATTTTTTGTTATATTCAGTAGTATATTCTCACTATATAACTCTATATAGACGAATAGTCAATAATTGTAATATTAGGTCATCCGAAAAAAATTGACCGGCTAGGAATAATATCTAGAGGATATTCCCTAATCGCTTCTGATTTGTTGATTCGTAAACGGTGACGTAAATAAATCTTCGCGACTCCAAAACAAGGTGACGTCATTATAGGCAATCAGTCAAGGCAAGTAAACAACGGATGTGCAATGCGACGGTTTTCTACCATAACGGATTAAGAATTTGTGAATTATTGTAAAGAAAAATCAGGAAGAACATATGTAGTTTAATTCCTATAGGTGGCAGAAGATCAACGGCTAATGGCCATTTGATGCCGACGATATTTTGGAAATAAACTTTGCGCAAAATTGAATTCGTGAATTCTATATTGAGCTGAGAAAATTACGACGATCTGTTTTCAAATCAATTCTTGTTTTTGTTTTTTGGATTTTTTCTTCATATAACAAAACAAATGTTGACTGTGTTTTCGTGCAACATTGATTATATTAGCTCCCTTGTGACGAACAATATTTCGTCCATCGGGGGCTAATATAATCAATGTTGCCCTTAACCCGAGTCAATATTTGTATAATATAGAGTTTTGTCTGGTAGATGACGTCTTCTTCCCTGGCAGCGGACTTTCAAGGAATATATACGTCATTCAAGAGTCTCAATCAGTTTATTGATCCTACTGATGTGAAGGGCATCAGAGCCGATTGGTTTCAAATGTTTCAATTGGTAAGGGATTTTTTTTTTTTTGGTTCTCAAATCCATATCTATCAAATTCAAAGTAACTTATATCATTACAGCGATCTACAGAATACCGGTAGGGGTTTCAATTTGGTTTGCTAGATTGCTCAAAAGTGTATACAATTTGATCTGCCAGCTATCTCATTAGGTCTTAATCTAGGTCATAAAGTTAATCAGGTATGACTATAAAGTGAGCTATATTTAGTAGATATTTGAACTGTTGGGGCTTTTTATTTGTGAATATTTTTTCCATTCTTCTAACATTATGTCCATAGTTTTGATAAATAAATCAGTCACAGCACAAACACATTATAATCAGTTTTGTAAGTTGTACCCGGAATTCAAGAACCATAACGTCTTAAATGATTTTTTTAATTGAAAAAAAAATCTCATCTTGCTTATACTTAAAAAACGTTTCCTTTATTTCTTTAATGTTTCTGTATTACATTTCGGACATATTTTCTAGAATCCAGTGCTGGCCAGGTGTACATTCTTTTTCAAAAGACGATAAATAGAATAACTAGTAATAGAAGAGAGTGCTCTAGAGGTTTTCTTTGTGCAATATGAATGAGTTAAATGTTCAATACCCTGTTGAGCAATCCAGCGAGCTATTGAATACTTTACGCTGATATGAATTCATTTAAGTATTTTCGATCGTTCATTAACTGTTACTAGGGTAATTATATCGGTTAAAAAAGATACGGATGGTTGTTTTCCGATGAAGACATCCAGGTTGCATGGACTTCTACATGCAGGAACTATACTTAGTAGTAACATGTTTGGAAAAAAATAAAATAAAAGAAATTACAAATAATAGAAAATTAAAGAGGATATTTTAGGGAATTGCAAAGGTTTCTAAATTAGTTAACACAAGTAGTGCTACTTTGCTTTATCCAGAGTGAATAACGTCTGCATCATGTTGTAGACTCCGGCATCACATGCAACATAATGAATAAACGATAAAAAAATCCAAAAAAGTGAAAACGTGTTGCTCTTTACAAAAAAACCCACCCCGTTTTCTAAAATCCATGCTGTCACAACTCGATTTACTTCAGTGTTTGGTTTGCGCGTTCGCGACGATATAGGAATACGACACACCAAACGTCCTACAATGATTGATGCCATTTGAAATATGTGTGCGTGGATTTTATTTTGTTTGATCGTTTATTGGATTTTCTTTACCAGTACAGTGGGTGTCTTATTTTTCAAAACGCGTTTCTACAATCTTTTTGTCTAATGTAACGTGTTCGAATGAATAACATAGTTAAGTGCGGTGAAGCATGAATAGTGATCTTCCCCTTATTTACAAAGGCAATACTGTAAATAGTGGGCTATGTCTGATGCAGTCAATTGAATTTTTAACTGATAATCCTTATGACATCTCCTTGCATTTTTTAAAGATGTAGTCAATACTTCATGTAAAAGCATTCTTTTTCAATTAAAGTTGGGATGTTGTGGCATAACAAACAATGAAGGTGACAATCAGTGTACCGGTTATATTTCGGTAAGTTTGAAAAAAACAAAAAACAAATTTTAAACAAGTTTTTGAATTTTTTAATACATTTTTTTTTACTTTAGTATAATCATGTTGAATGTAGCTATTTCTATTTAAAAGACACACGTGTGTTGGGAAAAATTTTCGGATACTATGACCACATACTGCTCTTCCTATCTCAGTTTGTCTGGACTTCTATTATTTCTTGAGGTAATTAATTTCGATAATTAAACATATTATGATATAGCCAATATTAATTTAATAAGGAAATACATAATTTTTCAAAATAAAAACATTCTGAGTTTAAATGTAAATTTTCCAGATCATACAACTATCTTTATGTGACCTTATCTACAGCCAATTGTCTGGAGAGAAGAAATTTCCATTCGCTTTCGCTAAAACCTTTTTATCAAAGATGCAGTTCTCCTGGAAAACGTAAATACATATTTTTAGAGATCTAGGTGAAAAAATCAATTTAAAATCATTTCTAAGAAACATTTTATTTGTTACAACTATTAAATCATTTTTATAACAAAAAAAAAAATGCTAAAAATTCTTATGGTTGTTAAAATGAGAATATATAATATGATAAGATGAGAGATTCCTAATTCCTCCATATCAATAAAGAGTGATTTGTGAATAAACATCAATGGAGCATCAAACAATAAAGTATAAAGTGAAAAAAATAATATCGCAAACCTATTTATAAATGTAACGCTTAGAATAAAAATGATAATAACAGCATTTGATTAACATTTATGTATAGTCAGCAACTTATAAATGCCAAATGTTACATATGTATTTAGAGACACAACTCATAACTTTGTCCACCTATCATAAGTAATTTGCTCATAACTAGTGGGACATAAAAGAGCTGAGGATTGAATTTCAGTGTCTTTCAAGTCGAAGTTGACTTATTCATATTTACCTCGAATATTAAACAAGTTTTCTAAGAGGTTGTTACATTCTTACATCTTCGTCTTATCCTTCATTTGAACAAGCAATATAAATTTGAATTTTCATTATTAGTACTTATATTTAAGTATTATTTTTTTTATTGTTAAGATCCCGGAGAACTATGTTGACAAACATTTGTAGAACTCTTTCAAACGTAAGTTATATTTATGTAAAAGTTCCACTTTTTATGGTTGTATAGAGTACTAAAAAATGAATGCTTACAGGTAAAATTCACCTTTTCAATTATACTTTTATCCAACATGTTGTTTGCATGATCTATTTCAAAATTTTTTAATCTGTAATACATGTATTCGATTTTCTAGATCGTTTATAGATTTTTTAATATGAAATATAACTTGTGTCTTTTTCTTAATTTGACACGATATTAAAAACTTAAAATTAGATAAATGAGACAAATAAAATTAAAGATCTAATTAGCCTCCACGGACATGTCTAATGGAATTGTAGAAAGGTTTATGAGTATGTATTACTAATTTCAGATTACTGCCATTGTTCTGATTATACTGGGGTCCATGTTGCTAAATGATGACCAAATGACTGGAAAATATGTATATCACATTTACATTCGACTTTACTTTTGGGGACTAAATTTCACGGATATTATAAATGGACTCGGGAATCTTATGATTGTTCTTGGGACTTTGGAATTATTTGCAAATATTTTAGCTGTGATTGCGGACGTTAAATTCCCAGAAAACAAGACCAAAAGTAAAATGGTACTGTATTGTCAGAAAGTCAATCTTTGTAATCTATAAATCTTTATATATTAGTCATAATATAAAAAATAGAAAAAAACCCATTTTTTACAAAAATTCTTCTTGCAATGATTAAAAAGTCCACTAAATAACCTTTTGTTAACATTTCAGTTATTGGTACTAAACATCCTGCTAATGGTATTGAAGATCACTGTTTTAAGTTTATACATTCAACTCGTTCTGCAGGTAATGTTGGTAGCAGGACTCAATATAGGCAATTTCAATTCTAATATTCAGTAATTTACATGTTAAATAATTATGTCAATATCATGTTTTTAAACAGGTATATAACAAGAATATATTTTAATGCATTTTAAAAAAGGTTTGCATACTCAGTGGTGCAAACTTTATTTGTATAACTTTCCATAATAAGGGGCATGCCAAAAATTTAAGTGCTCCATCCAAGGTATTACCTACCCTTATACTTACCCAAACTATGAATGTCACTTGTCAAAACACGTAAGATATACAAAAATGACCATCATCTGTTATGTAAACAAAGCTTGTGTAATGTTTTTATTACATATATATCATATTAGTGGAAATTTGTATAAGTACTTTTATTTACTTATGAACATGATTAAACAGTTCCTCCTCCTTGACACTAATTGAAATAAAAATTATACCCAATTATTCACTTGTAAACATTAACACTATTACAAAGAAAATTCCTTGAGACAAATCAACCTTGTAAGACATCAACCCATGACCATAATATAACGCAATCCCATGGTTGTGTAAAAAATTAATTGATAAGTATTTCATTTGAATATACAGAATAATTACAACAAAAATAATGGACAATGATCCGATTGAAGAAAGAAAATCCAGTCATTACTAACTCAACATCGCTATCATTATTGAATTCAATTGAATGCAATAATTTTTTTTAAAGATAATATTAAAAAACTGATCACCGGGATAAAAATGAGTGTGTGAATAATTTAAGACCAATTAAAACTCGGCTTTGTTCAAAGGTGAAATATGATGATATCCTTGACTTGAAAATGACAAATTTACATGGACATTGAATGGACATTAAATAAACTCAAATCAATATCATACAATTTTTTCACGCTGTGTGTGTGTGGGTGTGTGTGTGTGTGTGTGGGGGGGGGGGGGGGGGCTTGCAATCGTTTCCACATCGCATTAAATGCAAAAGGTAAAAAAAAAATGCATGGTTTTGTATAATGACTTTTTAAATCGCAAAATGACTTACAAAAATGACAAATATTTTACCTTTATACCTCCTTATTGCAAATTTTTGATGCGCGAAAAAAACACGGATCGACGTTCTATGAATCAGATGCTTTTTCATGTATAAATTGATGTCATTTTTTAGCAAGTTAGATTTTCTGATCAAAATTTGTCCGTTGTCCAAAGTTTTAAACTTTTCACATTTTCATCTTTTCCAAAACCACTGGGCTAATTTAAACATAAATTGGCACAAAGCATTATTGGGTGAAAGAAATTGAGGTAGTGTGAATTCTAGTTTGTTTAAATCAGGATCCCCGGGAATAGGGTCGGGCCACAATAAGGTCGAATTTTTATATAGAAATCTATAGATAAAAATCTTTAAAATTTTTCTTCTCAAAAACCATTTTGCCAGAAACCTGTAACTTGAGCGGAAGCATCTTCAGGTAGAGTAGATAAAAGTTTTTTTTTCAAACCATGATCCCCGGGTGTAGGGTGGGTTAATTTTTTAGATTGGAATACATAGAAAAAAAAGTCTTATAAAATCCTTTTCTCAGGAACAATCGACCAGAAAAGCTTAAAGTTGTGTTGAAGCATTCTCAGGTAGTGTATATTCAACTTTGTTTAAATCATGATCCCTGAGGGTAGGTTGAGGCCACAACTAAAGAGAAGTTTTACATATATATAAAGAATTTTTTTTAAGTCTTCTCAAAAACCATTTGACCAGAAATGCTGAAACCTGTGTAGAATAATCCTCGGGTAGTGTAAATTCAAGTGTGTTCAAATCATGAACTACGGGATAGGAGGAGGCCTCAATGGGGTTGGGGTTGAATTTTTATATTGGAAAAAATAGAGAACAATTTATAAAAAAAAAATTTCTCATCATTTTGCTAGAAAAAGCTGAAACTTGTGTAGAAGCATCCTCAATTAGGTTAGAATCATTTTTTTTTTCACATCATGATTTCTGGGGGTAATGTAAATTTTTACATTGAAATAAATAGAGAAAAATCTTTTAAACTCTTGTTATCAAAAACTGATTAATGTTTAACTTAAGGATATGTGGAGAAATAATTGAATTTTTTAAGACAATATATACTCTACGAAGTTGTCTCGATATTTTGTATTTGATACTATAAAGACGGTCTAAAGATTTTCTGGTCAGTTATGGCTATTGTTGCTCAGGTGAGGGATGTGGCCCCTGGGCCTCCTGTTTTATTTATTCTATTCTTATTGACAGATGAATGACTGGCATACTTATTAAGAAACTATTCTGTTGATGATATGAAACGTTATTGGATGTATCTATTTAGCGAAGTGAGTAATGCTTCCGTTTGTAAATATAATGCCATCGTATGCTTCTCTTTATACTTTGTTCAAGTTTTCTGTGTTCATTTGGTCGACTTTTTTTAAAAACATGTCAATCACTGAAAAACACAGAACACCATATACACACGTCAGAAAAGTTCACAAATTTCTTTTTTCCCGAAGATATTGGCTAGAATGAAAACAAATTCTGTAGTGAGGTTTATGATAAAGAAAACTCGACAAATTTTGTCCATCTATAATTTTTAAGAACACTTAGACTTTGGAAAATTTTTAATTAATTTACAGTGTGAAATCTTGATGGTGTGGTCTTAAACTTAACAAAATACAAGTGCTGTTTCAAACATGAACTCTTAAGCTTAGCATTTGTTTATAGCAGGAAATTAATGTAGTCTAGGTACTTAGGATTTCATGTTACCGAAAAATTAAACAAAAAGTGACGATAAAGACAAAATTAATAAATGAATAAAGACAACGTTTTGTATCGTTTATATGCAGTGTTAAATTTTCTCACTCTTTGGTGTAGTTTTTTTTTTGTCCTATTTTTGGTTGGTAAGTTTTGTTTCAAAAGCCATAAGTAATACAATGAATCATCATTTTAGCAATATTTTTTTATTTCCAGCTTCAATGTTGTGGATTAATATCCAGTTATGATATTTCTGATTTTACCACCATAAGTCGTGGTAGCTATCCGTTTACATGCTGCCAAAACACACTATATGAAACAACAAATTATCACATAAACATTCATAACGAAGTATATGGACAGGATTGCAACTTGATACAAACGGTTAGTAAGATATCTGATGTAATATATTACATATAAAACGGTAACGGTAGCGCTTAAGATATACTCAGTGCTATTTATTGTCTCTCATTGTAGGGATGTCTGGAAAAGTTAACTGAAATTTTTCATGTTTACACAACTGGATTTTTTGTTACAACGTCGATGTCCGTAATTTTTGGGGTAAGTGTAACAAAGAATCATGAACTTTTCATATCAAAAGAGATTTTTAAATGTGAAAAACCAATTGAATATAGTAAAATGCAATAAACCACATCAATTTTTTGCTAAAATACACAAGAGAAACCACACGAATAGGAAAAATGTTCGATTTTGGATAACATCGTAAGCCAATTATTTTGAATAATATTCACTTTAGAAAAAAATTGCTCGAAAAACATAAATACTAACTTTTAAAAAATGTAATTTCTGTACAATACATGACAATACCAAGTACCTTCAACAAGTTTTAAATGACGCATGACATCAATTATTAATTAAAAATAAAAAGTTACTCAAAGTTTATTAAAAGGCGTTATCACAGAACGCAGAAAGGTATAGATACCAATAAATATTTTTTTTAAATTGTTTATGCATCACACAATTACACAAAACGGGTATATAGCATCAAACCAATTAAAATCAAAATTTACATTGATACAACTAAATTGAGTTTTTGAAATTTGGAAAATCTTGTGAGCTATATCAAAAATTGAGTTTGGGTTTTTTTTTTTCAAAGTAAAAGAATAAATTGCAATTGAGAATTTGAGATGATTAAGAACATTGCGATTTGTTTTATCTAAGGAACTTAGACGACAGAACATCTTATATTTATAAATCCCGTATGTCTCGAATATAAAAATTACAACATTTAATATCAGATTCGGCTGTGTCCCCCATTTGCCAATGTTATCTCACTAAATACATGACTATTAGTGTGAAAAAAATTAAAATTTTAAAAATGTATCAAAACATTTTTGAGTTAATTTCCTTCACTTGATTTCGATACCATAGGTTGATATTTATGCATAAATTGTAAGTGTGACGTCATCCTTTAATGCCCAGTTTAACATCATTTTTGAGTTCTTTATAAATTATAACACTGTAATTATATGCATGAAATAGAACAGATCATTAAAATATTTGGAATATAGCAAAATACTCTTATAGATAAATGACTGGGACGGAGAATTTCGATTAGTTATAAACCTAATTTTTAAAATCAAAGCAAAAGAAATGTTTTGAAATAGTTGCAAGGAACGATAATTCTGTTATATTTCATCTATGGCATTATGTAGCTTTTTTAAAAGCAACAGTTTCGGTACTATAAGATGATATTTGTACATCAGTCGAGTTTAAACGATAGCTACGGTTAACATGAATCTACATATAGAAATATTTTACACGAGTCGGTTATGGTAAGTGATACACGTACGTAGTCAGCTAAAATCAAGTTGTTTAGTCGGATGTGGCCGGGACTGGCCTTCTTGATCTTTACTATATATTAATAAGAATCCAAACAATGAGTGAAAAATGGCTATGAGAGAACTGACTTAAATATTCACGAATATCATGTATCGAACAAATTTAATGTCTCGTTGATGTCATGAACATTAAAATTCAGATAGCTACATTATGATATTTCCATAATATATAGTGCTTTACAGCTCTTTGATAAAAGCCTTTGTCTCTATGTCATCATATGTAAAAATCAACAAGTGTTATTTGCTAATTAAACATTACACGTGTTTACATATTGGTGAGAAGAAACAACAAATGTCGCTCGCTAACAAATTTATACGCGCTGTTAACATACTGTTATTAATTTGAGGATATGACCAAAACAAAATTGAATTCGAGAATCAAAGTCCAAATGAAGTTTTTATGAAACAAAGTTGTAGTAATATGATTGATTTGCTTCATTTGATAAGAACCTTATCAAACCTTGCTATAATTAGTTTGACTTTTGAATTCAGATCGTTATCAAGTGATATTTATTTTAACAGAGTAAATGTAAGAAAAAGCATTCTTGAAGTTCTGCGAAAGCAATTAATATTTTTTCATTGATCGTGTCTTTCAGGGAATGGTAATTGTGTTTACCACAGCACAATTGAAATCCAACTATTCGACTAATCTTATAAAGGATAAGATACCAGAAGACGATTTAGTTGACCGAAATTACATTGGCAAGCGTCTTATCACATACTGTAAAACGTAAGTTCAGAACAATGAATACCAGAATTTTTTTTTTCATATGTTTTAATATATTGAAAAGTCTACGATTTTCTATCCTTATGCAAGCACATGTATACTTTCACATCACTGTTTAAACTGTCAGAAAATGTGTAAAATATTTTATGATTAAATGAACTATTTATAACGATAAGCAACTGTTAGGCAATTGCAAGTTTAGCGTTATAACAATATCTTGATCGTTAAACTAGTACTATAATGTAATGGATATATTCTAAGTTATCCTTTTTATAGCGTTTTCATAATGAATATAACTTTCATTCTTATAACTGATTTGGCCTTCTTTTTTTTTTGGCTTGTCAAGATTTTTTGGGATGAGTCTGCCCCTCCTCTTTTCAAAAACGATGCTACGTGCTAAAGTGTTTGTGAAAATCGTAAAAGGTTTCAAAAATATTGTTTATTGTGTAATTTTTAAGGTTTATTTGAATGAAAACTGCAAAAGGAGGTTAGTGCATGTATAGGTATAGTATAAATATATAGTATAACGTAGATCATATTATTCAAGAAAAACCGCATCTGTAATAAGAAATAAAATTTATTTAAATACTTTAGATAGACTGGCTATTTTTTCGAGGTAATCCGACAAAATAGCTAGATTTTTTATGACACAATTTAAATAGAAAAAATGTATCAAATGCAGGCACGTGTATTTAAAGAGTGAATGTGTGATAGCATTTTCTAATTTTTTTTCTGTCAGGAACTGGGAACATTTAATTTTTATGATTGCTACCGTTCTTTGCATTGTAAGTATAAAGCTAGTCATGACAGTTTCTGTTTCAGAATAAAACTATCTGCAAAAGTAAAGAACCAATTTTTATCATTATATTTTTTAATTAAAGTGGGCTTTTCTTTTTTTTTGAGACAAATTTAATCTAATTTGATATTTTAACGCATATATTTTTACAAGTTTTTAATTTATATATAATTTTAAACCATTTATATAGGAAAATTCCACATGTCAAAATATTTTCCATGGTTGTTGTATTTGTCGCGGAATGAATATCAAAGTTAATGTGTAAAAAATTGTTTTAAATCTTTCAGATCTTTGGAAGTGCCCTATTGATAGAGGGATTTCTGTTTAAATATGATTCTATATTTAACCACAACATAATAAAGGAGGTCCTTTTCAACAACATTACATTTGAAGGACTGTCTTTTACTGACATAAGACAGTCACAGTGTTCTTTTATGTTTGCTTCCGGAACAGTCTTGGTAATCTTTTGTGGAAGTGGTATTTTTATGCTCAAGACTAAATCAAAATATTTTCATATTATCGTAAGTATTTACTTTTTGTTTGAAATTAACAAAAATTTCAAAATCACATTTTAATAACCATTGAAAATCTAGTTTAAAAAAAGAGAAAAAAAACCCAAAAAACAAAAAACAGGTATGTAAATAAAAATAATTCATACGATTTTTTTTAGGACACACTTTCAGAAATTTTAAAGATTAACCGAATAAAAAACTAAAGGGAGTAAATAAGAGGATTTTTTTTAATTTAAAAATATCAAAAACTGATTTGTCTGAAATACTTGTGAATTATAAACTCATGTGATAACAACAGAAATTATACATGCGTGTATTTACATGTATACATGTATATGTACATATTAATAAACGGTAGCTTATGACGATCTCTGGAAAAGAAATCTCTCTTTTATACATCATTATTGCAACGATCAACATATTATGCCTTCAATTTGTAAACGATATCTTCTTAAAGCTTGTATCATGTGCACAATCCATTAGGGATAAAACTATAATTCTGAATTTTTCGCACGCGAACAAAAATTTGTTTACAGTATTTACAAAATTTCAAGTAATTTCTCATTCTCTTAAAAAGTCTGAACAAGTTTAAACCAGGTGCATATATATTTATTCGTTGCTTTTATTGTAAAATAATCCAGTTTTACAGACAATTTTCACTAATTAAACTTGTACTTAAATTTAATTAACAATCAATTTGAAGAATCCTCTTTAACAATCTGCCACATCTTATAAGGGCTCAACTTAGTATGTATTTTGCTGAAAAGACACATCAATACATACCGTAAAACAGCACGCCGTTGCTCTTCTTATTCTACCCATAGCATTTTGAAAACCATTTTTGAATATTCCCTTTTCTTGAAAACTATTCTACAATTGTTATTAAACGCTTTAAAAAGCTAATATTTCTTAACCGTTCGTTACAAGTTCTTGGTTGCAAAAATTTCGCAGTTACATGGACATCATATATAAAACAATGAATTAATTCCTTTTTTAGCTCACCTGAGCTGAAAGCTCAAGTGAGCTATTCTGATCACATTTTGTCCGTCGTCCGTCTGTCCGTCCGTCCGTCTGTCCGTCTGTAAACTTTCTTCATTTTGAACTTCTTCTCTACAACCGCTCGGGCAATTTCAACCAAATTTGGCACAAAGCATTCCTATGGGAAGGTTAATATAAATTGCAAAAGTGAAAGACCGATCTTTATTCAAAGCGGAGAAAACCTCGAAACTGTAGAAAAAGGGGAGTGCATTTTTAAGAATCTTCTTCTCAAGAACTACTGAGTCAAATTCAATGTAATTTAGCATAAATAATCCTTATGGAAAGGAAAATATAAATTGCAAAAATTATAGGTTAATTCTGCTTCAAATTTGAGTTATTACGAAAATAATAATAAAGGAAAGGTGTGTTTCAATCAGTTTATAGCTTCGGGTTCGGTATTCCATGAGTCATGGTAAAATGGGTAGGCAAACCCGGGCCGGGGAAAAACAAAAGATTGGCAGTTATTAATATGCCAATCTCATTAAAATTTTGAGGATATGTTACGGACCAGTATATTTGTATTCGCTGTAAATATTGCTGCAAAACAATGCGTATTTTGGAATTGACGATTGTCGATCTGCCCCGGCTTTTTATTTTGCCCTGGCCCGGGTTTGCCCACCCATTTTATCAAGACTCATATACGAGGTTCTTTGTTTAAGATAAACGGGTCGATCTAACAATAATGAATTAGTTTGTTGTGCAACAGTTCGCGTACGAAGGGGATCTTTGAAACATGCAAAATAAATTGGTGCCGATTTTGTGAAGTAAATTGAGGTTAAATATTTCAATGCGTTGACAGTTTTCACATATGACGGTGGTGTTAGCTTGTTTTGATTTTCGTTTCGTTTTCATTATCTATGCTTTAAAACCTGGGAACTATCGCCTGTATGTTGTAATTTTTACGTATCAAATCAAACAGAGACTTCGGTAAATCAGACAGTTAACTGTTTACCTGCGCAAATTAAGCAAAATCTGATGTATTAAAAGAAGACTAAAATACTTTCATTCTATCGGTAATTCGGTATGATCTTTTTCGTAATATAAGATTAATGCAATGTGTTTGTTGAGATGCTTAGCATTTTCTCGAGTTTATTCATAAGTTTAAATAGAGTTTAAGATCGCTGACGGAAATATGTAGGTATATACATATATATGATTCATTTTGAAAAATAAATTGTGCACTTTATTTGTTATAGTGCATGTTTCTTATGTTTAATTGTTTACAATTTCTATTTACTAACCATATTTGAGTGTTAAGCTTCGAATTATAAGCAAGATACAGAGATTTGCTCACAATTCTATGTACACAGATCTGAGGCCATTCTTTTTTTACACTTTAAATGCTGTATAGGAAATACCATTTAAAAATCTTAAGCTGAATGTAATAAACTCATGTGAACAAAATATGACTCAAACCTAGCAGAATTGTGAGCTCTGTATCTTGCTTATAATTCTACGATTGACGCTGAAATTTTGGTTGATCATTAGAAATGTCTCGCTAAATGTTAAATACTTGTACAAAAAAATTAAAGGATGATATGCTGTATCTAACTACTCTCTGGGACCCCCTCTTTATACAATGAATAATGTGAAATCTACATCAATTTTGATAGTTTTTTCAGACATGAGTAAATAAAAACGACACCGTTAAACAATTTCCATAGTTCTGACACATTTCTGTTACGGGGATAAAGGAATTATCGATATTCTTAAGAAAATATTACAGCGGAAAATTATCCTGGTCTGTAGCCATTTTTTATTTTTGAATAAAGATAAAAATAATGAGTGGGCTTTAGTAAAATAGAGTGATGTGCCTGTCAATACTGAAACATTGATTTTTATAGCTCTTTAACATGTCACGTGACAACAATTTTCATTCCAGTGTATTCATCAATCAAATGTGAGTAAAGTTATAAAAGTCACACGAGTTTACGCCAGGTAAACAACAGTCATTTAATTATAATGGAGAAGACAAATTAAATTTTTGAATGTTTTTAATTTGAGGAATTGAGCGGATTCTTCTTCACATCTATAGGATTTTTTTAAATAAAATGCAATAACTATTATATGATATTTAAAAAAAATACAATAACTAGTAAGTAGTTGAGGAAGAAAATGTACCTATATGCTCTCATATATTTTGATCGCTTTATAAAGTGGGGGGAGGGGGCGGGGGAGAACGAAAATATAGGGAATTGGAAGTTAACATTGTACCCCTACCAAATGTTTAGTTTTATATCTTGCGTAGGATTTTCTTATTCTGGGTAAAAATATTATTCCATAAAGATAAAATGTCAAGGATTACGTGTATGCAAAAATAAGTGTAAAATTCGAATACTTACAATATTTACTTTTTGTTTTTCTACTGAGGGGCCATATGGCACAATATCCTTTGAACGCCCATTGTTGCTCAGGTGAGCGATGTGGCCCCATGGGCCTCTTGTTTTATATACAAAGATAAATTTTGTATAATCGATTGGGTGTTGCATGAAATACAATTTAATAGAGTCAAGCATTTCATTTAATTTGCAGCAAATTGTGTTTGTAAGTCTCGCGCTGGTGTTGACAATCATTGGTTTAGGTCTATGGGGAAAAATAAAAGATTCGGTAAGTTTTATGGAACACTTACTTCAACAGTATTATTGATTAAATTTAATATATTTTCTAGAATGCATTCTTTAAGATTTTTGCTTCCAATTTCATCTATTTTTTTAGATAAATAACCAACTGCAAAATGAAACAGAGTATTTCCTGAAAAGGTTTGGCTACGATTCCAATCCACAATTTGCACACTCATATACCTCAGAGGGAGCTTTGAACAATCTTTTTGCTTTGGTATTTACGTTTATCTTATTCAGCATTAAAATTTTGTTTTAGGAAATTATGTATTATATTGCAAAATCTTCCCACTAATAACAAAAACACCGATTGAAAATTGTAGACCTTCTATTAAGCTGGATGTGACCGAAGATTAATTTCTTCCTTACTTCTGCTATCGATTTGTCATCAATTTTTGTAAAAAAAAAAAAATCATCTTTTTTAATGATAATTTATATAACTGATGACTAATCAGGAACTAAAATTTGATACTCTGCTGATTTTGTGAAATGAATCGAACATAATGTATTGTATAAAACATATGCAAAAGGATTAAAAGCAAGTTAATTACGAATACTTCCTTTTAAAATTGTAATGCTTTAGTACACAACTTTCATGATCTTATTCTGTATGAATATTTTTTGCATATATTGTAATGATAATATGATGCCCACGTTCAGATATACACTCTAAAACGCTTTTGATTGACTTTTTAAATTATTCCTCTTGCGTGTCATTTTGAATTTTGAAATAATACACGAGGTTGTGATTATATGTAAAAAAAAATGCCATAATCATATTGAACATACCATTTAGAAGCTTAACTTCTGAGAGTAGATTGCTGCCAGCTTATAATTTTTTTTTTAAAAGGAAAAACATTTCGAATATCCTCTGTTTAAATAAAAAATCTACCTCGGTTGTGCCTGTAGATCTGTAGCGCAATAGACGCGTTCAATTTTCAATTTTTACTAATAAAAACTTAGCTTAATTCAAAAAAAGATACAGTAAGTAAGGTAGAAATATTTGACGCAAAAGAATTCTTGAGGCATTTAGACGCTTTAAGAATTGAGTTCAGCTCTTTATTTGCCTCAGTCGTTCTCTTTATCATTCTCACTAAATCCTGAAAGTGAAAAATAGTATTAAGGTGCAGATGGCCATTTCTTTTAATTACAAATATGCCTATCAAACTTCATTTCACCGATATACATGTATGTTACACTTACAGGCCGAATGTTGTGGACTTACGTTTTCTGATGGCAGAGAATTTTCTTTAGGAGGAGGAGAACAAATCCCTATATTTTGTTGTAAAAGCAATCCATTGACAGAACCATCTTTATTAAGCAATGAGAATTGCACACAAAAAATGGAGCCAACTCTGCGACACAGAACGGTGGTAAGACTCATACACACTTTGCACTCATAAACTATGTTCTTTCTAATATTAAAGATTTAACAGCAATCCGCAATAAAGGATGACTGCACTTAAGGACATGCGATATTTGCGAGAAAATAAACTTTTAAAAGAAGAATTCTTCTTTCAATTGCAGAAATGGTCAACATATAAACTGCAACTTTACGTAATTGCGTTAATGAAAAGTATGTTGTTACCAAGTACGAATTTGTTTTCATAGGCGGGGGTCATCACGATTTCTTGAATCTCCATTAGATAATGAGGGCGCCCACTTTTATACTTACTTCATATATAGTCAGCGCATGTTTGTCTATTGTTCTCCGTTTAACAGTAGTTGTATATTTGCATTATCAAAGTTATGTCAAAGGGAGATTAATAGACAAACATGCGCTCATGGTTTAATTGAGAAAAAACTGCTTCTTCTTACTTTCGCTTTCCCTGTTGTAACCAAGGGTTGGTGCATGTTGAATAATATAATTCACCACGTGATTTCTCACCTCAGGTAACTTTGTGAACACAAAATTCTATCACGTGACGTGTAAGGTAGCATGTTATGTGCTAACTAGGACAATGTTTTCGAACACGTTAAGTTGTCAAGCATTGATTTAAAGTCTTCTGTACTTACACGGGCGTGGTCTAATTGTTGAAACCATAGTAAATAGTATACTCGTACCATATAGAATAGATAGGGTTATGGTGAAAGAGTGATCACATAAAATTTTATACATGGCATTGTTATTCATGCTAGTCTAATTTTAGTACCATTCTGATAATGTCAGCTCCACCTCTCATGCATATTAATATCAATCTTATGTTTGATCAAGGGCAGATAAGGGAAAATTCTTGTTTTTTCGAAAGTTGTAAGGAGAAAAACATAGAATGAGCTTATTGTATCACAGTCTAAAATCTTAATAATTGTTGGAAATTGACTAGACTCTTTAAAAAATTTAACAAAAGTGATATTAGGTTAAGAAATAAACGCAACAGAAGCGACCGAAAAGGGTCCAAAACCCGGCGCTAAGTGCAGTCATCCTTTTAAATAATTTTTTTTCTCAATTTACAATAAACTGATAAAAATAATAAAATATATTTTTGACCGACGTATTTGTTTATTGTTTTTTAAAAAAAAAATAACAACATAAAATAAAGAAATTGGTGACTAATAGTATAGTCTATATTTGTTTAATAGAATTTTTAGAAATGTTCTAGGAACCAAATGAAAATATCCGCATGCACAAATGCCGAAACGCTTTATTTTTAATGAAAATTATATTTAATCAGTACCATGTCCATGTATATTTCATGTTAAAATTAGAACAATTATCATTTTCGTTTTATGTGTTAGAAAAAATGTCATTGCCGAGATGAGCAAGATAGGTAAAATTGAAATTTTGACTATGTTGCACTTCATTTAGACCAGTGGAATTTTGACTATATTACACTTATACATTGTTTAAAAGGATAAAGTTTAGAAAATGGAAAATCTTTTTTTTACATAACTTTGATTTTCCAGGCATGCAATGATGCAATACTGACCAGACTGGATTACTACGACACCTCCTTTTTCAGTTTCACCTCGTTGACAATTCTTTCTTTAGTATGTAGACCTAAGAAATGTTTCATGGCTAACATTAGTTGAATAATAGTCTCTCATAATATCCAAAATGTCTGAGATGTTAAAACGCTAATATTAAATTAAATTGTGATAATATTTTTTTCCAGTTTTTTATTATTAGATCACTAAAACAGTTTTTTGAGCTCTATTTGTCCGGTGTCCGTCTGTCCATTCGTCTATAAACGTTACATGTAACATTTTTAACAGCTCAAGAAAACAAGAAGACTTTGCACAAAACATTTGTGGGTAAAGAAGGGCAACAATTTTCTTGGAGAGGTCCAATTATTTTAAGAAATTTTAAGTTACAATCACTTCCAAAATAAATTGATGTTATAATTGTAAAAGTCATAAGAAAACAAGATACAAGCTACATTTGGTTTTCTTTCAAATTAAGTCATATCATAATATCTGTGTGGGTATGACATGAATTCAGACATCCAAGTAGTAATATACAAGTAGTAACCATATGCACTGTAACATTTACATATACTGAAAAAAAAATGACAAGGAAATGTTGAAAAGGAACATAATTGAGACTAAATTCTAGCATCTGTAATGTAAAGGTTTGTTGGTATGGAATAAATTTTGTATGACAATCCTGCATCATGAAAGAAATGAAAGAGAAAAATTCTGAACCCTATTGCATTTATGCTAAGTAAACCATTAGTTTACTTAAATGTAACCCGATCCTTATTTAAACTCAAAACTTAAAGCTGCTGTTTCCTGTTTAAATAACTTTATCCTTATGGATGAATTTCATTTATGTAGTTAAAACTAGTTAGAAATAAACTTGAAGAAAATTTGTTGATCAGGTGAGCGATGTGGTAAATGAGTCTCTAGTTAGTCTATACGATTTGATCTTTTACCACCTTTATTTTCAGATAATTCAAATATCATTTTACATATATCGATTGTGTAAAAGGAATTTCACTCCCTTGCAAAAGGAAAAATACTTCAATCTGCTTAAAAGTCAAGGGGGAGACAGGTAACAGCTCATCAAATATTTCTTTAATTAAAAATAGATTTTATTGACTGTCGTCATCAAGCATGCATATTGTACGATATGTGTTTACCTTAGGAACGATTTAATATCAATAACTGATTTCTCCAAGCCATTTTTTCCTATTCATTTGAATATGCAAATAATATTTGTTTTAATAAAACAATTTAAGAAAAAAGATAATGATTGTTTGATATTGAATAGTGAAACACCTGAGTGTATAATGAAGGTACTATAATATTTTAAACAAGCAAATATAAGTGTAAAATTTAAAAAAAAATATGAATGTATTCCTTTGGCATTTGTTGCTTCAACCTACTTAAATAAGAATAAAAACAATCGTATAACATTCGTATAGCCGTATAACTCCTTTGTTTCATGAAACTTAGAACTTTCAAGATTTGGATGATTTTCAATTTTTACAATTATTTTTGAGATTTCTTCCTCGACCCTTCATGAGTTAGAATAAAAAAAACATTTAAGTTTTTAAAAATACATCTTACTTTTTATTGCAAAGCGTAAAAATCAACAGTGACGTAAACGTTGTATGGGTGTTATATTAAAAAGGTATCAATAGACTATATCCTCTGTATATTGGTTCATATAATCATCATTGATTTTGTATTCGTTATTAAGGTAGTGATATCTGTTATCGATAGAATGCCTCATATTATTTAATTCTGTTGATAATTATGATCTTAATAATTGTAGACAATTTGATTGTCAACCGGTTTAATAAATACTAAGGTATATGCGGGAACTTGTACGTTTTTTTTCTAAAATGATATGAGCAAATGCCAGAATTTTCATTATTTAAAATACGTTCTATTGATTGAAATCCTGTGTAAATTTCAGAGATTTAGTTTTCAGAAACAAATATTTTATTTTAGACCTACTCGTTTTATATCTATTGATTTAAATTTGCTGTTAAATGCAATTAGAGTTTAACATGGCTTTTAAAAAACCAAGCTAGCTATCAAATTTTCAAAAAGCTACTGATGCTTCTGTCATTTTTCTATAATTTACGTTCGAAGTTCATTCATCAATTGACTGAAAAATTAGTAAAAATAAATTAGATGAAATAAAATTAAAAATAAGCTACTCGCAGCAAAGTGGTATGAATCTATATTGGAAGCCATTTAGACAGATTTAGACTTGTCTGAAAATCTTTTAAAATGATAAAATTGTTTGCTAATATAATATGTTTTACGGTGCTACCGTTGTGGTGAGCGCAGCAAGAATTACACATACTTTGCATTATTGTCAACTTAGAGATATTTTGACAGTTATCTAAAATTATAAGCGGATGGAGTGTTTATTCTTAATTATTCCAACCTTGACCAATTGACCAATACCTGCCATGTAGTGAAAATCAAAAATAACTGAGCCCAAAGAGTGGTGCTTAATGCAGCATGAATGAATTTTTATGTAGAAACGCCTTTAAATTTTCTTTATCATTAAAAAAAATGAAATTCATTCGTTAAATGAATTTGTGATACAACTATGCAAGTATGCTATTATATATATAAAGATTATTTATTTTTTCTTTCAATCGATGTTCCACGTCCACACCAATCATACGAAAACTCGATGTAGAAGTTAATTCACGTCCAGTTTTAAAGTCCTTGTAATTTTGAAGAAAAAGGGATCTAAAAAGAGGTCATTCATAGAAACCCAGTTTAATGAACATTATTCATGCAGGATTCTACATGATATATTATAATTTTTCACGGGTTTGTGTGTTGTCTATCACTAATCTTTGGCTTGGAAAGAAAACACACAAAAATAAGATAAAAATCCAGTTTCAATACAAGTCCTGAAAAAATTTTTGAATCAAAAGTTTATAGTTTGTTGTTAAATGTAAATCTATTTATTATCTTTTTAATGCAGTAGAATTTAGCTTTTTTCAATACTGATAATCGATTGTGACAAAAAAGCAGTGTAACATCATAAGAAATTATTGCACAGGCAATATCCACTGGATATTAAGGCAAGTGCAGTAAAGCTATATACAATGTATATTTTGCGAAAAAATTATCCTTTTCCTTTGTAGACTTTCAGTCGTGTATGAGTGGAGAACACTATTTCTGTTTCTTGTTATGGTAAGTTGCGTACATGTATTAGAAATGTATTAGAAATATATCAGCTGGAAGATATATCTGCAACCCTTCTCTTATGTATATCATGACTATTTAATCAAATTTGAGACTATTTAAGTAATGTATGTAATTTGGTATGAAATATATAGATAATATTTCATTGGCATGAACTATATGGAGAATATTACATACATTTTCACATCCTGTATAAGCCAAAGACACCAATATCAGTCAGAATGCCGAAATTCCAAAGTTTGATTTTAGTGTCTCGGGTTGATGCATGACGAGATTTGGAAAAGATAATGAAATTTTCTATACATATGTCAAATCATTTCCCATATTTACATTTGATTATATATAGATTTACATTATTCATATTACTAGGTATCGTCAGTAAGCATGGTCGTTTTAGGAATTCTTTTGAAACACGACGATAAAATGACTGGTGATTCTGTACAATACATCTACCAGTTCCTTTATTTCCATGGCGCCAACTTCCATGACATTGTGGAGGCAATGTATCTCAGTCTGATTGTTTCAGGCGTCTCGTCCTTGGTTTGTTGCATGCTGGGATTGTCCGATATATTCCAACTCCTGAGACATACAGCAAAAGTAAAACTAGTAAGTTCATATGAAGTATAATTATCTTTTAAAAGAAATAATTAAATGATTTTAGTACAAATTTATGTGCTCATTTTTTTTCAACTTGCTTTCAGAGTATAATTTTAGGTCACCTGAGTCACGTAGGTGCCATTGGTCTTCGTTCGTCGTGGTGCGTTGTCTTTCTTGCGTCGCCCTTTAACAAATGTACATGTTTAACTTACTCTTGAAAACTACAAGGATAATTGTTACCATTTTTGGTTTGAAGCATCTCTAGAATAAGACGGATTTACATTGTGAAATTTGTTACCTTACCACAACCCTGGCCTCATGGGCAAGGCCAAATATGAAAAAAGTCAAATTTAAAAAAAAAAAGCAAACTCTTCTTTTCTACTTGGACTATATGGAAAAAAATAAATGCATGGTTATGGTGTTCATGAAATCCTTTAACAAAATTATTAAATTCATGCCCCTGGGTCAGGGGTTCAGACCCTAGGGCGCTGCCAATAATGCCATATCGTGAACATGTATGAAATCTAAAAAAAAATCTTCTCTACTCCCATATGAATTCTAGAAAAGCTAAATGCAGAGTTCAAATGTGTCATATTGATTTTTAAAAGTTTACTCTCATATCTTTATGAATAAATGATATTTAAGGATTTTCAAGTATTCCTTTAGCTGAAAAACATTAGCCCAATAATAAATTAGTACTTAAAGGTATATGTGGCGTATTTTTAGTGAATAACAATAATAAGATCTGATTATTTGCTTCATTACTTTATTCAAAGATAGGACTTTCACGTAAATTACGCTGTATAAGTCAGTCGCATAACAAAGATACAAGAAATCAAAAAAATATATTTTATTTTTTACCGTGCCGGTAAAAAATACAAAAGATTTGAATAACCCCGCCTTAAGTGGGTCACGTGACATCCATCTCTGTCTATCAACAACAATGGCGACGACGAGAAAGAGGGGTAGACCGTTAAGTTTGACAGATTTAGCAAGGAAAGAGAAAAAGAGACAGACTGACAAGGATAGGAACAAAGGGAAGATCATCATCGGAGACGATGTTGATTGATGGTATAGGAATTAAAGCCGAATTAAACTTAAGTTTCCATCATGAAGTTGTAGGTGTTTTGCTAGTCAGGTTCGTGCTCCATGTGTTCCGTGTCTTTACTTTATAAGTTATAAACCACAAGTGGATTTTCGTTTAGAGGAATATTTGAATAAAGAACAAATAAACACTCTCAGTACATGCATCAGGGAGAGGGGTAAACGGTAAACAGTTTACCGTGTCGATGATGCTAAAATCGTGTTTCATCTTTATTACACATAATAAACAATTTATATCGTTCTACATTAATGAATATCGGAATAATAATGCTTCGAGTATCATCTGATATAAGAATTTTCTAATTTAAGACATGAAAAACGTGATTCTAATTTGTAAACAAACTGTTCTTCCATCGTGTTTTCAATGCTGGGTTTTCCCGCACTCATGCGCAGTGGCGTTATAAATGGCGGATCACATTAATATTCATCAGATGTGCAGCAAAGTTTAGAGAGAAATAACTAAAGACAGAACATGTTTTTTGGACCTACAGTTTGTGAAACGTCTAATTATAAGAAGCATGATGTATATTTTTACTCAAACTCATGTCAAAAATTTTACTCCAAATACGACACATATACCTTTAAAAGAAAAAAGATTAAAAGATTCAGCAAACTTACAACTATAACAATACATGTATAAACTTCATATTCCAAAAAAGTGCCTCTTTTTACCAAGTGACCTAAAATTCTTGCATTGTAGTTCCCCAGAGAACTATCCGTCAACTATTTGCATTTTTCTTACGTATATAAGTCTTGCTTTAATGAATATGTACGTTTATTTTAAAATTCTTTGAAATGATCCTTATTACTTGCATACATAGGATCATTTCCGTGCAAAAGATGCTAGCTATTGACTTTAATCCGTTTGTTTGTGATAGAATTATAATCATTCGTTTACACGTAAAAAAATGAAAAATAAGTTTTTACTTTATGATTTAATTTTTTTTAATGTCTGCTGTTAATTTTCCAATTTTTCCAGTATATTGCAGTTTTGTTCATTTTGATTCCTGTAAAGCTTAGCTGTGTTTTTCTTATGCAGTCAATTCATTCAGAGGTAATTTTTCTTTGGGTTGTTTAGATGATACGTGTAAATTACGTAATAATTGAAATGAAACAATTATAAATAAAAATGTATTTATACACATATATATCGTATATTTTCTGTTGCAGATTGATACTTATTCAAACAGTACAAACTACCAGCTCTTAAATATGGATCGACAATTTTCAAACCAATATTCCAGTATCTATTTTGAACTAAATAAGTTTTATCTGCAGGTAGAGATTTTGAAGATTCGATTGAAAAATAAAGTATGACAAATATTCTTATTCGATAGAATGTATTGAGGAACCTGGATCAAAGAAACATTAAAGGGGAAGGAAACTAAAAATATATTGTACAATAAATCAATTAATTATCATCTAGTACTAGCTCTTATTGTAAATCGTATTTATTTTCATAAAAAAAACCCGGAACAATGGATAAATCAAGAAATATCGATCGCTTAATTTAAATTTCCCCCAGCTATGGGAGCTGCCATTGAACTTTTTTTATGACGTCACACCATCCATTCCGGTTTGTTTTATCAACATAGCATCAGTATTTAAGAAATGAATTTAATAATTTTTCTTTTGATCGACGTATCAAAGGAAAAATATTGACCAGAAAACTTTTTCATCAATGCGCTAAGTACTACGCGCATTGATGAAGTTTTCCGGTCAATTTTTCCTTTGATACGTCGATCAAAAGAAAAATTATTAAATTCATTTCTTACATTTGCAAATGTTTTCCCTTATATAACACTGTTTGCGCAATCCGCCGTTAATCCTGCATAACATCAGCCTGGGTCAAGAGGTCAAAGTAGCGCATGAATAATCTAGGTCACTACTTTTTCTATGTACTCATGCTAAAACACACCTAATATCGTAATGAAAACATAATTTAGGCATAAATTAAACAAAAACTTATCTGTATTTTGTTATCCGAAGTTTAATTTATTCATTTTCTAACAATATAAAACATTAATTGTGGGGATAAATGATTCTGGCTTAAGATTCACATAAGATAGGCACCTGTAATGTTTATGGACTGACATCGTAACGAAGCGTTCTTGAAAATTACAATCGCAATTTGTCAAAGGAGTTAAACTCAGTTATAATTCATTTCTGACTCTTATAACAAGCCTCGATCAAAATCGCAAACGCAATATCACAGACCTTTCGTGTTTAGTCCACTCACGGTCAAATTTAACTCCTTCTGCTTCTCTGTCCGTTTTGTTCCGTAAAAGAAGTTAGAATAGCTTGCCTCTTTAATGTCGGAGGAAAATCATTATGCTCTTGAATCTGATTCTGCGATAGAATTTCCTCTGAAAATGCTTAAGTAGACTCTAACTCAACTTTCAATCGCTTTGTTTTCAAATTTCCAACCGCTCTGCGACTTTAACAGAAGTAGTATATTTCCGCCAAGCTTCAATCGTTTTTTTTTTTAATTTTACAAGTAATTTTTTTTTACTGTTTCACTTTATTATGATAAAAAAGTTTTGTCTTGTCAAAAGTAGTGTCATATTTATTTATCATGATAATTAAATACTTGCAACATTGTTGAACTATTTTTTGTTACGTCATGATAATCGAAGCGGCTTTCTAGGTCATCACAAAAAAGAAAGTATGGAGTAATTTAATCGTCATAATTTGCAACAAATGTAAATATAAGAAATAAGGTATCATTTTTGGAGGTATATTGGGATATAAATACGGGTTGGTCACGTGATCAAATCCCTTCTTATTTGATTTCTTAAATAAATCATTTTCAAATCATAAAACGTGAAGTGTCATTGATCAAAAATGTAAATAATGTAAATGAAGTGGCGCTTATGAATACACAACAATAACAGCAACAATATTTAAAATGGACGCGCCTTCAGCTGATGCAGAGTTATTGAGCTGAATTAAATGGATTAAACACGAATAGAAAGTTGAAATCTGAACCGGCTGAATTGAAAACGAAATGCCTGCGATGGCTTGTTATATTATTCACTGTGCAGCAAGATTCGTTAAAACTGGTTTTAATGTGAGTTAGATCACTGGAATATGCAACTGGGCATAACCATGATGCAAGGAGACGTACGCGATCGTGGACGAAAATAATTGATATGTCGACAAAGAATAGTATGTATCTGCGACTTTTGTAAATATTATGGTTACTTGATAGCCAGTGAGGTACTTAAATGGTATATCTGCCGCTTGAATACGCTGAAGGAGTTGATGCACTACCCATAGCTTTCTTTTACGACGCTTTATTCTGATGACCGATCATGTACGTTTGTTCATTTAAAACTCATCGTCAGCAAATTTGAACAACAGTGTTACCGTGAAAGTGTATAGGCCTATATGTTCATTATAATTATTCCTGGAACAGCCAGCCTCTCCGTAAATGTTGATCGTCGCCTCAAGCAGACGAAATCATGAGAAGACACTTAATTTTCTATTTTGTGAATTAATTAATTGGTATTGTTTATTTTTTAAGATTAAACTTTTAATTTGTTATATTTATTTATTTTGTTTGCTTACAATCAAACAGACACAATATAACATTTTGTTGACAGTGTTTATTTTGGAAATTACCGTTCTACAAATGGTGTTAAATCAGAACAGTAGAGAAAAGTAGATCCGGCTAAAATTTAATTGATGCAGGTATCAAAGAAATTTTTCGACCAATCAGAAGCGCCAATATCTCGTCAAACTAACAAATACTGAATGATATTCGCTCTAAATGACAAGTTCTGGAAAATTTGAAACAATATCGATTTGAGACCGTTCTTTTACCTTTGACTTTCCACTAAATTACAAACCAACGTCAAACGGAGCATGTTCGTTGAAATCTAAAGCGGAGGTTAGTGTCGGAGGAATCTCCCCGTAGTTATGGAAATTGTCAACACATGCCAAGTATCGTAGGAAATGTCTGCCGTCGTTATTTCGACATGGTAATACTTACTTTAGAGAATGTATTTTAAACATCCCGATTACAATTATAACACACTTATTCAGTTAGCGAAGAACTTGACTTGGAATAAAAATTTACTCGAGGTCATTTTCAACTTCAAATGAATGATAGCAGATTAACAACTGTAATTTATTTAATAAAAATGCATATATATATGCATACATGTATTTATTCTTTAGATTGACGTGTGAACAAAAACATTATCCATTTTGTTCAGTCGATTATTTGAGTAACAGAAAGGCATAAACCAGCGTTTCATTCAGAGCACTGCGTACATTGTTTATGTAAACCAAACCGGAATAGATAGTGTGACGTCAAAATAATTAATTTTTTTGGTTTTTAATAAAAGAGAGTTCTACATCATGTCAGCCTCCAGTAAATACGATTTCTCTAACTTCAAACTTACATTAAAGCTTAATTATGTAGTTTTTTTCAAAACAGCATGACCTCATGTAATAATTTAAACCACTTTATTAATATAAATAAAATATGTTTTTGACTTTCCTTCCTCTTTAAATTATATTTTCATGTAACATTATTTTTAAACATAATAATAATAAGTTTGATGGAAATGCACGTAAAATAAGGTTTTGACAATATTATATTTACATCTTACATTGTAAACTGTATATAGTTCGATTGCTGTGGATCTACTGGATCGCAGGGATTTCGAGACCTTGTCAGTAATGCTGGATATGGGCCGGTGTCTGGATACCAACCGTATGCGTGTTGTCATGATAACAAGTACACGCAATCGAATTCTTTGTCTTCTACGCATTGTGAGAAAAAGGTAATACCCTTTAATTTCTATCTAAAAACTATTGTACTTCGTGACATTTATAATTGTTCCATACCTTGTCCATTACAATTCAAATTTATTTGACTAAAAGTTGAATATTTAATTCGATTATCTGTATACATTGTGATGAAATATGAAGTTTAAGAATGTTTATATTTACGTTTAAATTATTAGCACAACACAATTAGCTAATGATACTATTTGCAGGCGTGTGGTGGAGAGTTTCTTTCTATCGTAAACCATTATAGTTATGGATTAATGGCATCCATGTCAATTACAGCAGTGTTTGAGGTATTTGAAATTCTACCAGAACATTATCAATATTTAACAATATTGCAGGTATTCGAAATTAATGCAAAACATAATGATATTTCCGATATCTCACAGAAAGTGTAAACAAGCATACATGTATGTTATGTGCAAAGTTGTTGCATCAATTACATCGCATAGAAATATAATGCTCTAGATTTCTATTTCCAGTAACGAATAATGTATAAGGTTAATGTAAGGTAATATATAGGAGAAGCGCTCCATAAAAGTAATAAAGTCGACTAACCGAGACCTTTTTTTAATGAAGCGATGCGTGTTCATCGACATTTGTATAGCATTAAATAGCTTTAATATTTAAAAAAATGTTACAAATGAAATGAATCATACTTTCAATTAATTGAATATAAAGGAAAACACAAACACTAAAGTGGCCCCATAAGCGCAGTAAAAAAATTAACAGACAATGGTTATTTCAAAAAATATTTAAAATTCAGTTGTGTGTACCATTCATTTAAAATTTATGACTATATTTCTTCATTATTATTTATATCGTGACAAACAACATGATACGTAATATACATCACAGGGATGTTTTAAAAATGTTTTGAATTGTAGATCATTTGCCTTATATTTTCCATGTATTACCTTCTGCGTTTTCTAAAACAAGAAAAAAGTGACATAAAGCCATGGTTATTAGAACTTTTAAAGTAAGTTCAACCAATATTAATACCAATTTACACACTACAAATGTATAACCTTTCGAGTATTTTTTCATCTCTTATTAACTATCAATAACCATTTGAATGTTGAAAGACTACAACAAAAGTAACTTTATTCCTTATGGCTATGCACACCTATAAAGCCACTATATTTTATCTGCTTATTTTTATATTGTTTCTTTGTTTTAGAAAATTCTGTTCAGGAAAACAGTTGTGTGGATTTGCTTGTGGAGTTTTAAAGATGGTTAGTGCTTGCATTATATACTTTTCGATCTATTATGGTGATTGGTTTGTTTTTCTTTATATAACGGGTATAAAACTATTATATATTTCAACACAATTTGTAGATGTTGTCGATTGGATTTTTGGCTGAAAGCGTTGCTCTCCGATATGATGAGATATTTGCTAATAAGCAAATCTATTTTCTGCTTGCAAGAATATCCATGGCTGGGAACTGGTTCACCACGAACCTAGTTATTTTCAGATGGTTAATGACTACATCCGGGTGTCTCCTTCTCCTTGATTCTATCTATTCATTTCTAACGATTTACAAAGAATCAAAGATTTTGCATGCTATAGTGAGTAGATATTTATCGTATGTTGAAGTCTTTCTTCTTTCTTCTGATCAGATGTCGCTTTTTTCTGTCGGTCTGTCCATCTGTTCAAAGTATTTTAACATTTTCTACTTACTTTTAAACCACTGAACCAATTTTAACTAACCTTGACACAAAGCATCTTTGGTTTATTAGCATCGAAGATCGTTCTTTATAGCCTTACTTTCAAGGGAAGATAATGCTATATCTTTTTCAAGGGGTGAGGTAAAAGTCGCAATGAAGATTCAACGTCCAAGATGGGTATGAATAAATGAATGTTTAATATTTTTAAAAATATTAAACATTTATTTATTCTGAAATTTTGATTAAAATTTTAGATCATAGAGACTACCTAGTATGATGATGAGAATTGAGAGTGACAAAATTCATAACGAAACAAATACATGTAAAATGAAAAATTCTCTTTTAGATAATTAAGGTTAGAGTTTTCAAAATGAATATAAAATGAGCTAGAGCATTTTCATGATGATACATACCTTGGCGATCAGATATACCACAACTAAGGGAGGGACAAAGAAACATGCAAAAAAAAATCTGAAGAACGTTAAGTGTATATTTATGCTAGGATGAAGACGTTTCACGTTAACTTAAAACACTTTTGGTTCGGGACTAGGTAATAAATGGGATGGCGACTTGCTTTTTCACAAAGAATAAGCATAAAAAACAATCATAAGAAAATATAGGCATTTTTAAAGTTAAATGTGACCAATCTTAAAGTTTTTCCATACCATGAGCAAAAATAGTAAGATATTGGTCCCTTATGTTAAACATATATGAAGAATTTGACAATCATCTAGAAACATCTAGATTATATAAGAAATTTGATTTTGTGTAAACTATTGACTGGAGAAAATATAACATTTATAATTAGAAGGATTTCTTTCTTTACAGAATATTGTATCCTGCGTCCTTGGAATTTCTTTCGTCCTTTCAAACGTTGGATTCTGGATTGCAGTTGATGTTGAGGTATTTGTCACATTTCTAGTTGTTATATTTTAACAATGAATATTTTTTTGACAATTTATCTATTTTTAATGATAAAAGCTTTGGTAAAGCCCTTCCAATGATTAGAAATACCTCCAATTTAACTTGTGTACTCAATTCATCAATCATCATTTGTAAGACATAATGTATTGATCCCTGAATTCCAGATGATGGTTTCAACAAGCTACTAAAACTTGCTAACTATGACAATATTTCAAAAAATTTTTTTTATTTGTGAATAACTAAGCAACGAACTATCTTTCAATTTATGATAATAATCTGTTCATTTTTACGTTTCTGAGATAATTAGCTAGGACTTTAAAATCTTGTATATATATCATTCACATTTTATTACGATATATTATTACTGGTATTTTAGCTCACCTGAGCTGAAAGCTCAAGTGAGCTTTTCTTATCAAAATTTGTCCGTTGTCTGTCGTCGTTGGCGTTTGCGTTGGCGTTGGCGTTGTTGTCGTTGTAAACTTTTCACATTTACATCTTCTTCTCCAGAACCATTGGGCAGATTTCAACCAAACTTGGCACAGAGCATCACTGGGTGATGGGGATTCAAGTTTGTTCAAATGAAGGGCCACATCCTCTTTAAAGGGGAGATAATTTAGAATTATTGAAAATTTGTAGGTACTTTTCAAAAATCTTCTTCTCAAAAACTATTAGGCCAGAAAAGCTCAAATTGGAGTAGAAGCATCCTCAGATAGTGTAGATTCAAGTTTGTTCAAATCTTGGTCCCCGGGGGTAGGGTGGAGCCACAATGGGGGATGAATTTTTACAAAGGAATATATAGAGAAAATCTTTAAAAATCTTCTTCTCAAAAACTATTAGGCCAGAAAAGCTCAAATTGGAGTGGAAGCATCCTCAGATAGTGTAGATTCAAGTTTGTTTAAATCATGGTCCCCGGGGGTAGGGTGGGGCCACAATGGGGGGATGAATTTTTACAAAGGAGTATATAGAGAAAATCTTTAAAAATATTCTGGGAAAGTTTTCAGTCCAAAAAGCAGTAACTTGTGTAAAAGCACGGGTTGTGCAGATTAAAGTTTGATCAAACCATGATTCCCTAGAGAAAAGTGGGGCCACAAAGTGGGGGGGGGGTTATATAGGAATAGAGAAAAATCTTCTTACAGGTACAACAACAAAAGGGGCTATGTATTTACCATAAAAATATGTGGATAAAAATCGGCAGATATTTTAAATTTTTTGAGCAAGATCTCCTGTACTTAGTTGTCAAGATATTTTGATTTTGATACTGTAATGCTAATTTGATCAGTTAAGGCTATTGTTGCTCAGGTGAGCGATGTGGCCCCTGGGCCTCTTGTTACTATTGTCGTGTTTTGTTTCGATAATGAAATACACAAGTGCAATTACTTTTCAGAATTTTCCTAGTGATTTATTGTCACAGTTCGCATATTTTAACGATATTTACTCCGGACTACACGACGGTTACCGTATGGACGAACAAGGCGCCTGGAACAATCTATTTGTAAAGGTCGTATTATTAAACATACTTCTTTTAATAAACTTAATTGAGTTTTTCATTGTTTTGTATGTCGCGTGGCATTCATTAATCACTCTGTCTGTTTTTCCTCCGCCTGTACGATTTTCATAGTAAAGCCAATGTTCATTTGTATATCATGTATATCATTTTTTTCCAGCGACATGCCCAATGTGCATTGAAATTTCAATGCAAAAGAACGTTAACAATGGTTACAATATTAATAAACCTAACAAGTTAAATGAAAAACAAATTGTCATTTATCTGTACTTTTGCTGTCATGAATAATCATTATGTCACTTACAGTATATAACTATTCTGGGGGTTTTTTTTACTTAGTCTAAAATTTGTACACAATATGATGCACGATGAATCCATTATAGTTACATGTAATTGAATAAATTTCTTTTACATAAAATACATTTAAATATTTATGGTTTCTTTTCATTTCAGCTGAAGTGCTGTGGTTATCAGTATGGTGGCGTTCTTGATTTTCCATTAGTCCGCATGTTTCGGCTAGGCAGTGCTAATTATTCGCCATTTACCGCCAGTACCCCCTTGTTTTGTTGTCACTCCAATCCGTTGACACGGACGTACAACTCAGACTTCAGCATCTGCACCTCATCCGGAGGAAGTGAATATCGTTATACAGAAGTAAGTTGTTACTAAATGATCTTTGTTCCTTCAAATACTCATCTTTGAATGATGGCATTGGCAAAATTTACAATAATGAAATATCATTTAATTGGGTAAGCAACTGAAATATTTAAGAATTTTTAAGTTTTAACTCAGCTAAACAATAATCGTTAATTGAACTATAATCGTTAATATAATGAAAGGTGACCTATAGGTCCAATGAGCCGGGTGCCTAATATTAATGTACAACTAATTGATTAAAATGTGTATGATACGGCACAATTGTGCATGATATGCACATGTCACTATAATAAATAAGTTTCTTACTTACTATAATACCGCTATGAAATTATTTGAACATTTGAGCTACTAAATTATCATAAACAAACTATTACGCAAAAAGAGATACCGGCATTCAAAGTGCAAGGCACACTACTGTATAGAATATTGATGTTTATTGAAATCTATTCCAGCCCTGCTCTGTGAAACTGTCAGAAAGACTTCAACAATACAGCATTGCCTTTTACGTCATGGCTTCACTGGCTTGTATACTTGAGGTAATTGATAGTAACATGTCATAATTATGTATGTCAAATGCTTTAGGGACTAGTAAATCATATACAGGCATATAATTATGCTCGAGTAGAAGAATAAGCCATTTATCATCAAAATAAAACACAAGTATATCCTGACTACTGTAATTGTACATTTGTTTGCAACATAATTTTAAACTTAAAAAGTATCTTCGCATGGGTCTAATTTAAAAGTAATGCAATAATTACTGCATTGTATTCTATTTCGTATCAGCATATAAAATTTGGTAAGAACATCATTTACATCTGTTTTTATTTTCAGTCAAAGTCAAATAAAAGGTTAACTTCAACATATTAAAACCAATATGTATCTAATATGTTTCAAGTTAAATAAGAAATATGAATGAATTGAATGTGTATGATAGGCCTATATGAGTGTAAACAATATGCATAATGATGCAAAACCTGGTACATGTTGTACCATGTATGTAGATATATAAACACACTAATGAGTGTGAACATTTAAGTACAGATGACAACATAGATGCCCCTAATAAATGAATAAAATGTAAAAACACAACTGTATACAACTGTATGTGTATGATAGGTTCTTATGTTGTCAGACATAAATAAACCATATGCATAATGATGCAAACAAAGTACAGTGAATTATCATGTATGTAGATATATAAACACACTGTGTCCAGGTTAACAGTCAAACTATGAATGCATGTATAGTTATAACAATAGGATCCATCCAGTGTGATGATTGATTGTGACCAAAATTCATTGATGATTTGCATTATTAGAACATAAGCCTTACCAACTATATAACTAGAATGAACTACCATACGCAACATATAGTAACTGTACATATTGATGAACATGAATGAAGTCGACATAACACTCTAGCCCGAATTTGTTCTACCTTCTTTTGAACGAACCGACTGCTGCACGAATGCTTTCCGCATATATCCGCTTACCATCATCATAAAGATGCACTTTATCCGTTAACGAGGACTCAATGTTGTTCCCTAATCCTTGATGCTTCCAGAAGGAGATATTGTTTTGCTCCTTGAACTATGCTGTCAATGTTTACATCTATGACCTTGACCTTGTAACGAGGATTTAAACCATCGGAATACCTCGGCAGTAACTGACCAACTATAGCATGAGAAACATTATGCGCAACCAGCAAGAATTTTGTAAACAATCTTATATCACTCGCTAATTTTTCTGCATTTTCTCGACACAAATCATTTCCACAAATCTGAAGGAAAACTGAATTTGGTTGATATGAATGATAAAAACTTGCATGAATGGTTTCGAATGAATGGATTTTGTACCCGGGCGTAGTGTTCTCCCAACCTAAACCCGCAAATTGAACCTGAATATCTGTACCATCGAAACCTAAATTATACCAACCCGACCTACGATTTTGAAATTGAAATGACTCTAGACGATGAATGAAAGAGTGACCCACAATATAAGTACTCGATAAACCATTGTTACAAATGTAATTATAAGCAGATAGGTAGATAATATGGGTGGCCTATACCTTCTACGTATTGCAATTCCTCCTGCAATCCAAGATATCACGTTCGTAGATTGGGTATGGTGGAGATCACAAGGGATAAAAATTAAGACAAAGTTCATGGAAAAAATTTACGTCCAGCAGCAAAATCAGAGAAAATAAGAATGAGAGAATTAACATCTGCCAGGTTCTGATAAGACATTAATTACCACAGATGAATGCATGCTGGACATGTTAATTGATCTATTATGTTTAACAATCTTGAAACCTAACCCCCAGTGACCCTGCTGTGCACAAATGCAAATTACCATCTGTAACATGACAAAGTATTTTGACCATGGTTGTTAATGATTATCCCTCTTACATGCACGCATTAATTATTTTACAAGCTTGACTTAAAAGAGATATTAATATAATACACACAAGTATATTATTACAAAATTTGTTGCCAAAAATGTTTTTATTTACAATAAAATTAGTTTTTTAAACAAGGTCTTTGAAACCGAGCTCACCACAAAATATAAAATTGCAAATTATATATAAAGGTCAGAGTAAAGGTTATGGTCAGAAATAAAGTTTAAATTGCATTGCTTTAACAAACATATATCTTTGATAAAATTTGTTGAAAAAATCATGAACAGTATTTTTGTAATAAAGCAATGATAAGGTAAAGTCAATGTCATGTGGAAGGTCAATTCCAACTCGACGTTTAAATTCCATAGATATTAAATTCATTCCTTTAATGTCTGGTATGGATAAAAGGCTTAAAAAACAAAAAAATGACAAGTACTACAGATGGTGGAAAATTAAATACTAAGTATCGATATATTTTATTATATACAAATTCAATACAATAATCAGAGACAATCCAGAATTGCAAACAAAAAAATAAACACTCATTGGCCATAAAAAAACCCATGAAACTGATCTTATTAGTATTCGGAGTCAACTATTTTTGTGGACTTCTTATTTTAAATACATTTTTAAAATGCGCATTTCTTAATCGATGAACATTTGATTTTGTCGATCGATCGATCATATGATGAAGTTAATTAAGCTTATTTTTGGAAATCTTCGGTCCTATAACACACCAGGCTGTGAAGACAAATTGAATACCGCGCGTTAGTGGCAGATATAAGACATTCATGTTTTTTTTAGTTAACTTAAAGGCTTATAATAATTTGGCATAAAAACGGGCATTAAGTAAATGGATATTCTTTAAGAACAGCTCAAGATTGCGATTGGTAATGGAAATTTTTAAATGGTAATATTTGTTTACGTTTTCTTTCCACTGTATTGCGTGTGTGGGTTTTTTTAAAATGAGTTTTCTGTGAAAATAAATGTTTTCTGGTGGTCAAGCACTGACATATCTACAGTGTATTTAACCTTTATGCATATCAACTTAGTACATTACATATTTATGTTTCATAATGTTGTCAAATTTTTGATATGTATTTTGCTTTTCAGATTTTGCATATTATCATTCTAAGTAGACTGATAAAGAGTGATTTGTCCCTAAAAGAAGATCCAATTATACTGAAAATGAAAATCCATCCGACGACTAGGAGGTATCAATCGCTATTCTACGTAAATTGGATTTGAGAGATAAGTTTTCAGCATCAAACAGTATACTCTGTGTTGTTTTGATAAAAAAAAATTAATTCGATATATTACTGATCTCTTGGTTAACGACATTGTATCTTATGTATATTTTCAGAAATTGATACTCATTTCAAACATTGTTGAAATTTGCAGGACCCTGAAAACAAAATAATAAAAAAAACGAAAAACTTTTAAGATTGGTCTTCGTAAGGGAAAAAGCACTATGTAAACAATGTTCAAGTTTTTCTTTCATGAGATGTGCCTTCACTATTTGCAGAAAATTAAAGAACACTTTAGAAGAACAGAGAAATGAGAATCACGATATGTCTGAGGTGGAGGAAAAAGAAAAAAATGAACTCTCTCAAATTTCTACAACAGAAAATTTGAATGGCACTGCTGTGGAGGTAAATCAGGATGGAAAGTCTGAGAAAATAGACAAGAAAAAGAAAAGACGAGGGGGTAAAGTTAAGCCAATGTCCGATAATCCCGATCCGGTCCAAAGACCGCTGTCAAAGCTGCCTCCACTGCAGATGCAGCGTAAACCATAGCAATGGACCTGTGTTTATTTAGAGTGTCGATTTCTATAAAATGGTGTTGTTTGGATCACATCGAGAATGTATTCTAAATGCGTCACCGCACAGTACCGTTGAGCTATTGAAAAAGATAGACCTCCGTTTTTTTTAAAGCATGGATCAAACTCTGTATGTGGACTTTGCGATTTTTGACACACATGCACTTGTCTGAATTTGTGTTGGATTGGTTTCCACAACGTATTAAGAAGCGTTAATTTAATTTTTTTTTTGTTCCAGTAAATTATTTTTAATTAACAGAGTTTCAATGAGTTTGATTAATTAGTATTGTATCACATATTAAAATATTTAATGTCTTTGTAGACTGATGTTTGTATTTTTTAAAATTTATTTTAAGAATTGCAATGAAATAATGTACTTCAGGTGAAAAATTACCAGGTGTTTTGTTTTTAAAATAAAATTATGTCATGACATAATCTGTAACCCTAAACATGAAAAATATTTCATGACGGAAAAAAGGAAAATTTTTTACTTACTCTAAAACATGCATTTATTGTAAATGAACGATTTTCTGTTATTTACCCTTTGTTGTCACTTGTCTTGCCTAGAAAAAAATCACTTTGAATTGTAATATTTTTTGCCATTAACTATCATGTAGTATGGAAAATATTCAAATATTTTAAATTTAAATAGTTGTTTATTTCCCCATATCTTTATACAGAGCTCTTCATCTAAAGGAGACTACGATAGTCTAAAAATTGTCACGACCTTCATGCCCACTTAACAAAATTCTAATACAATTTATGAAAAAAATTAAACAAAATATTTTGCAGGTCTTTGTAAAACAAAAATTTACTAATATAAATTTGTATAGAAATTGTACAAAATTGCATTTTCAGTATACACTTACAAATGGTGGATTTCTGAGACTAAAAACCAAATTTATAAATTCTAATAATTCATCTGAAGCTACAAAATAGTTCATTTATATATTATCAAAATTTACAGAAAGAGGTTAAAATAATTTGTAATAATGTTCCTCTAAAAATTGTGTTCAAGGAAGATCATTCATAGAGACTGAAAAAGTTACAAAATTGTCAACAGTTCTTTTGTAAAACACACCCCAGTTTCGTAAAAATCCATATATACCCAATGATAGACCATTGCTTTTGTTTTGTCGAATAGACATCTGGAAAATAATAACAAGTAAACATAAAAACTTCGCATATTATGTTATTAAGCTCCGTTGCACTCATATACGCGAGTGTCATGTAAACGTCTTTATGTTATGAAAAAATTGTTTGGTGAATTTGGTAAATTAGAACATAATACCGTTAGTTGCTGAAAGAAAAAGAAGACTAGTAGCTAAGTCTTATCTGCTCAAATCGCTCCAAACTCATATCATATTACATAAACGATTTGGTAGAATAGTGATTTTATTTACCGATTGGGTTTTGACGCTTATTGTTTTTGTACAGTGTAATTTGACATCTCTACAACAGCGTCAAGAGAACAATAACACATATATTATGGAGGGTAATCGTGTTCAAAAATCCAGACATGTAAACTGGTAAACCCGAATATGTAATCGTGTTGGTGTGTGAGTCTGAGTATGAATGTGTGTAATTCTGATCGTGTAACTTATAAAACTTGGGCATAAACACTCTATAGTTGACTCTGCAGGCCTTCAATCTAACTCTTCCTACAGATGCACATTTGCAGCTGTAAAATATGATATTTGTTATTTACATGTAACCTGCCACTATAATACGCATTTTCCATTTGTAGTCTCTGCATTTGTATCTCCTTTTTCTGAAATAGCACAGCTGACATGTTACAAATCGACAAATGTAAAGTCTACACGTTTGTCGAATTTTGACATGACCATATATGGAAACAGTGACGTCGCCGATAGAAAAGGCTAGCTGCAGGAAAAGGCAGGCCGTAATCGCCGGAATGGGCAAGGAATAAACAAAAAAAATATCAGGTATCATCATTTTATTTCTGAATAACAACATTTCTCAGGAAGTATGATTTCTCAGAAAAATAAATTATGATCTTGGTGTTCATTATATCAAGAGAATGGATACAAAAAGATGTGAGTGAAGAATTCGATCGGCATCAGATATCTTCTTAGATCTGGAAAATTTTACACATCATGACTTTGTTTAAATATATAATTATGCATATACACGCATTTTTATTATCTTAGAGTACATGCAACAAATTGTCAAAGTATAGAGCTCGGCTGAATAAAGAAAACATCATCAAAAGCATCCTTATCGCTACCACAAAGTTGGGACAAGACCCCCCCCCCCCTCCCCCGAAAAAGAAATATTACACGGGGTCGGCCGGCTGATCAATTATATAACTGAATTACAGTGTTATCAATAAGAAAAACAAACTATCTAAAGACACTTTTTGAGATTTTGATTTAAATGAGACATAAGTAGCGACACCCCCCCCCCCCCCCCCACAAAAAATTAAAAATTCCAGAGATACATGTAAAGTTAACTGTCGTGAATTTAAAAAGTGTGTAAATTATTTTTAAAAATGTTTCTTTTTGTCGGAAACATAGAAAAAGAAGCCTAAGGTGAAAATTGATAAAAATGCTTTGATTTCAAGCAATTATTACGGGATATAAGTATGGCGTCCAGAATGTCGATTCAATACAGACTCACTTAAAGAAGTTGGGTAATCAAATTTTTCTAGAGAGCTATTATAATACAGCTTTACAGCCACTTGTGAACATATACTGGCTACCATAAAGCAGCTGCTTAATTTTGTTAAATTACTGTCAATACAATATATAGTATTTTAAAAGATTTTATAATTAAAACTCTATCAGTTCATATACGATCGAATTTGTCTGAACCACCCGTTCCTTAATTTCAGAAATCCAATTTTCGAAAACATAGTTATGAAAAAATAAACATACTAGTATCCCCTTATTATTTCTTCAAAACTTTCAATTTTTAACAAAATGTTGTGCTTTAATTAATAATTATAAAACTTCTTTTTATAACAGTTTCGGATTGTTTTATTATTTATCATGCACTTGCACAAGAAAATCATTTTGATATTTAAAAATATACATGTATAAAAAGCTACATGCATTTTTCCGCAAAAAATTGTCAAATTTCTTTGCAAGTCGTTTAATTCTTACAAAATTCTTAGAATTCAGAAGCAATGGAGCTCCAAACCCCATGCCGCTCAAACTATATTCACCCCCATCGGAAATTTCTTATCCATCTCATTTCTATAAAATAGTACGCATTCAGCTTTTATTTTCCAGATTAAATCAAATGTCAAATTATTTTAGAGATAGATATTAGGCATTTCTTTTTGTAGTAAAAGTTAACCCTTTTTGTATAATACCACGGGAATTATATTACAGAAACTAGCGCATTCGGCACACTGGCAACGATTTGTACATACATGCACCTCTTCTTGTTCGCTCCAGTTTTTCTAAAAAATAAAATTTTCGATCCAAAGAAAATAGTTTCGTTCATTAAAAGCTTAATATAACAGTTTAACTGAATATTATGTTTATTTTGGTTCATTCCGACGATTACGGCATGCCTATTCCCGCAGCAAGCATTTGCCATATAAGGTCATGTCAAAACTCGACAAACTTATAGACTTTACATTTGTCAATTTGTATCATTCATGTGAGATGCATGAAGACACAAATGCAGGAACTACGGTGCAAAGTTGAAGGATAACTAACAAAAACAATCAAGCTGCAAAATATGTATCATTCGAAGGAACTGAGTCAAATCTTATAGTTGTTATGCCCGAGTTGTATAGTTAACACGATCAGAATTACACACATGCATACTCAGGCTCACACACCAATACGATTGCATATTTAGATTTATAAGTTTACATGTCTGGATTTTTGAACACGATTACCCTCCATAATATATACGTAACGAATGCGACGACTTGATGTTGATACCAGAGATATGACGTACCTATGCACATTTACGAACACTAAACAAAACTACTTAGCATACTACAAACCCTGCTATTGCAATTTTGGGGGAAATACTAACAAAGTTTAGACAATACATCTTTTTGTACATTTCACCCAATCTGTTTTCCATATAAAGTGTGCAAAAGCACTTATTATCATTAGTATGATGATGCATGGAAGAACAACCAATTCCACCATATATGGATCTACTTTTTGGTCTGAACACGATCAGTGCAGTTGGTGCAGTCCCAGCCAAGTTTTAATCAATCACGAAATAATCCAACAATGTTAATCTTAAAAGTAAAGGATAAGTCAATGAACACATTATTTATTAAATAATGCTTAATAATTCGTTTTAAGGAAGTTTAAGGAATGCGTTTTTTCAAATGCTGAAAAATTGCACGATTAAACTGGTAGGATTGTGAGTCGGTTTTGTTAAAAATTTCAAACACATAAGGAATTGTTGTGAAAGAGGAAATAATATAGTCATTGGAACTAGATTATATCGATTTGAATGTCTAAAAGATGGAATCAGACACATTTTAAAATTGTTTTAAAATTTTGTACGTATTTTACTGCAATTCCGCAGTTTTTTGCTCTTCTATTTTTAATCACACTTTAATAAAAGAAATAACAGAATCAATATTCTTTATCAAAAGAATAAGAACATCGGTCATATCCCGAAAGATATCTTCAGAGCAACGTACAATTAAGGATTTAATATCTTATTTCACTATCATCTTACTGGGGTGTTATAGACTACACATATTTTAAACCATGTTGGCAAAAAATGTTTTGAAGAACTTTAATTTGTTTATTAGAACAAAATTTAAAAAAAATTTTAAATGACTTTGAGAAAATGTGTTGGTCTATCGCTTATGTATTACCTTAAGCTCTGAGAAAAACGACATATTTTAAACAATATTCTAAAGACTCTTTTATTGCAGTTTGAAAAGCAATTATAAAGATATATTTTCCACTTTACCCACAAGCTGAAGACTTGAAGAAAATCAATATTTGATTGAATAAGTTCTCGGCAGGAGTTTAATGATGGGCGCTGTTTATTTAGCACGTATTACAGAGACCCTGGATTTAAACTTCCTTGTTCTATTCAAAGAATTTGTTTACCCAGACGTTACTTTTACTAGAAAACGAATCTTTTACTTTTAATTGTTTTGTTTTAAATCGTGTGTAAAAGAAAATGTTTTCTTATTTTGTTTGTTTGATACTCACAAGTGTACATTGATTATCAAGTGTTATTCTGTTTTAAAATCAGATTGAAAAAAAAAAAAAATAAAAAAAAAATACCCTGACAATTGATTTACTTTTACCGCTTCACTGCATTATATTGAAAACGGGTATACAAACTGGCATTCAAATAAAACGTCAGGACAGTTGGGTTTAGTTTACGTTAATCAAAACATGCTTTCATTTCAGAACCTTGGTTGACGAGATCAGCATAGGTAAGTCGACAGTCTTTGCAGTGATTACAAACCAAATGTATTTCAGAAATATTCGTATTTTGCAATATTTCGTAAAAGAGAGGTAAAAAGTTTAACTTTTTTGTTATAAATACATGTCATTGATGTTTAATCTCCCCATGCAAGAATGTTCTTTAAAACAATCTAAACAAATTTTGTTTAATAGGGTGATGGGATAGGATGAAATTGAAGTCCAAAGCTTATTTGAGTACAGTTCTTCTATATTACGTAACTTTGATCAATTTATATTTACAGTAGGGGGTTAAATCTGAATCCCCGATCCAAACCTCCTAGATTCGTGCGTGTTTACAGTTAAGAGCTTTATTATTCATATAAAATAATTTATTATATGAAAAATGTGTTAGCAACTTACTCACTTGGTACAAACGATACAATTTGTGCATATTTCAATATGAATATTAATGAATTGATGGCAGAATTTTGCACGTGATTCAAAACATGTGTTGTATATTTAAAACCAAATCATTATGTAACACACTTTCATGCATTTCATAAAGCGTTTCATTGTAAACGAAATATAAGGAGAATGGAATTACTTTTATTAA
>WFKH01006014.1:30550629-30597710 GCA_016163765.1 Magallana hongkongensis
TACCTTAATTGGGAAATTTATGACCCCTGGGACAGGTGTTTAGGCCCTAGGGTGGGGCCAATATGGCCATATAGAAAAAATGTATTAAATCTTAGAAAATCTTCTTCTATACTCCCGTATATATTTGTAAAAAACTAAATGCATGGATATGATTTCCATGAAGTCTTCTACCTAAATTTTGAATGTCATGACCCCTGTGACAGGGGGTTAGGCCCTAGGGTGGGGCCAATATAGCCATATTGTAAAAATGTTTTAAATCTTAAAAATCTTTACTCCCACACATGTGGGCAAAAAACTGAATGTATGGTTATGAACTCCTCTACCTATATTGTGAAATTCGATTCGTGCCCCCTAAGTCAGGGTTCAGGACCTAGCATTTGGAGAGCATTTGGAAAGTGTTGAAAGGGGAGGGGGGTAAACAGTTAATGGAGTTATTTTCCCTTGCTTCTTCCTAATGGAGTTATCTTCTTTTGATTGTTCATATTTAGTAATTAATCATTGAATATAATGTAATTATAAAGAAGTTGTATGATCAAAAGAGTTATGCAAGGCTTTTTATCGTTTGAAACAAAAACAGTTTTTGAACTTTCAAAATAAACAAATAGACTTGTTAATAGGAAAGTAATAATTGGCTAACTAAAATCACTGATATAAAGGTAAAATGATTTTGGTATAAATGCCAGATGGTGATTCTCAACGAAGGTTGAATATTCAGAAACTGGAACATGAGAAGTGAGTAACTCATGATGGCTTTTAAAGCTGGGTTTTTTTTTCGTTTGTTTAAATGCCCACAGGGAGAGTTTCTGTCTGCCCCGGGGGGATGGGGGATGGGAGGTTGTTTGAGATAAAACATGAATAATAGACACCTTGTTATACATATGTAGCTTTTCTATGAAAACATATACACTTAAAACATATCCTGAAAAATAATAAATATGGGAAAATTATTTTCTATCAGAATCTTGCACCTTTTCAATATCAGGTCATGCACTCTTTTATGATATTTTAAGTTTTTTGCTAAAATTATAGGTTTAATAGTCCTTTTTGAAAGATTTTAGGCAGGGAGGTGGTCGTCATTACAAATTAAAAAATTTTCTATTCCAGAATAAAACTTAATTAAATGCATATATGAGACTCCTTGACAAGTTTGTGTATGGGTTATGCTACTCAGGTGACCGTCAAGGCCTATTGGCCTCTTGTTTAAGAGACGCAGTTGAAATTTTGAATACTGCTTTTGATTCTTACAATGTTATTCTACAGCTGAAAGAAAATTTCAGTTCTACAAAATTATACAACTTATTTCCCCATGTTTAGAACCCGTTTACAAAATTTTTCTGATTTTTTATTTACCACCAATTGATATTGTTCAAGCTCGCATCAAAATTATTACGCTGTTAACAACAGTTAACAGTAACTATTATGAACTGCTTTGTATCAGTTGACATAATTATTAATACATTGTTTGATGTGCTTATAGGTAATGTTATTAATTGCTTAATTATACTTTATGGTTTTGTAAATACAACTACATAATGAACATCACCTCACGTCCCCTCAATTATAATTATGCAAGATATTCGTGAATTAAGCAATAAATTATTATCTTGTTGATTAAATTAGATTTTCAAAGCTTTGTGTATTTATTGTACTCACAAATTGTTAAATATATTTAACAATGCATACCTTGCAATTTATTCAAAATCATATTTGATTCCTTTGTTAATAGATTTTGTGTATCATATTCACGATTTTGCATATCCGGAGTTTGAACAGTCAGGATTCCATTGATAAAACAGAAGATAACTCCAAAGATGAAGAAAGTACGCAGCGCAGTTGCTGTAATAATGTATGGCATAAAATTCGAAAGTAAGAACTGCCATATACATCAAATTAAAGATAAATCTTTATATAAGGTAGAAGAAATAAGAAATTCACATCATTTTATAAATGTTTTGTCAATCTTACTTTTATCTTTTTCAGGTGGAGTTATTCAAAGGGTGAAGTCACTTCAAGTTATGTGCCACGTTTAATATTATTAATTATTTCATTTATATTACTGGTAAGTGATAATGTTTTTTAATATATTTCTATAATTATCATTTTTGCTATGATTTGCACAATCTTTATAGCTGTGTCATAAACGAAATTCATGATACAATACTAAACATTTTACAATCAATACTCTTTTTGAAAATTATGCACCCTTAGACTCTTCCCAAAATAATAAAACAGTCTGTAACAGTGAATGATAACATATATCCATCACATTTCTTGCTATGCTTGATATGAAGAAAGCCTCTTCAGCTTCTATCAAGAGAAATAGTTACATATGAGCTCAGTGTGGTGCAGTGAGGTCTCCTTTCACATATAGATAAAAGACAAATTAAACTGACCAGCTGTACCTGACTGCGCTCGTATATTTTGAAAGCTTTTAAATGAAGGGCGGAGCTAAAAGTCTGCGGGAACTGAATGTACAGGGTGTCCCAGAATATCTGATACCATTTGAAATTCATGTAAATTAAATAATGTTTGGCCAAAACTTGTAAATATTAATTCAAATAAAAATTAAAATAGTTAAATTTTTTCCACAAAAAAGTCTATGAGAAAAATGTGCCTTTTATTGAATTATGATGTCACAAAAATGCATCATATTTCTTTGGTTGAATTGAATTTTTTTCAAGATGAATCGGACAAGAGAGCAGGCATCTTCCGTTTCAAAACTGTATTTTCAAACACAGACTCCAGATATAGTTGTACACGGTTGTTGTGTGGAATTATACTCATCCAATTGACGTTGTCATTGATAAAAAAAGACGTCGTTTTGACGCACTCTCTTTTTTGTTGTTGTTTTTAAAAACAATGCTTAATTTGTCAAAAAATTATGAATATTTGTGAAATTTGTTGAGTGAAAATTTACATCATATACAGTTATGAAAATGCCTTTGATTCACTGTTAAACAAATTTAATCAAAAGTTATTTAAAGAGTAAATGGTATCAGATTTTCTGGGACACCCTGTATAAAGTGTACCCCTATCATATATTTATATTTATGATGTATATCTCCCATGTGATTGTTTAATCTTCGATAATAATGGGTTCATTGAGGGAACACATATCAGAGATTCAAATCATGCAAAATCAGAAATTCCGAAAAAAAAATTCTTCAATTTATATTACTGGGGACCGTATTTCACACTATCCTTCATATTTTTTTTTTTATAAAATAGTCGTGTACATCAAATACCCTTATCAGAAAAAAAGTATTAAGAATGTTTGGCTGTAAATTGATATTTAAGTTACTGCTTTAGAATAAAAAAGTAAAACGAATCATCTAGAATTTAGTCGCAGCGTCTCTTAATCCACATTCATTTCTAATTTTACTTAACCGCTTATACATTACAAAAAATGGCAATGTGAGATGCTGATTGTTCTTTGATTGATTTTAAAGATTTTAAAAATTTTAATTTCTTTTTCAATTTCTTACAGCTTTTTGCAGTCGGATTTTTTATTGAAGGATTTTTTCTCCTGTACGATAAAGTTTTCGACCATGACATTATCAAGAATGTTCTCTGGAGTGCTCTGACATTTGATGGATTATCCTTTAACCACATTCGAGAGTCCCTATCAGCCTTCATGATTTCGTCCTCTCTTGTTATTCTTGTTGTTTCCTGCATAGGGTTCTTCACACTGAGAACAAATTCTAAATGTCTTCACGTGTTTGTAAGTAACTTTTTATTGTGTTCTAACAATCAATTGCCAAATGAAGTATATATTATTGGAAAAGATGCATAAACCTGTATCAGATTTACTCAATATACGTAGGAAAGTCTTTATAATGCATTATTTTCTATTTGAAATAATTTCCTTTATTATATAGTACACATATTATAGTATATTTACATCCACCAAGTATGATTCCCTCTACTTCTTACGGAAATTGATTGTAATTCATGATAGCTCTGTTGAAACTGACAGGACTAAAATCTACACGCTCCATTTATCGATTGGTCGAAACATTCAGCAACCTATGAGAAATCACGGACTGCACGAAATAATCATGATGATATCAGATTCTAATTCCCGTAGAAGACAATTTGGCTGTTTCTTTTATTTAACGTACCGATATACATTAACAATAATTTAGTTATTTTTTCTTACTTTTTACGATCAATTTATTAATTTGTTAAAAGAAAAATATAAATATAAACAATAACATGCTTTCTTTGATGATTAATGCGGGTTATGAAGGTGGCGATCATTGCAGAAACAAGAGTGTAGAATACACTTACAGGGACTCCGTGGTCGATGAGAATATTGGGGTTCATGATTGTGGTCAGTTGATGCAGGAGATCGGGGGATGCCTCGAACAGCTCGGGGGCGCTCTTCTTCATCACGTCCTCAAACAGGTCGGCCATGGCCCCGGGGACACCATACCAAGTCTTGGGCTCACCCCTTCATGAAAGACAAGAAATGTTTGTTAAACATTTATGCCCCCCTCCCTTGGAAACATCCACGAAGAAAATGAACAGAAACTGCAAATAATTTGAATTTTTCTTAGTCAAAGGGGCATAACTCTGTCGAAAATTGCTCGATTGTAACCAAAATCGAACTTGATTTCAACATTATTATGATAAAACTGTATACCAAATTTCATTTCAATATGTGCAACTTCCGCAAAGAAAATGAATGGAAACTGCAAATAAGTGGAATTTTACAAAGTCCAAGGGACATAACTCTGTCGAAAATTGCTCGATCGTACCCAAAATCGAACTTGACCTAGATATTATTATGATATATCAGTATACTAAATCTCATTTTAATATGTGCAACCTCTGCAAAGAAAATGAACGGAAACTGCGAAAAATTGCAATTTTTTTAAGTCCAAGGGGCATAACTCTGTCGAAAATTGCACGATCGTATCCAAAATCGAACTTGACCTAGATATTATCATGATAAATCTGTATACAAAATTTCATTTCAATACGTGCAATCTCTATGAAGAAAATGAACGGAAATTGCAAATAAGTGGAATTTAACTAAATCCAAGGGCATAACTCTGTCGAAAATCGCTCAATCGTACCCAAAATCAAACTTGACCTAGATATTATCATGATAAATTTGTATACTAAATTTCATTTCAATACGTGTAACCTCTGCGAAGAAAATGAACGGAAACTATTGGTGGACTGACCGACCGACATACCGACCGACCGACAGACAGACAGACAGACAGACAGACAGACAGACGGACAGCAGCAAAGCAATATGCCCTCCGTTCTTTGAAGGGGGGCATAAAAATTACATAACCCGCTAACGCGGGTTACATGTATGACTTTTTTCTGCAACTTACCAAAGTAAGTATTTTATTGTTTAAATGAACGCACAGGTTTCCTAACATTCCATTTAAGATATGAGGAACCCAATAATGTAATTGTGCATTATTTGAAATTTAAAAATGAATACATAAATGAACTACTAAATATATATTTTAAAACAAGATTATACGCATAATGTGTTCATTAATATTAAACTGCTAAACTATTTACTATGAAGCTTTCTTTAAAATATGGAGGTTGGCGCAAATTGTACATACATGTAAAAACAAAGAGGCTGTAACTTTCTTAGAATGGAGAAATCAAACTTAATATTCGTATCATGACGAGAGAGAGAGAGAGAGAGAGAGAGAGAGAGAGAGAGAGAGAGAGAGAAAGAGAGAGAGAGATGCATGAATTCTGCTTTCAATTTAAGCATACAAAAGCGAAATTCTTACTTGGAATTATAAAACAAAATCGAAGTTTCTGTTTGGAAACTTGCAAAAGCTCCAAACTATTCACCTTGCTTGGAACGCACCCACTCTATAAATAATCAGCAGTGATTTTTTTTAATTGGATAGATATTTAAACTGAATATAATTCTTTTTTTTTTAGTTTTTTAAAATTAATATCCAATTGTTTCGAAGAAAGTTAGCTTTCAAGGAAAATAGTATTTTAGAATTAAAAAGACTCTTGTTGCAATGGCAGCAAAAAGGTCTTCCGTTCTTGTATTATATATTAATCTGTAAAAAATGTGAAAGACATTTCTAGAAACCACTTTAATATAAAACAACGAAAAAAAAATTAATTTTTGGAGTACTTCCTGTGTCGACCGGAAGTTACGCCGATCCATACAAAACAGTTGAAACACATCTACAAACAAAGGTCTATCGTTACACAAAGTTAAGTGTTTAAAGTCGCGGCCAATTCTGATATCTCGTTGAGACAATATTTTTAGTCTTGGGACGTTAAACAACCAAACGGAAATGCTCAATGAGAATAATTGTTTGTAATTCTTTTACATTTACCTAATGCGCATAAGTGTTTATCAGGCTAACTAAAATAATCAAATTGAAGCATTACAACTTATTAAAAACTTCATTTGTTTCAACGGTTCCTGTGAGAACCGGAAGTGACGGTTGACAAAAAGATACCCGTTAAACAAATCTTCATTCGTATGTCTATCATCCAATAAAGTTTCGTTTTTTGATCACGCACAGTTTGAGATTTTGCGGGTACAATATTTGAAAAAAAATCTACTTGAGATATTTGAGATATCTCAACAGAAGTAAATTTATTTGTTTATTTTACATTGCATAGATGACATTTATAATCCTCTATACTGAAATAACAATTCCATGTAAAATTACAAAAATGCTAAAAAAATAAAAATAATCTTAAGTACTTCCTGTGACGACCGGAAGTTATGACGAATTAAACAAAACACCTTTAACATATCTGCATACATAAGTCTATCATCCCACAAAGTTTGGTTGTTCAAGTCATTATAATTTCTGAGATTTCTTGGAGACAAATATTTTTGTCTCACGACAGGAAATGGAGAAACGGATGTGCTTAATGAAAAAAACCCAGCTTTTAATTCTTGTACGTTTATCTAATGTACATTATTTTTTATCAGGATCAGGCGAACTAAAACAGTCGAAGAAAAACAGTTTAACTTAATAAAATTTTGATTTGTTTGAATCCTTCCGGTGAGAACTGGAAGTGACGATTAACAAAACGACACCTGTTAAACAGATCTTCAAACAAATGTATTTCATCTGTAAAAGTTTCGTGTCTTGATTATTTTCATTTTCTGAGATCTCGGGAGTTCAAAATTTGCAAATTAAAAGTAAGCCTATCGAGATATTTGAGATATCTTAGCAGAAGTAGAATTGATTTGTTTATTATACGTTGCATATAAGACAAATGTAGTCGTTTATACATTAAAAGTAATTCCTTTTCAAAGAACAAAAATGAACAAAAAATATTTGTTGAAGTATTTCCTGTGACGACCGGAAGTTACACCGATTCAAACAAAACAGTTTAAACACATCTACATACATAGGTCTATCTTTCAAAACTGTTTGGTTGTTCAAGTGTCTGCCAATTCTGAGATCTCGCTGAGACAACAATTTTTGTCTTTGGACCGGAAAGGGACAAACGGAAGTGTTCACTGAAAAAATAATTTATATATAATTCTTGTACATTTATCAAATGTACATTATTGTATACCAGGCAAACTGAAACAGTAAAAGAGAAACAGTTTAACTTATTAACATCTTGACTTGTTTGAGCCCTTCCGGTGAGACCGGAAGTGACGGTTTCCAAAATAACACCCGTTAATCTTCAATCAAATATAGAAAAAAAACCAGTAAAATCACTATAAGGTGTCCCATTGTGACGGAAGACCTTAATAATAAAAGTTAAAAAATTGGTTGTTTATATTTACATGTTCATGTTTATTTGTTGTTTATTGTTTATTTTATTATGTTTATTTATTTATGTTTATTATTAAACATATTATTTATGTTTACATTTATAATAAGTTGGTGAATAAAACAAGTTCATTTCGAAGAAATAATGAGTTTAATTAGATGCTATTTCACAAAGCATTTGAAAGCATTGATTAGAGAATGAATGTTAAAAAAAGGCAGAGTATTTGAATGTTAGTGGAATACGCTTGATTGAGACGTAAACAAAATTCCAATCAACCATCTCTTCGATTCATGATTAAAAGGCATAAATTCAAACAGTATAATAACACGAACTTGTGTATAATTTTCGATTTTCTTTCATTAAGCAAATAGTTTTAACTGCCACTTGTTGCTTGTTGATGGTTGTTGGTACTGGTCTATGGGGGAAAGCTAAAGATTCGGTGAGTATTTACGCTGTAATTAAGCTAGTGTTATACTAGTAATACATAGATCTACACTGATTTTCATGTTATTTGCGTTGCTACAAAATGCTAGATTAATTGTACACTCGGAAATACCTTTCATGTTTTAAGGATTAAGTTCCAACTTTTTTAACTTAAGCATTGGACTATAAGAACTAATCAAAAGTACGGAAGTACTGATGGGAGTTGATTTTATGGATTATTATTTGGTTTAAATCAATGATATGTAATTTCGAATGGCAAGTAGTTTCTTAGCTGTATTAGAATTACGCACATTTTTTCTCTAATACCGGTTTGAATTTTGGGGTTCTTCCGACAAGAATTCCGATAAAACCCAATAGGAATCATGTTCTGTAATATTTATAGATATAATTAATTTCATCAAACTATGTATCAGTAATCGAAATATTTCTGGATATTGGATCCGAGAAATATTGAACTCTTGTTTCGTTCAACCAGACGCTCGGCTGTCTCCGTAAATCTCCGACAAGCAGAGAGACTCTCTGTCTGGTTGAATGAGACTATAATGAACTCTGGCGTAGGAATTATTCCTATTTTCGAATGCATACGACTACAAAATTACCTGAATTGTTCGTACCATTTAAAATCTGACTATTTTCAAGGTATTTATAAATAATATTCCTTGAAAAACAATACTTCTGAATACATTACATCGAATTTATCGATTATTTTCAAGCGCTAAGTCTTGTCAGCGGTTATGATTTGTGCTTAGGTTAAAACACTGTTTCACTTCCGGTTTGCCAGAGTAACTGCATAGAAGAGTTGATTAAAATCAACTCCCAAAAAATATTAAGATATTGACATCGATTGATAGATTGACACGGTCTAATTGATAATTTAGATTTACAAATAAGCAGTTTATTTATACTTTTAGAAAAAAAGAGTAGTTCATTGTCAAACTTTACAGAAAGTTCATTTGTGTTACCATTTTTATAATTATTTTTTTATTTTTTTTCTCTAGATCAGTTACAAATTGGAGTACGAAATGTCCGTGTTTCTACAAAAGTTTGGGTATGATGCACACCTCTCTTATTTGTTTACAAATGTGGCTTATGGAGCTTGGAGTCACTTATTTGCTGTGGTAATACTCATATATCTCACTTTCTCCTCTAACAGTTAACCATAAAACATCCGGCTATGTGTCATTTTTAAAAAATATATATTTATGTAAACAAAACTTGGTATCAGTAACCCAAAATTCCATGTATAATGATTTTAACTTACATAGTTATTTATAAATACAGGCTGAATGTTGTGGAGTTAATGGTTATACACACGGCGAATTTTCATCATACATGCATGTGACTGGTCAGATTCCGATTTTTTGCTGCAAAGAAAATCCGCTAACCGAACCATACAGTGAGACTAATGTTACTTGTACGAATTTACAGCAATGGGATCTGAATCATGGAAAAGTACGTTTTTTTCAAGGCATAATTGCATGTATAAGCAACTGTTTGAGAAAAAGAAAATTCTGTTTTATTCTATGTAAGTGAAACATTTTACATGTAAAATGCGTTATTCATTTTTAAAATGTATATATATACCACAAACGGTCGGTATGAATTGAATCAAAATCCGAAAGTGGAGATCCCTGTTTGAGTGAAACAGAAAGTGCTTTGGTTTAATATGAAAATTTTGGTTCGATAGTCTTTCAAGATTTTTTGCGCTTGATTTTTTTTTTGTTTGCAGACTTGTAAAGATGCAGTGCTGACAAGATTAGACGAATACAGCAATGCATTCATTGCCATGTCTGCGCTAACAATTGTGTGTCTCGTAAGTTTACCTCAAAATATTGCGCAATTTCGTTTTATTTTCATAAACTCATACCAATGAGATCGTTTTTATATTCCGATGGAGACATATGCCATGTTGTCTTGGAAACATATAAAAGCGATTTTACTTTGGTGGAAAAAAACTACTAGGTCACGAACACAATCATTAATATTGAAATTACCATTAAGGGCTAAGTTTGTATTTGAAGAAAACGTGATTGAAAGGCATAAAATGAGATTATTTGTTTTCAGCCTTTTTGTGTTGCATAAACTGTTTTCTTGATTTATGTTGATTTTAAGTAGAGTATTAACTTATTTTATTTGAGATTGCATCAGAACAAAAGGATTGATGATACGATGATGGACAAATTAACGGACGGAAATTTAGATGAACTTACAATCTTGTTCACTTATAATAAAAACCTGATGCATTTGACCGAAATAATCTTACATAATTAAATAAGTCTCACAAATACATGTAAATAGCGAAAAGAAAAATAAGGCCAAAATAAAATTATTGTTTGTTTGGAATTGCCTCCCGCCTCATTATAATGCCCCCGCTGATAAAATTTTATAAGCAAAAAAAAAAAATCCCTTTTTTAATATGGAGGGTTTTTTTTCGGTTTTTTTTTTTTTTACCAATTTTTGATTAGTGAAACTTCAAGTTTGAAAAATAAAAAAAATTTCCATCTCTCCGTCCTGGGTCTAGAAACCTCCAGGCGGCAATTCCAAACAAACAATTTTTTAAGGATGGCGTAATTTATAATTTTGTCAAAAAGAGATCAGAGTTGAAAACTACAGTTTGATATACTGTATTAGCTCCTTTTATGTTTGTTTCAATTGAGACTTTGAAAAATAATTCATAAAAAAGATTAACTCTGTTTGCTAATAAATGATTTTCTTTTTTTATTTAATGTTTGCAGATTGCCCAGATTTCACTGATATTTTACAAACTGAGGAAAACAGAATTTATACCACTTATTAATGATAAATATGTACAAGCTTTAAAAAAGCTATTCAAAATGGAAAAAGGATGGAGGTAATTAAAATAAAAAAAAATTTAAACTTAATGAGGGTGTCATTCAAATATAAAAATATAACACTTAATATTTTTATAATTTTTTCTGCAGAAACATACTTGTCTTTGAAAAGAAAATGATTTTTCCAATCATCACACTGGTTAGTATAATCTTCATTAACAAGTTATTTTTTCCATTGATTGCATCATGTTCCAGATTGGTCATTGTGTTACAAACTATATCTATGTATGATTTTAATATTTTTTTCATTTTATGGTACTTATTATGAAAAATTATTTTTTGAAGTTGTAAAGATTTGTTTTTCATGTGTTATTTTTAATGGATAATAATTCTTACCTTTTTTACAATGACGTCAATATTTTATTTCTTTATACATAGCGCTACTTTTAAATTTAAATCAGTTAGGTAGAAAATTTCAAACAAACTTACTTCTAATAGATGCAGACCTTGAAAACTACTTCACTAATAATTCTTAAAAACTGGTCTTCTTACATTGCAGTGTTTGAAAATCTTTTTTTCTTATTAAGAATCGTCAAACGTTTCGATATATTTAGCGTTTATATAGATCTAAATTCTTATTTATTGACTTTTAATTTCTATTTTTGCATGCCAAAAAAAGAAAGAAAAAATTCGCACTTTCATTTTGTTGTATTTTTATTACACTTATATTTTTAATTTTTCTTGAAGTTATCTGCATTGGCGATGCTGATTCTTGGAATTGTCATGAAGCATGATGATAAGATGACTGGTGAATACGTGCACAATGTGTACACACTTCTGTACTTTAAAGGCGTTAACTTTCTGGATATTGTTGAGGCAATGTACCTGATATTTGTTATTGTCGGTACATTGTCTGCAATCCTAAGCTTGCTCAAATTATCGGATGTATTCAAAAGTCTTCAGTATAAATGGAAAAATAAATGTGTAAGTATTATGTTGTTAGTAATCCACAAGTTGTATTCTAGTTGAATTGCATTAATTATATAAGATTTAATGCACGTTTTTCTTGTTTCTTTAGTATATTGGATGTTTATTGATTCTGATTATCACAAAACTAATTTGCATTTCATTGATGATACCAATCCGCATTGATGTGAGTATTGTTTTCACACAAAGTTACAATATGACAGAAGACAGTTATTTTATTGTTGACATTCGGAAATATTGTTTAAACAGAATAAAATTGTTTCCTGCGTTTAAGGTAACGTTAAGGAGGCTGGGTGGTCAACAAATTAACCATCAGATCTACCTTCAAATTTTAACCATTATTTTATTTTTAAGTAAAGAAAGATTTTAAATAATTAACTTCAAAGTTTAAATATATTCTGATATTTTTGTACATCTTTAATCAGCAATAAATATCGTGTAAAATACGACCATCCAGTACTGTTAATTGATGTAATTCTGAATGTGATTGTTTTCTTTTTTTCCCAGATTGATGCAAATGCACCATATCAACTTACAAACATGGATAGACAATATCGGAATCATCAAAATTCGGAATTACCAAGATATCTAAATAGGTTTTACTTCACGGTGAGTGTTTATCTGATAAAAAAGACACATGTTTTTAAACGATATTTTAGATTGATAGTCTTTGACTCGAATTGGAATTCCCCCATTTCATTTGCACAATTTTGAAACTGTTTAAACCTAAAGAAAGACTTCCAGTTTAAGATACTAAATGTGTTCTTAGATGTACTTGATTCAATGAAATTTTTCTCTATCTATGAAATTCGTATGTGCTTTGTATCTAGTTTGATTGCTGTGGAGCAGATGGTCCATATGAATTCAGTTATCTGGAAACCACTGATGGGTACGCGGATAGATCTGGAGCTCAGCCATATGTGTGCTGTTATGGAGGTTCTTATCTGGATGAAAGGAGTTTGCAGCTTAGTGTTAATTGTGAAAAGAAGGTAGATTTTAACGACAAGGTTTTTTGTATTTATAAACATATTCATCTAGAATGTGATTTGCCCTGTACATATTACTTGAAACAATCAATATTCCTATTAATTGAAAAAAAAATCATGAGTGGATATTTATCACTATTATACTAGTATGTATAACGTAGATATATAAAATTTATTTCGATAATGGGTTCAACGGTCTATAGAAATAAATTGGAAACTTTGGCTACATTATATAAATTAATTGATTATGATAATTGTATTATCTTGCATCCAAATGCTTTTGTATCTAATGTTAAAATTGATAATATTTGAAAAATATTTCAACTTCATTTTGTCACAGTCATGTACGCCAGAGTTTCTCAACAGTATTGACAGTTACAGCAACGCTTTCTTAGCCATATTCTCCCTCACTGCAGTCCTTGAGGTGCGTAAGATAATAATCTATGATATAATATGTAATTATATGACAATTTAAACCAAAAATGCAGCATATAATTCTTTATCATTTATTTCACCAGTGCATATTTTGCAGATCGTCTGTTTTGTTATAGAAGCAAAAAGCATTGCAGCTGATCTTAAATCAAAATTTAAGCAACAGTTTGTTTTAAGGTAAAACAAACTTGTATCATATATGATAGATATGTCAATATTAAATACATTTAAGTTCTTGATGTATAGATTTATTACATGGAAAAATAGCGATTTTATATTTTTATGTTAACAAAATAGTTTCTATTTATTCAGTTCAAATGGACACAGAAAGAAAATTATAACAGGATGTATAGCATCAGGGGTGATTATGGTAAGTCTCGTTAGATAATTTTCTTTTAGTTTCTGATAATTGGGATTTACATTAAAGTATTGAATCACGAACGAGATGACAAACTAAAACTCTCAATTGTCAATTACAGCTTGTTGCTGTTGGTCTCATTGCGGAGGGTGCAGCACTTCGATATGACGCCGTGTTCTCTCACAAGCAGATTGACCTTATTTTCAGTATCATGTCTATGATTTATCAATCATTTAGTACAAACCTTCTTATCTGGAGATGGTTGATGGTAGTTAGTGGAATCCTTCTCGTATTTGGATCCTTAAGCACTATGCTCTTTATCTGGCGAAAATCAAAATTTTTGCATTTGTTGGTAAGATTCTACTTATTCTATGATTTGAAAGCTGCTTAAAATAGTTAAAAAACTTATTTCAATAATTAAATTTCAAACCTGTGAAAGATGAAGAAATATGTTTTATTTTGTAATGAAATTTTTCAGAATCAACTTTGCAATAAATTATATTTGCTTTTTTAATGCTAAATGATATTTACAGGATTCAAAAATATTAAATGAAAAAGTAAATTTATTTACTTGTAACCATATTAAAATTTCAATTGATATGCCATATTCCTCTTTTTTAGGCACTTATTTTTCATATTTTCTGTGTAACATCATTAATTGCCGTTGCGGGATGGTGGATAGCTGTTCATGTAGAGGTAAACATATATTATTTCCAGTGAAATTTCTGAATATAAGTTCTTAATATTGAAAAAAAGCGTACAAAAAAGCCTTTTAAGTTTTCTTTGAATGTCTCACTGGTTCAAAAGTGAACAAACACGACAAAGCTTATTGTTCGGACATGACACAATTCAAAAAATATATATTCTGATTTAAAAAAGGGATATACTTTCATGCTTACTAATTATTTGACTTTAAATGTTTTCCTTGTAGGGATTTCCAGATAAAGGATCGTTTTACTTTCCATATTACATTAATTCTTACTTAGTATCTGGTTATGGCTTAACAATCAACGATGCATGGAATAGTCTTTTTGTAACGGTAAGTGTTGTGAACGTGTAAAGATATTTGAAGAACTACAGACCCTGAAACGTGCTACTACACCAGTTGCACGGTTCGGTTCGGTACGCTTTTTGAACGGTACGTTTCGCTTTTTGAACGGTACGGTTCGTTTTGTGAACGGTACGGTTCGCTTTGTGAACGGTACGTTTCGTTTTGTGAACGGTACGGTTCGTTTCTTGCACGGTACGCTTTGCTAAAAATAGCTGCACGCTTTGTGAACGGTTTGCGCGCTTCATTAATGAGGTAGGCGTGGCCTGAACGCTTTGATTTTTCTCGATATAATTTTGATAAATTTTTGCCCGATTGACTTCAGCAAGGTGGTCATTATGACGAGCCTACATGTATTTTTCTTTATTTTTATGATATATTACAAATGCATATCAATCTAATTAAAATCAGAACTTCCATATGTTCTCCTGTTTTTGATACGTTGCGTGAAACGTGTACTTACTGAAAACCGGGAAGCGGAGGGTAGTTTTGATTTTGATTAGTCTGTTATTATTCGTATTTAATTTTAGATAAATGCAATTTTTACAATAGATTAGAAGAATTGTGACTTTAATCCGATATATGTTTGTTAATTCAGCGATCTGTCGATAATTCTAACAAGCATCTTAAGATTATTATTTCTCTACATGTACGTACTTGTATTGAAGTTATTAAATATTTCAAATCCATTTAAAATTGCTTTGAAAAAATTTCCCCGACTTTTTCCGATATATCTTTAGTTTCCTTTCTCGCTGTCTTGATTTTCGGCTAGTCGTTATATTTACAAGCATCTTTCTATTTTTGTATTCATAATTCTTATGATCATTCTTTATTGTGTACTGTTTCCGATCAAATTCCCCCGGTGAATAGACAGTGTAAAAATACACGCAATAAATGATAAGATAAACAAAGCCATTCCATTTAAGAAATCTTGAAATTTACTGTCTTAAAGTTTTTCGACACGGATTTTAATTCATCTAAATATTGTTTCTATGATTTTCTGCACTTGTTCGTGTGTACACAGATCACACCAACATGTAACCTGTCATCGCTTCTCTTACCTGAAATAATATCGCGTGTATTATTAGTCAAAATATGACTGTTAGTTTTTGTTATTCAGTTAAACTATACATGCACATGTATCATATTTCTTACGATAAATTATTATGTACACAACTGGACACACACAATAAGTCAATAGCTTTTAGTGGTGATATTTATTATTTTGTCGAACAAGTGTCCGCTCTTCAATGTATTCAATGTATACATGCGATTTAGCTGACGTTTTTCAAATGATGACTCTCCCCTTTATATATTTTATTTACCTTTTTACTCACATTCTTGTTGTAAACAGGACACGGAAAAATACCCGGCAATCAACAACTGAATGTTAAAAGTGATAAATATATTAAGAATTTATCTAGTAACAAAAAAATATGACAGCGATGGAAAGAGACTCTGATCGCCAGTACATGGGTTATAATCATGAAGTCGGAAGGAAATGATTGTTGAATAATTTAAAATAGGAACACTCTTTAAAATATTTAAGAAAACAAACGAAAACATTTTAATTCGATAATTTTCTTCTAGCTATGTAGGAGGAGCCAAGTAGCACGCGGCGCATGGCGTGATCCGTACTGCTATACTTAAACTGATTGACAGGCGAAGCACGTGGATTCCTGAAATATAATTCCCGGTCAAGAGACCCCTATAAAACAATGGTTCAGTGATAAAACTTTAATTTAAGTAATATAACTAAAACATAAGCTCTCTCTCTCTCTCTCTCTCTCTCATTCTCTCTCTCTCTCTCTCTCTCTCTCTCTCTCTCTCTCTCTCTCTCTCTCTCTCTCTTCCGTAAGATCGAAAATAGTGGTGATTTACGGTTAGACGAAGACGTACGCAATTTTGTAGTTTTTCTTTTGTCTTGAACAGGTGTGAAAACCCCCGAGGGCATGTCGTTTTATACCCTGGGTTTGTTAATCACTATACACAGGAAATGATCGCGACTTAAACTAAATATACACAAGAAAGCCAAGAAAGCATACTGATTTAGCACGTTATGATTCAATGTGCGTTAAAGTAACCAACAACTTTATATATGTAAAATAAGTTTAGATTTGAAAGAAAAACTGATTTGTTGATTCCCGACACCTGTTCATTACACAATCTACGACATATACATGTACATGAACATGTTTTGACAGTTTATGGCGCTATGCAAAGAAAAGATTAAGGTCTAAGAAAAGAAGTTATATTAAAACATTTTGATACGGTTTTTATAAAAATAACAGCGTTAAGTTTTAGTATGTGTAATTTAATCCCGTATAACTAAAATCTAGCAAAATATTGAACTTATCTGGTCAGTGATAATCTCCGTCCGTATTCATCAAAAGACATAAGTCATTAAGCCGTATATGGAAGTTGCACGCTTATTGCACGGTACGGTACGCTTTCTTGGCCGTTTTGGGGCGGGTCTTGCATAAATTATATTGCACGCTTTTTGCACGGTACGGTTCGTTTTGTGAACGGTACGGTTCGCTCTGTGAACGGTACGTTTCGTTTTGTGAACGGTACGGTTCGCTTTGTGAACGGTACGTTTCGTTTAGTGAACGGTACGGTTCGTTTCTTGCACGGAACGGTACGGTTCGTTTTAGAGGTGTAGTAGCACGTTTCAGGGTCTGTACAAAGTACCAAAATTTAAAGTTGTATTGCATATACGAGGGTCAATCAATAAATACGACGACTTTTGTCATAACTATTTTACTTAACGTCATATTGTTACTAAATTTGGTAGACACAATTCAGCAATAGCTTTAAATAATTTGAAATCACAAAATTGAACATATACCTTTATTTCTATGAATTATTAAAAATATAATCCTGCAAAAATGAGGACACGGCGCACGGTCCAAATTTGTATAATGTCAATAATAAATCAAATAGTGTCGAAAGTTATATTTCTAAAATTCGGCTTAACACCAATTAATATTAAAACCTCAAATAAAGTATTCTCATGATATTCTATGCACCAAATAATGACGGGATATATTGTTTCATTGAATAGAAATCAGTTACTAAAGACAGATAATTCTCTTTAAAATTGATAAAAAATGTTGACGTCGCCGGACGTCACGGCCCAACGAGAAGTACAAGCAGTATGGATTTGACTCGGAAAAAAGTCGAGTAAAACTGTGAAAATGATCAAAGGTGCAAATAGAACGTCAAAAACTATTTGCACATTTGTGTTAAACTGTATTACTTTTGTGGGCGTGGCGGTAACTGTATTTTGGACATCAAACAGCCCCCCCCCCCAAAAAAAAATTATTAGAATATCAGTAAAATTTGGTAAAAGAATAAGTAACGTTATCTTACGTTCAGGGTTTTCTTACTGTAAACGAAAAGACAAACGATAAAAAATGAAAACTGCGATGAACTAACTTATGTTTCTCGTATAAAGTGAGCAAAGAAGATGTCAAATGGTATAGTGCCATTTTCAATTGTAGGGTGAAAGGCACAAGAGACCAAGCGTGATAAAAAGGTTGTGTATTTCTATTAATTATGCGTGCGTCATATTGACGTCATGTTTTGAACGTTACCGTGCTCCGTGGTGACAGAACATGTTGTTTTTAAAATCGGGTAACAAAAATACATTTTCATCAAATGGAATGAAACTTCATATATCAATTAAATAAGTGTTTTTGCACAAATTAATCTGTTTTGTTATGATTTTTAAGAAACATATATGATAGACAGCCACATTGTCTTCGTATTTTTTGATTGACCCTCGCAATTTTATCCTTGCAGCTAGAGTGTTGTGGATATCACTCAGGAATAGATTTTGATTTCTCGACTACATATTTCCAAACTACGTCTGCGTCTAACACACCATCCATCTTTTGCTGTCATTCAAATCCACTTACAAAGACTTATAACTATAACACAGGCTGTACGTCAGATGCTTCATTACGCTACACTGAGGTAAATATTGCCTTTGAGATATCATTTGATTGGTTGACTCTATTACATGTATAAATTAACTAAAGCTGTATATCTTGTATTGTATTTTCAGGCCTGTCGAGACAAATTGTCACAACGACTTCTATCATACAGTATATTTTTTTACGTCATGATGTCAGTGTGTCTGATACTAGAGGTAACATGTAATTTTAGTTTAATTTCATTTTTAACGTCTCTAAAAGGACTTAATAAAGTTGGCATCTATTTTTGTTGGTTTTTTTTCTTGTAGGTTCTTCTGATTGTGTTACTGGGGATTCTTCTTAAATACGACGAACCTTTCTCAACTGACACTATTCTTATAAATATGTGTGTCCAACAAAGGTAATACAATGAATTTTGGATACATTTTAACGTTTGTAAAAAGTGTTAAATCCTCATTAAATTAGATAAAATGTATCAACTTTTGATAAACAACGTTTTGTTGATATAGCTTTTCTTCGTGCACTATCCGTATTTATTTAAATATCTCCTATTCTTCCATATAATTACCAAGATCATCTTCGCCAAATTTTGTGGGTAGCATCTACAGGAGAGGAAAAGGGAACATAAGATTTGAAGTGTTGGGTTTATGTTTTAAAAATTATATAAATCAAAAAAATACGCAATACTTCTTTTTAAAACATTATTGTCTACTACTGGACACTTAACAGATAATTATACAAAAAGCACAAAGATATGATGATCAGGGAGCCCTCTACTTAACCTTTGAAATGCTTCGCTTCAGGATCAGGGGCTCTGATGTTAGTGTAGGCTCTATTTGGGCTCTATTTTTTTACAATATAAACACGCATTAACATTCAAAAATCATTTTCTCTTCCCTGCTGCTCACTAGCTCATTAATTGCCTATGATAAATAAAGACCTATTTGATATCATACATATACAGTTTACAGGGTTCTTTTCGCCATGTGTAATTTTCGCCCTTCTACACTTGCAAACAGTTTCGCCCGTCTTGAATTCGCCCAGACACAGTTGTGTTTAAAGATAGATAATATAAGACATTGGAATTCGTCCAGTTTAAAATTCTCCTGCTGTCAAGGTGGGCGAAAATAATAATGGGCGAATATTTTCCTGTATACCGTAATCCAAGTATATTGTAAGGATAGTTTTTATATACAGGTTGACTTAACACAAAATTTTTAAATTCATGACTCTTGGGTCATAGTTTATGTGTTTGTGGTTTTCTTCTTTTTTTTTTTACAAGTTCATCAGCTTATAATAGGCAACTTATAGGAAAATTAAGTGCGTCATGTACGATCAGCAATGAGGACTCTTCTGAATTTGTTCAATTCGAGTTGATGACTCTTAAGTGTGTGGTTCAGGTGTTCGGGAAAGGAAACTATCGGCCATATAGTGAATATGCACTGGTTTAAAAAAATGTCTAAAATTGGTTATTTAGCAAACAAACTGATTGTTTATTTAGATTGAGCAAATGAGGAATATAATGAATTGTGAAATTCATTACCCTTAAACATGGGTAAGGGGTTTCGGTTTTTAATGGTGTTGATTACACTATGTGCAAATGTGCATATTACCAGGAAATTCTGTTTCCATTATATTTTGAGGAATTTCGACCCTTTTGAACTTTGAATTTTGGCCATGATAATGAACTTTTGTAATTGCAACTCCTCTTAAACTGCTGCATGGAATTTACCGAAACACGATGTGCATTCTATCAGGAAATTCTGATTCCATTATTTTTCTGGGAATTTAGGCGCTTTTAAATTTAAAATCTTTATAGCTGCTTAAGAAAAGGTAATTCTTGTGTATATTTGCAGGAAGTTTTTTGCATGGTTTGTCCTTTTTTATCATTTTGTGTATTTAATGCACACCTTGCCATTCGTTTTGTGTATTATTGTCAAGTAATAGCATAGGGTATGTGAGCTTGATCACCTTTTCTTTCATTCTTAATAGTGTAATTGATGGGTCGTTTGAAGAGATGAATTATAAAAGAGATCTTTCTGAATTTAATTCAATGACATTAATATTTTTTAAATAACCTTTCTTAGATTTCCTGTTTACAATTGCAAATGGAAAAGGAGTCATGTATCTGTGACTATGCTCTCCTTGATCTCTTCTTAAGGGTTTTCTGTATTCAAATTTCAATACATATATCTAGGTCAATGTTTCTTCAAATTCATCGACTATATTCTCAAACGCTCTCCAACTCCATTGACACTCATTTCTATATAAATTAATGAATATGATTTGATTACAGCTGTTTTGTTGAGATATATTATGAATATGCTAAGAGATACTTTTTGAAAGAGCACAAACACTCATTAATTTTAAGCATAACATTTTAAGAGGTTTAAAATGTTTATAGCCTCATTTTATACATATCTAGTGAATTGTTTCCACAGAAAAAAGAAAAAACTTGATTCTAATAAGGAAACTGAAAATGGTATAATTCAACAAAAAGAGAAAAAGCTAACAGAAGACAAAATTCATTCTGAACAGAAAAGAGACATAAATAGCAGGATAAGAGAAAATAAAGTGAGGCCCATGGATACAGAACCCGTGAGTCAAGTAAAAGTCGAGAACAACGGCAAAGACAGCATCAGTCCAACTAAACAAAGAAACGAGAGCTTAGCCGATAGTTCGGAACATTCTACGCGAACAGCCAAAACTACAAATAGAAAGAAAAACAAAAAAAGTCCGTTGTCTACTCATCCTCAGGATATTCGTGAAATGCCCACATATTCTGAAGGTGAGAAAGAGGTCACTAACAATGCTAAAGAAAGCAGTCTCAATAAACAGCAAAACGTAAACAAAGATGAAAGTCAAAGGAATTTAGAATCCACCGTAGAAAATCGCATTAAATCGAACGAGAACAACGACAAAGGAAATATCAGTCCAGTTCAGCAGAAAGACGAAAGCTTAGTAGATGGTTTGGAGTATTCTACATCCACAGATAAAAACAATGTGATCGGGGCCAATGAGAACAAATACAATTCGTTGCCTTCCGAGGGTAAGAATAACTAACTAACAATACAGAAGAAAAAAGTCTCAATGAACAGCAAAAAAGAAACAACGTTAAAAGTCATGCGAATTTTGAATCAACCGGAGAAAATCGTATTAAAACAAACGAGAACAACGACAAAGGAAACATCAGTCCAGTCCAACAGAAAGAAAAAAGCTTAGTAGATGGTTTGGAGTATTCTACATCCACAGACGAAAACAATGTGATCCGGACGAGTGAAAACAATTCGTTGTCTTCCGAGGGTAAGAAAGAACTTACTTACAATACAGAGGAAAATAGTCTCAATAAACAGCAAAACGAGAACAACGTTGAAAATAATGCGAATTTTGAATCAATTGGAGAAAATGGAAACATCAGTCCAGTCCAACAGAAAAATGAAAGCTTAGTTGATGGTTTGGAGTATTCCACATCCACGGACGAAAACAATGTAATTAGGACGAGTGAGAACAAACAAAATTCGTTAACAAGTGATCATCGGGATTCTAATGAAATGTCCAAATATTCTGAAGGCAAGGAAGAAATCCATGAAGATACAAAAAAAACAGCCTTTTAGAGCAGCAAAACGGAAACAAAGTTGATGATCCGGAGTATTTAGATTAAACTAAGAAAATGTTATTAATATGAGTGAAAATTAAAAAAATATATATATAATTATCCACAGATCTTTGATTTGTCAGAAAATTTGTTCGGAAAATAGCAATACGAAAACTTTGATTAAGTGATGTTGCTATGTAACACGTACGTTTATAAGATATAAAGGAATGTTCCATATAGTAAAGGCATTGATTATACTTATTACATGTAGGTGTTTGACATGCTGCACCACATTACATAATTGATATTTTTCATTTAGATTCGTATTTTAATTAAGACTTACATTAACAAGCAATTTAATTGTTATCATAATTTTTATTTTATTTAACAAGAAAGTAGAATCCTACAATTAAAAGTCTTAAAAGATTTTTTAAAAAGTATTTTTATTTCTATCTCCGAAGCTTTTGTTCTTGACTACTAAGAAATATTTTTATATTATTTCTAGTCTGAAAATTCTGCATTGCAAATAATCAAGTCGAGAAATACCGAGCAATATTTATTAAAACTTAAACTACATTTTTAGACAGAAAATTGCCATAAACATTATGTTCAGGTGAGTTAAAAATTATCTATTGACTTAAGCAATAGTTTGTCCTGGTTGAATTAATTCAATATCGAGGGTATATTACTCATATAGCTCAATGAAAAAAGGCTACATACAAACATTTCTATTTTTAGAAAAAAAATATTAAATACGGTTTTAAAAAGGAAACAAGATGATCAAACAAGCCGCCGGATCGAAAGTTGTCAACTTTTCAAATTTGTATTTGATATCGTTAGATTGCTATGAAGACGGATTTGAAAGTAATGTTGACTTGTGCGATAAATTGCAAAGTGCACAAATTAGACCTTGATTCCCTTTGAGTTTGTTTTTATTTGAATAAGTGACAAGTTTAATATAAAATGTGACAATTCGACTTAAAAATATTACAGAACAACATAAAAATCTAACAAGTCGGCATACTCGTCTGAATAGTTATGACAGAACTATGCCACCATATAATTATCTATACCATTGAATGAATTATTTTTAACCGTCGAGTTCTTCAATAGCGGTCGTCATTGACTCAACTAATATTTGCAGGTATCTCTGTCTATTGAATAATCATTTGAATATTTTTTTCATGAACTGTTCAATTGATAGACCAAAAAAAAAAATAACCAAACAAACACACACAGAAAAAGCAGTAACAGCAAAGTCAGACAGTTTTAGAACCAGTTTGATCAAGATATTGCTGCAGACTGTTGTTGGATTAGGATAAATTGTTATACAAAGCAAGAAAGTCTTCAGGTAAGGTAAAACAAATAAAATTAGAATAATTTAAAAATAATTTTAAACTGTCACTACTGTGTAATTTTTAATATTCCAAAACAAATTGATAATATCTTTTTAAAATTACGTTTCTAGAAGAATTAATTTCAATTTCTTTCCTTAATTCAAATTTTATAAAGATGTTTTTCCTCGACTGGTATTTAAAAACACCATTGTGACATTTGAACAACAGTAGGCTTCCTAGTCCTTTGAAATTCTTTAGATGCATATCGACCATAATCATATCAATACCAACCAGTTCCTTTCGTTTCTTAAAACCAGGAAGAAGTTTACATTATTACCGACAATTCACACTATTCAAATGGCATCATTTTTTATTCATTCCTACTTTGAAAGTTTTTCAAAATTGTAGTATATTTCAAATAATTTATTGCATAAAAATTGATTGTTTAACATTGTAATGGGTTTCACTTAGTTTTCTTAAGTTTCACAAATCCCTAAAACTTGATCTATTTTTAAGGTTCCTCGACAAACCAAAATTTTATTTTATGGATCGATAGAGAATCTTTTTTGAAATATGATTCCACAAAACAGAGATCAATATTGGCTTTCAGTTATTTTATATGAATTGTTTTGTATTTTTTCAGTGAAATAGGAAAAACTGTTTTGCGGACAAACAGAATATATTAGTGCTTAAAACTTGGTGTCAATTAATGTGTAATATAATTATGAATAAATTCATGCCAGAGATCGTTTGGTCAAGTGTTTAATTTTTCAATTAAAAAATATTTCTGAAAATCAAAATTGTAATTCTTTAATCTTTTTAATCTATGGATAAAAGTTAAAGAATAACATAAAGTCACATAAATATGGAATTCCATATACGACAGCCAACTGTCAGCTGCCAACCGCTTAATGCTTACTGCTTACTGCCTACTGCTTACTGCCAACTGGTCTTGTCTCAGAAATAAAGTCATAAGTAAAAGACTGTTTAATTAATGTTTCTGACTATATTCCGATCTTGTAAAGAAACAGGCCTGTCAGACTGATGCTTTTTGTTAACCATTTTGAACATGCATCTCTTTTCAATGTTTTTATCTCCGCTTGGAAAGCGTCCTTATTTTTATGATCATTGCGATTAACGTTATAGATATTCTTTACATTATGACGGTCAATCTGTGATTTCATAATACAACGTAATTTAAACAGCCAATATCACAGTATATCAGAAATGTGATAATTAGAACCATTTTAACAAGGCCTTGGACTTTCAGCAGGATGTTACTATCTATTTCTTGGTTTCAAGTGAAATATACACCGATTGCGTAGTCTTAGCTCAAAAGCCAGACAAATCTTGTTGATTTCAATGAGCAATGGCTGAGTGGTCAGCAATGAAATAGACAGGCATATGTCACATTGCTGTTTGACACCAACTACCCAAAGTCAAAGCCCTTGTTAAAATGGTTCTATGATATGAACACATCATATACTGTGGAATCAATCTAATTCGTATGGATTTTTGATTATTCGTGGGGATTTAATTCTTAGATGAGTCGGTTTTCAGTTTCAGTAGGAAAAGTAACTCTTTCAAAATTTGTTTTCGTCGAGGATGTAAATTCGTGGGGGAGGGCTCCCACGAATTCCACGAAAATTGAGCCACCACGAATTCTAATAATTCCACAGTATGCTATGATTGACAGAGGTTCATTAAAACGTTAGTTTTTCTCACTGTTTTTGTTGTAATGTAAATCCTGATTTGCATTGCTTCGTATCCGATTTATTACTAGTATCCCCTTGCGCAAATTGCTGCAAAGAATTTGCGCTGGGAATGATAGATATTATCCATGGCTTTTAAAACTGTTTTGACCGCCTTGGTGCGAGCATATTAAATCAAAACTCTACAGTGTAGTGGTGTGTGTTTAACATTTATGATTTTATTTTTACAGAAATTATGTTACTTCATTAAACACTAAAAAACGTTATAAGGTTCCCTAAAGGTTTCATAGCCTCGTGCAACGCGCTTGGGAACAATAGATTTAATTGCAACATCGTTTCTAAAGCAATTTCAGAAAACTCATTAGATGAGCCCATTACAAAATCATTTTCAGTTGCCTGAATATTTTCAAACATATCAAGAATGTTTAAGTCTACATCCTTTTTCATATTGCAACAGCCAAATACTTCTGGGTTGCTTTACAAAAAGGATGGACGACCCGATGGACAAAGTGTGTTTTGTTTTCTAATTCTATGATTATTCCATGCGTCCATCACTCTTTCAAAGTAATTCTGGATGACAGGAATGAAACAAAATTTCAGATATTCTATATGGATAGCATCTGACAAATCAAGAACTCCACTATCTCTCATGTCATTCAAAAGTGGTGAACACGAGTTAACGTACTTAAAATTATATGCGTGATGGGTGTTCATACGTAGGCCTACTCGAATAGGTTTCGGGTCACTTAATCAGGTAATATAAATAGTAGGACCATGCAGTGGCTGTTAATATGTGTTTTTGTGTAAAATAAAATAAACGCTATCAATCTATCAATCTCTCCATCCTCAAATAAATAAATGTCTGCACATACGCTTAACTCAATAAAGAGGTAAAGATTTCAAAGCAATTGGCAGTAAGCAGTTGGCAGTACGCAGTAAACAGTTAGCAGTAAGCAATTGGCAGCTGACAGTTGGCTGTCGTATATGGAATTCCATATATATGGAATTCCATAAGTAATTGATATAAATTATAAAGTTAGTAAATGACAAAACCATTTTACAGCTAAACAACCTGAAAGTTTTGCAAAATTGTGATTCATTCTAACTTTATGTGATTTCGTTCGGGATCAGTTTAATTACAATCGGGATCGGTTCGATTTTAAAATTTTCCATTTTTTCTTTATTTTCACTATTTCGTTTCAATTTCTTGTTGAAATATGATTGTACAGCAATTGTTTAATGCGAGTAACAGTTTATCTGCAGTTTTTATCCATAGATTTAAAAAAATATCTACAATTCTTGTTTTTCATTTTCATAAATATTTTTTTTACAAAAATATTACAAAGTTTATCTGGCCGTCTTTGATATGTATTTATAGATAATTGTATTGTGCATTAATTGATAACAAATTTTTAGCTCTAATATATCTTGTTCGCAGCTAAAACGATGTTTCCGGTTTCTATCAAAAAATACAAAAAAAATTCATATAAAATAATCAGAAGCCGATATAGGTGTCATTTTTGTATAATCATTTCTCGAAAATGATTCTTCATCGATCCATCAAATAATGCATGGGTCGTCGAGCCACCTTAAGTCGATTCAAGTGGATCTTCTTCCCTTTTTTGGAACATTCATTGTCGTCTCTGCTCTAACCATATTGTCGAATTGTTTTATAAACACATGTACATTGTAATCAATTGGTTGATCGATTACTTTGTCGGAATTAATATGTTAATGTTGATGACCGGGTAACAAGTTACACAATCTGTATCTAAGAGGTTGGAACGGATTTATAAAGTGTATATCATATACATGTATATCTTAATGCACTCATGTTCGGATCAATTTTGAAATCTTTAGACGTTGATATGAAGACCTTTTGATGCATCTTGATTCGTTAATTTGGAGATAATGATCATACAGGAACAGGTCGTTAAGATATGCGCCATTTTGTGAGATTCTAACTACTGTCAAACATTGACACGGCTCAAACTGTTAAACATTTCTTATATCCTATCGGAATGTATAATAGTAATCGCAAAAAGTACTATTCAAAAATGTGATAAAAACATTGAAAATTTCGCCTCCCCCCAATAAATTAAAGCTAGTTAATGTTGGAAAGGGGGGTTAATGATAAGCAAGCGCGACCAAAGATAATCAGTAACATATCACCACCCCTCCCCTTCCAAAAAAACCCACAGACTTCAAAAAAGGTCACTGAACTTTTTTTGCAATTCAGCTGGAAACCTTATAAACAAAACCGAGGACTCATAATGAATCAGGAAAAATGAAAAGGTGATCTTTTTTAGCAGTTATCTGATTATGGAGAACAGTAATTATTCTCAAATCTAACTTGTTAACAAAAAGAAAACAAACATTACTTAAAAACATTGATCAAGTATACTTAAATGTATAATGTTTTCTTATTTAAGTATAATTTTACCTATATGATAATTGAAGACACAAAAAAAACATGTATCTTTCTTACACTTTTTATATCATATCTGATCTATTATCTTATATTCATTTCATTAAAACATTTTTGGTGATATTATATACTTGTTTATTTCTCCTTAATAGAAAAAATGTTAGCTTTCCTTTATTAATTCAGATGTTTGTCCTTCTCCGTGGAGACGTATTTTACATTGTTTTTTTAAATAAAGTACATGCAGAAAGATGAGTTGAGATATAACACTTAAATAAACAATGCAATAATGCAAGTTAACTAAGTCATAGACAGGGCAATTATTATTTTTTTTTGTTTATACTTCTTTTTTCAAGACATGAACTTTTGGAGTTAGTTCAAGAATAATATACCATTAACACGGCAGGGATAATTCTTTATACCTGCATTTACACTACCTAGTACGAGAATGCTATTGTCTTTCAATTACAAAGACTATTTTATAAACATACATATCTTGTTTTAAATCGTACGATTTTAAACGACGCCTTGTAATTCAACCAGTATCGTTTGAGCTGCTACTACTACACCTGGTTGGATGTTTGAAGTTATACAGATAGCATTGTGGTAAGATTCAGTAATCCGTATTTTTATTTTTAACCTGCGTAATTGTTATTGAATCGTTCAATTAAAAGATAATTTACTCATATTCTAACAACTTGAGTTTCTGTTGTTTATAAATCATTGCAAGTTTTATCGGAAATATCATTATCGGATAATTGATACATTAATGATTGTCTGCCCCAATGAATAGACCACCCATGCTTTGGTAGAGTTTTGGTCAAAAGTGGTGTTTTTTTTTAAATGAATGACAAATCTTTATTGCTATACATATGCTCTAAAGACGGAATATCTATACGTTTAAACAGTTTTCTGCGTACAATTTTGCTTTAAACTCAACTTACATGATTGTATAGATATACAACGCACTACGTTTCGTCGATTCTTTATGTATTTCTCATTTTTATTTACCCACCCAGGAACTGTTTGTCACTTAAATGATAATTTTTGAACCCAACCTAAAACTGTTTCTTACTCAAATGACAAAATTAATAACTTGAACGGTGTGATTTGATTTATACGCTTTTTATGATTGTTGATGAAAGCGTTTACATTAATGATGGAGTATACCTGTAACCATATTGCGTTGGCTTTTTAATCCCGGATGTAAGCCGTTATCAACTGAGAAGCTGGATGTTCAACAAAATCATTAAATTGCCTTTAAATTATGAATAATTACCGGTATAGTATTTTCAAAAGAAAAATTAATATCCATATATTTAAGGTTAAAATTTCAAAACAGATCTTCATTTACAAAATGATATTCTGAAATGTGCCAAGAAATTGAGATATAATGATAATTTGTTTGCTAATTTAGGAAAGTATTTGTGATTAGAATATTTTGCTTTGAATTTGATGTGCATGTTTCTTTAATATGATGCTTGTTTAAATAAAAGAGAAAAAAAAACCCAGATCTTCATTAGATGGAGATAAGTATACTCAAAAAATGGCAGTGACCTTCCAGATCTCTTTACTCGTAAAATATATATATATAGTTAATAGAGGGCTTATTCCAAAAATGACAGAATGACACAAAGAAGCCACTAGCCGTGTTTGAATGATGAGGATAAAATTTCAAGATTATACATCTTAATATGTTAAATTGTCTGTGAATCAATCAATAGGAATCACAAATTAGATCGTTTATTTTCACAGTGCTTTAACAATTGATTTGCTGAATTAATTAAATTGTTAACATGATAACATTATATCGTGTTGTTTATAGATAGTGGGGGTTTAAATGATTCAAACAGGAATTTAATTGCCTTTCTGGCGGGTTTATATTCGTCAAGGAGGCGCATTTTAATTAAAATTCTGAAAACAGATCTATACTGTCTGTGATATTTTGTTACGTCTACTTGTTCTAAGCCGAGAATATGGACATTTATAAGCCAAAATTATTTCCTGTGTTTCTAAAAAATATGGCATTATTTTGCAAAAGTGGGTTAAATTGTAATGACATTTTTTTACTAATTTTTTTTTTTAAATTTTGTAGTTTATAACACCATTTCTATTAAAAGGTATAAACATGCAATTCTATACGAAGACTTTTAAGTAAGTAAGTAAATGATTTATTATAGTGACATGTGTTATACAGATATACAAATATAGATACATGTATATTATATAATAACTTAATGAATAAACACCCGGCCCATCGGACCTATATGTCACTTTATAAACATGAGTATACAAATAATAATAAGTTTACGCATTGTTATTTTTATATAGGATAGATTGTCTGCACATAAAAGCTGAATATACGAATTTTGCAGTTTGTCTAGGAAAGTTAGATAAGAGAAAACCAGTGCAGTCTGAGTCTGACATGTTTAGTAATCGATTATTAAAGCCAATACTAGTAAAGAATTCGGTTCTAAGTTTTGAATAGGATGTACAGTGTAATAAAAAATGAAATTCGTCTTCTATTGCTTCTACAGAACATATAATACATAGCCTATCGTTTACTTCCTCCCCCCTAAATCGCCCTGTTTCTATTCTGATAGGAAGAACACCACACCTAAATTGTGCAAGAACAGATCTATGAGGTTTGGGTATGTCCATTGTAACGTATTTTTCTAAATTAAAATCCCTTTTAAAAGACCTGTAAGTTCTGAGCTTTGAAACACTTTGTAGTTCAATGTGCCAGTCATTCACAAATTTCTGTTGAAGTTTAATCTCAGCTAAGTTCAAGTTACAGACCTCCCGATTTAAAAAACATGTTGACATATCGATAGATTGGAGTAAAAGTTTAACATGGTGTGACCAGTTTAGGTTATTTGATTTTTCTAACTCCCACATGAAAACTAATTTCGTAAGTCTATCATCACTCATAGTTACAAGATGATTCCACAATCGTAGCATGTTCAGTTGATGGCGATAGAATGAAGGAAGCCAGCCACTATCTCCTTGAATAGCTAAAATCGGAGTAAACCGGTGCACCCCCAGAAAGTATCGCAACGCCCGTAGCTGTACGGATTCGATGTTGTAATGTTTTGTGTGCCCCCACACTCCACTGCAGTAGTCAAGAATTGGCACAACTCCGCTTAGAAACATCTTTTCGTACGTGTAAAATCCTATCGATTTGTTTGGATGTATTTTCGAAATAAGGCCTCCTAATGCACGTCCACCGGATTTAGCGAGATTTTCTGTATTATTTTTAAATGTAGCAAATTCATCGAATAGTACACCGAGATATTTATAGGATGTTGTATAGTCAAGACAATCCCCCCCGATGCAAAATACATGATCACTTCTCTTTCGTTGACGCTTACGAAAATGTACTACTTTAGATTTGAGGGAGTTAATCCGTAGCCGCCATTTCCTACACCAGCCACTTTTACTTCTTTAATTTTAGCGTTAGACTATCGATATTTGTCTAAACAAAAAATTATGGTAAATTTAACAAAAAGTATGTATTTTTTTTATTGAGGAGTAAGGTCATTTTACACTCGGAATTGTCTAACTGACGATTGTCACAAATTCAAGTACTAGTATTTGTTGCACTGACCGAAAAAGATAAACGGTTTGCAATACAAAGTATTTTCTTGGCAGAGCAGAAAGAAGTAATGTCACTAAGCTTTTAGACAAACACAATTGCTTTTTTTTTAATTAATGTTTTTTAAGTAATTAGGCGTCTATTATAACAAGCTTTAAAAATACTTACATGTATGAAATCGTCAACTTGCGAAATTAATCTTAATCATTAATAACAAATACAGTTTTTGCAGTTCCCAAGTTTAAATCTTACAGACTGAAAAATGAGAAAAAGGTCGGTCTTGCTGCGGATGTTTATTGCGATCTTGAACCGATTGCAGAGTATTTCTTTTCGATTCAGATTTGGTAAAATACGTGTATAACTTGCCAATTTAAGATGAAGAATAAATAAATGTGCAAGGAGTCAAGGCATGCAATTAATTGTAAAACACTAAATTGCATTGTTATCAAAAATTGTATATATCTTTTATGTTACATATAATTGCTTATTTTTTTTTTTATTTTCTAATTTCAGTATCAGTTAATGTTATACTGGTTTGGTGACCAAAATGACAAAGAAACACATAGGGTAGGTACCTTTATGATCTTTTTAATAATCCTTTAACGCAAAATCAATATTCTAATATTTTCTATACATTTTTTTAAAATAAAATATGAGACGTTATTTAGCACAACGTTTTAATTTGTTTTGTTTTGTAAAATAAACTCGAACTTTGATCCTAGCAAAGTAAATAATATCATTTAAATTATTTTGACCATTTTCTTTGTTCTTAGAACACGTGTCTTGGATGTTTTTGCGCATGCACCAGGGTCTTTGAAAGAGAGTTTGTACTCTTTACCAGTTAATGTTTTGATACTATGCCTGATATTATGCAGAGTAAGACTCATTTGATATTTATTTCAGTTAATATAAATTTAATATTACCATTCTTGACTTCTGCAATCTAGTTGTAATATTGCCATAATCAAGAAACGAAAAAAATGCCAATCAAGTTTTGTATTTACATGTACGCCCCGTATCTTGTGGCCCCATAATTAAATAGTAGTTGTTGATAATACAGGGAAAAAATATAAACAAATATTTGGTCATTTCAAAAAATTACATTTTAAAAGACTCAAATTACAATTTAAACTTCTTTAAATGTAAATATTAATGCAGCAACGATTATGTTTTTATATTTTATGTTTGTGTTTCGCAGTGCGTATCTGTGGGGTACTTTGTGATGGGTTTGGTTTGGAAGCTCCACACTGACGTAATTGATGAAAGCTGGATCAGAATCCTTAACAGGTTGTGGATCGGAAATCTTAGATTAGGGTCTACAGTCAATGGCCTAGTGTTCACAGCGATATGTCTGTTTCCAGTTTATGGCATCGCTGGGACGCTCGGATTAGTGGGAGTATTTTGTAAAAAGAAGATTTGTATTGTTTTGGTACGAAACCATGCATTTTCTCCCTTTAATACCCGTCTTACAAACATTGTAATTCAAATATGTCAATAATTAATTTTTGTTAATCTGTCATTGTTTCATTTTTCATAATAAGCAAATCATACCTTTGAAAATGCCTTGCTATTGTTGCTTTAGAATTACACGTCTTAACTTGTCTTAAGAATAAATAGCAAGTGAGGCAAAAGGAAAGTTTGATGTGTTTTTTTTTAAATTGCAGTACATGATTTTCCTGTTGTTGTTCATCGTGATAGATATAGTTTACGTGTCTCTTTTTGCTGTACTTCTCAAAAATGTAAGTGCTGAATGTGTTTGTTGTGAAACAGCTTAAATTGCTGTAGACGCTTGAAAAATCAAGAAAGTCGTAAAGCTTGAAATCGGAAAAACAATTATATTTGCAAACGTATTATTTTGATGCTCTAAAAGAAGTTAAATAATTAAAAATTAAATCAGTTTCTGAAAAACTGATGCATGTAGTTATTTAAATTATCAAAACAATATTGTTTTATATACTAGTAGTGTTAGATGTTTTGTCTGGTAGATGAAGTCTTCCTCCCTAGCATCGGATTTCCAGGGAATATATTCTTCTTTCGTGCGTATCAACCAGAATGGCCTAACTGATGTTAAGAACATCAGAACAGATTGGCTCCAAATGTTTCAATTGGTAAGGTTTTTTTTCGGATCTCAAATCCATATTTTTCAAAGTAAATAATATCATTACAGCGAATAGCAGAATACCGGTAATGTTTTCAAAATCTTGCTGGATTGCTCAAAAGTATATACAATTTGGTCTGACAGGTATCTCACGAGGTCCTAATCTATGTGTATAAACTTACGCAGCTAATATTTTAAAGGGGCATGGTCACGATTTTGGTCAATTTTTTTCCGATTTTAATGTTTACAATGCTTTAGTAAGGCATTTTAATAGGCAACCAAAATTTGAGTGTCATTCGTTGAGTCATAAGCGAGTTACTTTGCTATGTAAACAAACCTTTTGTTTACATTTTGAATGTAGAAGGAAAAATTCCACTTTTAGACCTTAGGTGAATGTGTTAAACGTTAGGAACTGTTTATTTATGCTAAAAATGAATAAGAACATAGACAAATCAGCTTGAAAAAGATTTTCATCATTTTCATCTAAAAAACCTTCCGCACGAAACCCCCCCCCCCCAATAAAGACTTGTTTGTTTATTGAATTCCAATAGATTTTCTCTCTGAATGTTGTGTAATTATGAAATAAAAATCTTTCTGTGATGGTTAAATAAATATCTATCGGTTGAAAAAGTTACGGTTGGTTGATTTCCGATAAAGGCATCAAGGTTGCATGGACTTCTAAATGCATGAACTATACTTAAATGTACTGATAATTAATACCGTATAACGGGTATTTTCTGGGGCTCGAAATTTTTGCGGTTTCGACCCAAAAAGGTATCAAATTATTTTCTGCGTTTCCAATTTCTGCGATTACAGTAGACCGCAAAAAATAAATTTAACGCATAGTGCATATTATACACTGCAAATTTTGACTACGACTTTCATGCGTTTCTCGAAACTCCGCCGATACCGTAATAATGAGTTAATTTCATATTACGTAATCAGCCACCTGTTGACTCTAGCTGCAGTAATTGTCGCGTGGTCAATGTTTATCAAACAATTTCCGGAAAAGCGCGTATATTCTTATGTTCTGTAGCTAAAAATGTGCACAAATATTTTACATATGATGATTGCGATAATGTTTGACTAACTTAAACCTTCGATATTATTTAATTGACCGATCATTATCGAATGAGATTTTTTCTCTTATAACAATCCTCTAATTAGGCTATAATCATTTAAGACTGTTGTTGTTTTGAATGAAATTTGCAAATTAATTTCATACAAGCGCTTGGAATACATTATCTGCAAATGCAGATCGATAGTTGTAAACGGAAAATAAACTACATCTGATAATTGTTTTACTTTATGAATGTGTATTTTTAGAGATATATAAGTCAGTAAGTGTGAATTTTACGAACATTTCCACTCAAATGACATTGAACTGAGATGATATTACAAGTTAATCAAGGGTACATGTAATTACCGTATACAGACGTCTAATTAACATACTGTCCACATTAGAGAATACAACTGGTAGATACGGTTATTATTGCATGTAGAGAATAATTTAAAAATATAATTTGCGATTTTAATTTCTGTGGATTTTTCATTCCCACAAAATACCGCAGAAAATAAACAACCGTAGAAAATACCCGTTTTACCGTATGTTTGGTGGAAAAAATAAATAAAAGAAACTACAAATAAAAGAAAATGAAAGAGGGTATTTTAGGGAATTGCCAAGGTTTCTAAATTAGTTTACTCAAGTAGTGTTACCTTACTTTATACGGAGTGAATAACGTCTGGATCATATTGTAGACGCCATCACTACATGTAGTTTTATAAATAAACGATAATAAAATTCAAGAAAGTGAAAATGTGTTGCTCATAAAAAAATAAAACCACTCCGTTTTCTAAAATCCATTCTGTCACCGCACGATTAACTACAGTGTTTGGTTTGCGCGTGTGCGATGATATACTGTAAACCAACTTTTATTCGCATGCGAGAAATTTTCGCGAGGTTCGCAAGAGCCTCATTGTCGCGAGTATTTCACGCTGCGGACTAGTATTTGCCATACAGTTGTGATACAAAAGAAAAACCAGGGGTGGGTAGGTCCGGGTCACGAAAATTAGTCGTCGCGAACCAATGTTCATCTCCGATATATTGCGAAATACAGTCGTCACTAATAATAGTTGGTATACAGTAACAATACGACGCATTAACACGTTCTATGAAGATCGATGCCATTTGAAATATGTCATTGTTTGCGTGGATTTTAGTCTCTTTTGTTTGATTGCTTATTGGTTTTTCTTTACCAGTACAGTGAGTGTCTTATTTTTCAAAACGCTTTTCTTCAAATCTTTTTGTTCAATATAACCTGCTCGAATGAATGAAATACCTCGGCGCGGTGAAACATTATTAATGATTTTCCCCTTATATAAGGTGTGTGTACATGTAGCAAAATGCCAAACAATAGATATTGACAACTAATATGCCGGTAGTCGGAGATAAAAGGGGAATAATGGGTATTCTTGATATTCATGTAAGCTTTAACCGGTAGTCTGTAATTCGCTGTAACCTGTTTGCGTTACAGATATTGGACCGTTGAAAATATAAACTTATATTCTGACATAGGCCATACTTTAAATAGTGGGCTATGTCGAATGCAGTCGATTGAATTTTTAACTTATGATCCTTTGGACATCTCTTTGTGTTTTATAGATGTAGTCAATACTTTATGTAAAAATATTCGTTTTTAATTAAAGCTTGGATGCTGTGGCATAACAAACAATGGCGGTGACATTTATTGTTACCATTATTTTCCGGTAAGATTGTAAAATACAAATAAAAAATTGCTAAGTTTTTAAAGTGTTAAGTACACTGATTTTGTTTCTTTTATTAATAATAATGTTGGATGTCTATATGTAGTTATTTCTATTTAAAAGAAACACGTGTGTTGGGAAAAATTTTCGGATGCTATGACAACATATTGCTCTTCCTATGTCGGTTTAGCTGGACTTCTATTTTTTCTTGAGGTAATTAATTTTGATAATTAAAGATATTATAATATAGCCAATAATAAGTTTACCAGGAAATACATATGCATAATTCGCAATTTTTTAAAATACAAATATTTTGAGTTTAAATGTTAATTCAAATTTTCCAGATCATACAACTATCTTTATGTGACCTTATCTACAGCCATTTGTCCGGAGAGAAGAAACTGCCATTCGCTATCGCTAAAACCTTTTTATCAAAGATGCAGATCTCCTGGCGAACGTAAATATAAATCTTTAGAGATTTAGGTGAAAATACGATTAAAAAGCAAGATACCATTAAATTGTTGCAACTAGCAAATCATTTTTTATAAAAACATTTTTTTAAAACATAAACAAAACAAGAGGCCCATGGGCCACATCGCTCACCTGAGGAACAATAGGCATGATAAAATCAGTTTAATGGAGTCATTGTACAAAATATCTGGACAATCTAGTATAATACATGTATATCCTGTTTAATAAAAATCCATTTTTCCCCTTGGATATTCTTATGTTTATTATCATTAGTCCCTTTTCTAACAGGATGATTCTAAAGTCATATCACATGTTGAGCATTGCAGTTCTCAAAAAGATCCTAAACAATTGTTTATGTTCTGGAATCATTCCAGAATTGTTTATTATATTCAGTTATAATCCGGATTTATATATACATAACCGGTTCAGAGTTTATAGTAGTACCTTTGCTCCACGAGCGCCATGCACAAATTCTCGGAACCACGTTCCTACAGTTTTTTGGTGACATAGAGACCCCACAGTGTATGTATTTTTGTATTTTTTTTATAACATATAGAGTTATGAACAGTATATTTCTTTCTTATGCACTTTGACTTGTATAAAATTCCATTAAGGTATATTTTACTATTTGAATGGGCTCTGTGTACCTCGTGCAGTAAACAAACATGTTTTTCATATCTACGATATGTATTGGAGCTTTTACTAGATTTAATGTCAGTTAATTTACATGAAGTTCAGTGTATACTTGTTTACTTTCATGCTTACGGGTTTTTATATATTGTGACGATAAAATGAATAGAGTTGAATAGATAGACTTTTTTATATATGTGTAACTGTCTCCCCAACCTATATTATGTAATGACAAGTTCATGCAATTGTGTAATAAGTGATTTTGTTTATACTGTAGTATCTACAGTTTATTCCTAGTGAATAAATGATGTTTACTAGCTGTCTGTGACTCATTTCTGAACATGGGACAGCATAGTAGATAACTGGTCAGCCTTCACCAATCCTAAGATGTCTACACATGAAACGGAGAAGGATCAACATGTGCATTTGGATGATCAAGGAAACATGGAAATGGAGGAGAAAGAACCAAGAACTTCAGGTCGTTTACATGAGAAAACACAGAAAGGACATGAACTATATTTAGAGAATTTCAACAAACAGAAAAGCAAGTTGGCTAAACTAGAAAAAAGAATTGACTCTGACATTTTTGAATCTACTTCAACATCCGATTCAGCAGTTCTTGTTAAAGTATGTGATTTGGGGTTACCGAGGATAAACAGTGTCGATAAATCCAGAGAGTATGTAGAAAAAATAACTTTGAGTCCGAAACAAGTAAAACCTGAATCACAGAAAGAAGAACAAGACATGTATATTGGACAAGCTTCTAAGCAGATTGCAAACCAGCAACCACCAAGACAAGTTCCTGCTCCAGCAGTGCTGCACTTCGCACAGTCGTCGACTTCAACGCCGCAGCATTCAGTTTCTCAACCTGGGATGGCTATGTATCCTCCGAGACCTATGCAATATCCTGGACAGGCATACATGCCACAATTGATGCAGCCGAGGTATACACCTCAACCGTTACCTCCTAGGTTTCCTCCTCAGGTTATGCAACCTAGGTATACACCAACTTCACAGTCGTACAGACCGCCTACTATAGCACAACCGCACTTGGATTCTACGTTTACACCGCGGCATCAATATCAACCTATTTCGTCTAGTGTTATTGACAATGCGGTGACTAGTGATACTATTAACTGTTATTTATTGAAAAAAGACTTAGTTTCACAACGACTTAGAAGATATGATGATGACCCTTCCTCATATAACGTATGGAAAGGGACGTTCAAGACTATTGTATCTGAAGCCACCTTAAGTGATTTAGAAGAAATAGACTTGCTGTTACGATGGCTCGGACCTGAATCTACAGTTCAAGTAACCAGTATAAGAAGAGCGAACCCAAATGATGCGAAACTAGCCCTTAAGAAGATATGGGAGAGATTGGACGAACGTTATGGATCCCCCTAATTGATAGAATCAAAACTGCGCATTCAAGTACAGAAATTTCCAGTGATTTCCTTACCAAAAGACAAAACACATTTATATAGCCTCGCAGATCTATTGGAAGAAATAGAGTGTCATAAAAACAATGATAGATATGCCATTCTTTTGTCGTATTATGTTACCCCAATTGGTGTCAACCCAATCGTGTGCAAGCTGCCTGAAAACTTACAAAACAAATGGAGGGATCGTGCTGTGAAATATAAGATTCAAAACATTGTTCCGTATCCGCCTTTCCAGTAGTTTGTAAAATTCATTCATGAACTTAGCATATCTTTGAATGACCCAAGCTTTTCATTTGAATCTTCACCACCAGTAGGAAAGGATAAACAAAGATTTAACAGGAAACCAGCGACAGTAATGTCAAGAAAAACTGAAGTGCAGGAAGAAAAAGAAAACATCAGAAAAGAAATGTGTCCTTTACATCCACATGCAATTTCGTATAATCTTGATGAATGTCAATTCTTCATGAAGAAACCCATGGAAGAACGTCGCAGAAAATAAACTCTGTTTCCGTTGTTTACGTACAAAATTTCATAATAAAAAACACTGCCGAGCTTACACTAAGTGTAAAGAATGTGACAGCGGCAATCATGTGACTGCTATGCATATAAAGCCTAGAAATCAAGATATTCCTCAAACGGTGCAAGTTTGGGAGAGTGAACCATTCATTGTTGATTCAAAGTGTACTTCTATATGTGATGGTTTCCATGGACGCTCTTGTGCAAAAACAGTGTTAGTTCAAGTGTACCCAGAAAATCACCCAGAATTATCTGTGACTGTGTATGCAATGTTAGATGGACATTGTAATAGAACATTAGCAACTACAGAGTTAATGGACTCTCTTGGTGTGAAAGGAAACGAATTAATGTATAATTTAATGTCATGTTCTGGAAGAGGACAAACTCTTGGTCGTCAAGCTCATGGATTTATTGTACAGTCTCTTGACTCATCAACAGTGTTGAAACTACAAACGCTCATTGAATGTCGAAGTATTCCACAAGACGTCTCAGAAATTCCTACACCAGAGATCGCATATCATTACCAGCACCTTCGTTCTATTGCTTCGGAAATTCCGAAATACGATCCAAATCATCAAATTGGACTTCTTATTGGAAGAGATTTAACAGACGCACATTATGTTTATCAGCAGATAACAGGACCCCAAAACCATCCATTTGCTCAGAAGACATGTTTCGGTTGGGTCATCATTGGTGACGTCTGTTTGAATGGTAAACACCTACCTGAAGTCAGTGTGAGGGATCTCGGTGTAACGAGTTTCAAAACTAACATTTTACCAAACGGTCGATCTACAATATTTCAACCGTGTGACAAAGACCTTCAAATTCATATCCAGTCAGTAGATGGGGAGCTAGATATTTTCAGAAAGTACAAAGATAATGACATTATAGGCCTCTTTGTCGAAGATCGTGAGTTCATTCGTCTTATGGAAAATGAAATGAAACTAGAACCTGGAGGAAACTTGACAGCACCTCTTCCGTTCAAGAAGGATAAGCCAGCAATACCAAATAACAAAATTATTGCCCTCAAGAGAGCTATGATTTTAGATAACAGTCTCCGTAAAAATTGTGAGAAAAGACAGCACTTTTTTACATTCATGGAAAAAGTTATTCAGAGTGGCGCGGCAGAAATTGCTCCAGAACTAGAAGTTGGACAAGAAGTGTGGTACCTCCCATTATTCGGCGTTTACCATCCTAAGAAACCAGACCAAATACGTGGAGTCTTTGACTCATCTGCGACGTACAAAGGAACATCACTCAACAGTGTTCTACTTACAGGACCCAATTTGACTAACAACTTAGTTGGTGTTCTGCTGCGTTTCCGAAAAGATTCTATTGCAATATCAGCAGATATCGAACAGATGTTCTACTCATTTCTTGTACAGGAAGACCACAGGGATTATTTACGCTTCCCATGGTACCAGAACAATCATCCAAGTAAGCATCTTGTGGAATATCGCATGCGTGCACATGTTTTCGGAAATTGTCCATCGCCAGCTGTCGCTACTTTTGGATTGCGCAAAAGTGTTGAGAATTCCGAGCAAGATATCAAGGACTCTGTGAACAACAACTTCTATGTAGATGATGCCTTAACATCTGTTCCAAATGCTTCGCAAGCGATCGACCTATTGAAAAGAACTCGGACTGCGTTGAAAACCAATGGTAACATCAATCTCCACAAAGTTGCATCAAACAATAAAGAAGTGATGTTAGCTTTCTCCAAAGAAGACCTGAGTAAAGAAATCAAACAAATGGATTTAGAGAAAGACCTTCTTCCTGTACATCATAGTCTTGGTCTATTATGGGATTTATCAACTGATAGTTTCCTGTTTGATGTCAACTTCCCAGAGAAACCAAACACTAGACGTGGCTACCTGTCTATGTTGCACAGCATATATGATCCTCTGGGATTCATTGGACCACTCGTTATTTGTGGAAAAATCACCCTTCGCGAAATTACGACAAAAAGTGATTGGGATGACGATGTCGATTGTTCATATGTACATCGATGGGAATCTTGGAAAAGGTCCATTTCATCACTTCAGAACGTTTCCATTCCTCGAATGTATATCACAAAATCTTTGAGCCTTTGTGACCATGTAGAGCTTTATGTATTTTGTGATGCCTCCGAACAAGCAGTGTCAGCAGTGTCATACATCAAAGTTCCAGATGAGATAAGGAGTGAAGTATCATTTGTGTTTGGCAAAGTGAAATTGGCCCCTTTACATGGACATTCAATGCCAAGATTAGAACTTTGTGCTGTTCTTATGGCAGTTGAAATAGCAGAAACTGTTAAGAGACATTTAAACATTACATTTGTTAACACATGGTTCTATTCCGACAGCAAGATTGTACTAGGTTACATCAGTAATCATACCAAACGTTTTTACAACTATGTAGCCAATCGTGTGGAACGCATTTTACGATCATCTAGCCCTTCCCAGTGGAATTATGTAAAATCTGAGGAAAACCCAGCTGATGTAGGAACACGGGGATTAAGTACAGCCGAAGACTTGAGCTGTAAGGGTCTTAAAGGACCTGAATTTCTGCATATCAGCAAAGACTCTGTAAAAGAATACTTTCCCCTCGTGAACCCTCATGAAGATAAAGAAATCCACATAAATGCTAACAAGATAGTATTGAAAACTGCAGACCTCACAAATCGTTTTGAGAGATTTTCTACATGGAACTCCCTAATATCTGCAATTACAGTGCTAAAAACAGTTGCTAGAAAATGGAAGCATATAACATTCGATTCTTTAGCCCTGAAACAAGAAAGTGAACTATTTGTTGTGAAAGTTTTTCTTAGAAGAACTCTTGTGTTTACAAGACCAGAAACCATTGCCTCGAGACCAATACGGAATCTATGCCCATATTTGGATCAGGACGGTATTATGAGAATCGGAGGCAGATTAAACCTTAGTGTACTTCCAATTGAGCAAAAGAACCCAATTATCCTTCCTAGGAAATCGCATGTTGCCAAATTGATTGTGCTACATTTCAATGAAAAAAAAAGGTGCTCATCAGGGCAGGCACATTACGGAGGGTGTAATAAGGAATAATGACTACTGGGTGATTGGTGCAAGGAAACTGATTTTATCAGTGATTCATAAGTGAGTTGTGTGTAAAAAAATTACGTGGAAACTTAATGTCTCAGAAGATGGCGGATTTACCATCATCTAGAATAACTCCAGGACCTCCGTTTAGTGCAGTAGGTGTGGATACCTTTGGCCCCTGGTCGATTGTGACACGTAAAACCAGAGGAGGTGTTGCTGAAAGCAAGCGATGGGCTATCATGTTTACGTGTCTGACGACAAGAGCTGTTCATATCGAACTGATGGAATCCATGTCAAGCTCATCATTCATCAATGCATTACGAAGATTTATTGCCCTCCGTGGAAACGTTAGTGAACTGCGATCTGACCGAGGCACAAACTTAATTGGAGCTACCGAAGATCTTGACATAGACGTGATGCAAGGTCCAGTAAAGAACTTCTTAGACCAGTCAAAGATAAAGTGGATTTTTAACGCCCCTCACTCTTCCCACATGGGAGGAGTGTGGGAAAGGATGATAGGAGTGACGCGACGTATCTTAGATGCTCTACTATTAGGACCAAAGGGATTCTTCGTACATTGATGGCCGAAGTGACAGCAATCATGAACTCTAGACCGATTACTACGATATCAAGTGATCCAGATATGCCTTTTGTGTTGAGCGCTGCAATACTTTTGAATCAGAAAATATCGGGACATTTCTCTACCTGTGTGAATGTTAACATTCGTGATCTGTATAAGGAACAGTGGAAACAAGTACAAGTACTTTCCGATTTCTTCTGGAAACAGTGGAATGATTAGTATCTTCATACCTTACAGTCTCGCCGTAAGTGGACCACTGAAACACCAAACCTTAAAGCTGGGGATGTTGTGATCGTTAGAGATAAAGATGTAGCGCGATGTCAGCGGCCTGTGGGACTTGTGGAGGAAGTTATCCCAAGTGCTAATGAACTTGAGCGAAAAGTCTGCGTACGCCTTATTGTGAATGGGAAACCATGTACTTATATGAGACCTATCAGTGAACTTATTCGCCTCATTGAATAGATGTTTATTGTTGAACATTTACTGTACTCTCATATTCAGTGTTAATGTGACATTGTGATGAACAATTGAATTAGGCATAAAATGATGATCAATGTTATGACAATCATTCATTTTCACATTTTATAGTGATGTTATCCTGGTCACTGCACCATTTGATTTTGGCTGAAAATTGATCACATGTATTTTCTATGTAAATTGTATTATTTTTTGTCTTGTCTTGTTATAATTTTTGATATAAGGGGTAATATTGTGACAACATTAGGTGGGGAGTGTTCTGGAATCATTCCGGAATTGTTTATTATGTTCAGTTATAATCCGGATTTATATATACATAACCGGTTCAGAGTTAGTATAGCAGTACCACTGCTCCACGAGCGCCATGCACAAATTCTCAGAACCACGTTCTACAGTTTTGGATGCTTTGTGCCAAGTTTGGTTGAAATTGGACCAGTGGTTCTGGAGAAGATGTTGAAAATGTGAAAAATTTACAGACGGACAGGCAGACAGACGGACGACAGAAAAAATGTGATCAGAATAGCTCACTTGAGCTTTCAGCTCAGGTGAGCTAAAAGCTGCTTAAATTCTTATGATAGTTAAAATGAGAATATATAATAAGATAAGAGATTCTTCATTCCTCCATATCAATGAAGAGTATTTTGTGAATAAACATCATTGCAGCATCAAACTTTAAAGTATAAAGGGAACAAATAACATCGCAAACCTATTTATAAATGAACAGCTAAGAAAAAATTATAACACCAGCATTCTATTAACATTTATCTACAATCAGTAACAAATAAATGCCACAATTAACATACGTATTCAGATACACAACTCATAACTTTTGTCCACCTATTAAGTAATTTGATCAAAACTAGTGCGACCTAAAAGAGTTGAGGATTGAATTTCAGTGTCTTTTAAGTCAAAATTGACACATATATACTTCTAGATCATCTAACAAGTCTTCTAAGAAGCTGTTACATACATATACTTATACATCTTAGTCGTATCTCTCATTTGAACAAGCAATATTAATTTTTATTTTCATTATAGGTACTTATATTTGACTATTATTCTTTGTTGTTTAGGTCCCGGAAAACTGTTTTGACAAACATTTGTAGAGCTCTTTCAAGCGTAAGTTATTCATACCTTTATGCAAAAGTTTCCCTATTTTGGTTGCATATTACATATTGAATATTTACAGATAAAACTTTACCTTTTTAATAATATTTTATCCCACATGTTGTTTGCATGATCTATTAACAATTTTCAATCTGCAATACATATACTTGAATTTCTATATTGTTTATGTATTTTATATGAAATATTTCTTGTATCATTTACTTAACTTGAATATATATTTTTTAAAATACTTACAATTACATCAATAAGACAAAATAAAGTTAAAGATCCAGTTAGCTTCCACAAACATGTCTAATGGAAGATTTATGAGTATGTATTACCAATTTCAGATTCCTGCCATTGCTCTCATTATAATGGGGTCGGTGTTGCTATATGATGAGCAAATGACTGGAGAATATGTATATCACATTTACATTCAACTTTACTTTTGTGGACTAAATTTCACGGATATTATAAATGGACTTGGGAATCTAATGATTGTTCTTGGGACTTTGGAATTATTTGCAAATGTATCAGCTTTGATTGCTGACGTGAAGTTTCCAGTAAACAAAACCAGAAGTGCAATGGTATTGTACTGTCAAGTGTTTAAGAGATGTTGTAACTTATTCGAAAAATCTTATAAAAATCATTTAATTTATATTAATGAGAAAGAAAAAAATTAAACATTACTACTTTTTGCTATAATGAAAAAAAACTTTAAATTTACTAAATAATTTTTTCTTTATATTTCAGTTTTTGGTACTGGACAGCCTGCTTATGGTGTTGAAAATTATTGTCTTAAGTTTATGTATTCAACTCGTTCTGCAGGTATTGTTGATACTAGTCACAGGGTTTGATTGTGATTAAGTTCTAATAGTTAGTAAGTTACAGACTGATTATGTTAAGAGGGCTCAATGGTCGTGGCCGTTGATAGTATTGATCCCCTTTATAAGAAGAGCTCTATATTAACATATAGGGAGATGCCCAAATTTAAAAGGTAGAGTTCGTTAAAATTTTCTTTACTGAATAACAGTTTAAAGCTTAACCAAAACATATATAAAAATTTTAGGTAGATCTGATGGTTAATTTGTTGACCATCCAGTCTTTGTTTGATATAGGAATATAACAAAAATATAATTTGATGCATTTTGCGGTTTGCATTTTGAAAACTCAATGTAGGAAACTCTTATCATTTAAATTTTCCGCAATAAGGGATATTAAGATGGTTATTTTTTATTCTTTAGCTTACTCAAACTTTGAATGTCAGTTGTCAGAACACTTAAGAAATAGAGAAATTACAATCATGTTTCATTAAAACAAAACGTGTCTCATGTTTTATGATATATGCATCACATTGGAAAAAGATTCGGATTAAAATGATTTCATTTACTATGATAGCAAATTATGAAAATTATAACATAGATTGTTTTTTTAATTGTATATCCGTGTCCGGCTTTAGCATTAGAATTCTTTTACTATATATGCACCCTTGACTTTTGTTCTATTCTAATTTAGTACGTGATCTTGCATATTAAATTTTAGTATAAAAAAGAGTTTCCCCAAGTTAGTAAAGACATCTTGAAAATAATATTTAACTTCAAGATAACATTACCGGAATTTTTTGTTACTTAATTAGTAAATGTGTTTTTATTTTACTTTCAAATTTATTATGCAAGATCAAAATAATTAACCTAATCAATGAGTAAATGTCTCAGCGGTTTTTTTTTAATAATCAAATAGTCAAAATCTCGTATATGTTATACAAGAAGCATTTAAGGAGAATATTTTTAACATTAATTTTAGTGTATTAAATGTTAACACTATTCGTTGACTCTTATATTGAGCAGGGTTATAGCACGTACAATATGTAGTAAAAGCTTCCAATGCGCTGAAATGTGTTGTTATGCAGGGAACATTGGTCTAAAGAGCATAGGATCATTTACTGTATAATCTGTCTAAAAGCAATGTTCCTATCCTATTTAATATTTACAATTTTCTAATGTCATTCTTTTAGACAGGCTAGAGCCTGCGAGTCTACTGAATTCAGAAATACAATCATACAATTTGAATAAATTCCCTTTTAAAAAAGTCAAGAGTAATTCATGAAGTCTTAATTGGATAAGAAAGTCGGGAGTCTATAGATGAATCAAACACATTCTAGTAACAGAACCAAAAACGAGTATATGTAACTAGAATTATAAGAGGGAAAAAACGTACCGTTATCAAGGGGGTCTTTACTGTAACGGTTTTCCTAGTGGAAAAATCTATGCTAGGCTCATCTTTCCTAGGGATATTTTTATGCAAGGTACATCTTTCCTATGCGAAATTGTATGCCAGGACCATCTTTCTATGAGAAAGTTTTTCCCCTTCCCTTTTTTCATTAGGAAAGTCTATAGATGGGAGTCTATGCTTCAACACTGGTTTTTTATGTTGTTTGAAATTTTATAATTGTAAAAATAACTTGCAAAAAAAGGATTACCTGATGTTATTAATGTACCTTATTTTCTCTTGACATTTGGCATAAACTTTCTAGAATG
>WFKH01006014.1:30607116-30628547 GCA_016163765.1 Magallana hongkongensis
AATGTACCTTATTTTCTCTTGACATTTGGCATAAACTTTCTAGAATGTGTCTTCATTACTCAAAATACGACCTATGCAGGCGAGAATTCATAGTTCTTATAAGAATATGCCTATATATTATGCTTATATTTATTCCCATTTAAACAAAATTTTGAAAATTTTGTGTTGCGCTTAAACACCTCAAATATATCGCAGTATAAATACGATGCTTAAATAAATTAATGTCAATTTTGAACCATATCATTGTTCTTATTGTTGATGCAGATGAATGACGACGAACCTCGTAAACAGATGGCATACTTATTAAGAAACTATAGCATGGATAATATGAAACGTAATTGGATGTATTTATTCAGCGAAGTAAGTATTGCTTATCTGGATATTTCATGTCATTGTATGCTTACCCTTTTATACTTTTATACTTGGTGTCAATTTTCTGTTCCGCTATTTTTTATGTTATTTTTTCAAATCACTAATAGAAAAAAAAATCAAAGACTTTCTCATTAGGAACATTGTAACAAAAAGTTACCAAATAACAAAATAAAAGGCTATGAATTATACATATACATACAAAGTTTTTCAGTTATTATTTATTTTTCCTTCTAGCTTCAATGTTGTGGATTAATATCTGGTTATGATATTTCTGATTTTATAACAATATCTCTTGGACATTATCCAATTACTTGCTGCCGAACGACATTATATGATACAACAAACAGTCAAATAAGTTCTAACAATGTAATAGATGGACAGTTTTGCAACTTGATACAAAAGGTAAGTAAGATATGTCATAAAACAGTTCATATAAAACATGCGATAACGGTAACGCTTTAAAAATAAATTTAAATGTCTAGATATTTTTTGACTGTCATTGTAGGGATGTCTGGAAAAGTTAACTGAAATTTTTCAAATTTACACAACTGGGTTTCTTGTCACAACGTCGATGTCCATAATTTTCGGGGTGAGTTTAACAAAGAATCATTTTTTTTCAAATCAAAAGAGATTTTAAAAAAGAGAAAGATACAAATATAAGGTTAAATGTGTAAATACTTTTTAATACACAAATGCAATAAACTTCACCAAATTTCGCTTATGTACGCAAAATAAAAATGAAAATAATGTTCATTTAAAAATATTATATCCACTAGATACCTGATATTTTCCCCTCTATTCCTTATGAAAATCGATTGTTATTCGTACAGTTATAAACTGCCAAGCCATCTTCGCGATCGAGTAATGTGAGTACTATTTATAGTACACGCATTTGTTGAAAAATGCATCGTTGAGAAAATTAAATGTCAGCTTATTTTCAGATAGCTATGAAAAATAATTTTCGCTTCGTTTATTATTGATACCTTTCAATACTTTTTGAGGATTATTTTTGATCAATCAAAAAATTAGAAAATATTTAGAGCACTAACTCCACGAACTTGCAAGGACTGACCTCAGATTTCGAGGAAATTGTAGTTACCATGGTAACCTTTGCATGTGTAGCGTTCTGATCGACAATAATGATCATATTAACATATGTAAAAAGCAACAAGTGGCACCCACTAATCAACTATACAAGTTGAAAATACGTCCAAAACAAATTGGAATTTGAAAAAAAAAGTCCAATGTTATTATTATTATTATTAACAAGAAGTTGTTGTAATTTGATTTGCTTTGAAAAGAACCTTATCAAACCTTGCTAAAATTGGTTTGAATTTTTAATTCATATCTTAATCGGGTGCTATTTATTATATAACACAACGAATATATGAAAAATCAATCCTTAAACTCTACAAAAAGCAATTAAGATTTTGTATAACTGTTTTTTTAAACTGATTTTAATAACTGTGTCTTTCAGAGTATGGTAATTGTGTTTACCACAGCACAGTTGAAATCCATTTATTCAACTGATCTTAAAAAAGCAGGAATACCTGAAGATAATGTAGTTGACCGAAATTACATCGGCAAGCGTCTCATCACATACTGTAAAATGTGAGTCCATAGTAATGAACAATCATTTTAAAATAAACCATGATTTATTAATTTGCCCAAATCGGATACAAAGTTATCTGTCTTCTCCATCTAGAAAATACTGGTAGTAATTGTTACTGTCAAGGATGGGATGTTCGAATGTTTTTAGTCCTAGAGTGTTTGTAAAACCCCAAAATTAATACAGTATCGTTAAAGGTTTTAAAAGTACTGTTTAGTGTGTAATATTTAAGATTTTTTTTAATGAAAAGTACAAAAGGAGATTAATATCTGTACAATATAAAAGTATATTATAATGCAAATCATTTTATTCAAGAAAAACTGCATCTGAAATTTTAAATAGTGAATATAATGTAATTAAATACTTAAGAAAGAAATACCTGCGTTTTTTGATGTACATTGACAAAATAGCTAGATTTTGTATGTCACTATTTAATTAGCTATGGTAAAAAGAAAATGTATCAAATGCAGGAACAGATATGAAGAATGAATGTTAGAACATTTTATTTTTTTTATTTCTTAGGAACTGGGAACATGTAATTCCTATGATTGCTACCATTCTTTGCATTGTAAGTATAAAGGTAGTCACGACGCGCTTCTGTTGCAAAATAGAACTATCTACAAGAGTAAACAACCAGTTTTTATTTAATCTTTTTTAATTAAAGTGGGGTTTTCTTTTTCTCTGATACAAATTTAATCTAATTTAATATTTTAACACAATTTTACAAGTTTATTATTTCTATATTATTATAAACCATTTTAGGAAAGTCCACTTGTCGTAATATTTTTTGATGTATGTTATGTTTGTCGCGAAATGTATAACAATGTAAGTGTGTAAAAATTTGCTTTGACTCTTTCAGATCTTTGGAAGTGCCCTATTGATAGAAGGATTTCTGTTTAAATATGATTCTATATTTAACCACCATATAATAAAGGAGGTCCTTTTTAACAACATAACATTTGAAGGATTGTCTTTTACTGACATAAGACAGTCGCAGTGTTCTTTTATGTTTGCTTCCGGAACAGTCTTGGTAATCTTTTGTGGAAGTGGGATTTTTATGTTAAAGACAAAATCAAAATATCTTTATATTATCGTAAGTATTACCTTTTTTAAAATTAACAAAAATGTCATAATTATATATTAATAAGCATTGAAAATCTAGTTTGAAAAATAGAGATAAATAAAAACTAGAAGGAATGTAAATTTAATCATTCATACGAAAGTTTTTAGAACAAAATTTTAAAGATTAACCGAATAAAAATTAAAGGGAGTAAATAAGAGATTTTTTAAATTTACAAATACCAAAAACAAATACGCCTGAAGTGCGTGTAAATTAAAAACTCATGTAATAATAGAACCGAAACTATTCATACGTGTATTTATATATGTACAATACATATTTATGAACAGTAATTTATGACAGTCTTTAGAAAAAAAATCTCTTTTATACATTATAATTGCAACAATCAACATATTATGCCTTTGTAAACGATATCTTTATAAAGTTTTCACCATGGGCACAACTCATTAGGGATAAAAACTGCAGTTCTGGAAGTTGCTTTTCAAATCCAACATATTCATTGACACCAAGTATTTCCAAAATTTTTAAGTATCTTCTCTATCGCCTAGAAAGTTTAAACAACTTTAAACAAGGTGCATATATTTATTTGTAGCTGTATTACATAATGGATTTGTTTTACAAAGTTTTTATTGATAAAACTTGTACTTTAATTTAATTAACAATCTATTTAAAGGATCATCTTAATCTTCCACATCTTATAAGAGCTTAACTTACTATGTATTTTACTGAAAAGACACATCAGTCATACAGTAAAAACAACATGCCATTGTTTTTCGTAAACCATTTTTGAATATTTCTTTTTGTTAAAAACTAATATACAATTGTTATCCAACACAAAAAATAGCTTATATTTCTTAGCCTTTTGTGACAAGTTCTTGGTTGCAAAAAATTTTCAGTTACATGGACATTAGATATAAAACTATGAATTAATTCAATTTCCATATACAAAGATAATTTTTGTATAATCGATTACATATTGCATAGATCACAATACTCAAGCATTTTGCTTAATATGCAGCAAATGGTGTTTGTGAGTCTTGTGCTGGCGTTGACAATCATTGGGATAGGTCTATGGGGGAAAATAAAAGATTCGGTAAGTTTTATGGAACACTCACCTCTACAGTATTATTCATTAAATTTATGATATTTTCTAGTATACAAGTATGTTTTGTTTTAGATTTTTGCTTTCAACTTCATTTATTTTCTAGATTAGTAACCAACTGCAAACTGAAACAAAGTATTTCCTGAACAGGTTTGGTTACGATTCCTCTAGACAATTTGCACACTTACATACCTCAGAAGGAGCTTTGAACAATCTTTTTGCTATGGTATTTACATTTATCTAATTCAGCATTATAATGGTGTTTTAAAAAATTATCTATAAGATTGCAAAATCTTTCCACTTATAACAAAAATACCGATTGACAATTGTAGACCTTCTATTTAGCTAGTTGTCAATGAATATTAATTTCTTCCTGACTTCTGCCATCAATTTTCTATCAATTTTTGTATTTTTTCATGTTTTATTTAATATTATACGTAGCATATGACTTAATGGGAACTCAAATTTTAATCTTTGCTGATTTTGTGAAATGAATTGAACAAATTGTATAAAATAAATACAAAATAATCAGAGGCAAGTTACGAGTATTTCTCCTTAAAATGTAATGTTTTAAATAAAAAACAAACGCCATTGTCTTTTTTCTATACCTGTTGTAATGATAATACAAATGTATGAGGTTAACGTTGAAATCTTTGAGATATACATTCTATAACTCTTTTGATTTATTTTTTAAATTATTCCTCTTGTGTGTCATTTTGTTTTTCGAAATAATACACGAGAATGTTTGTAAACAAATTAACAATATCACATTGAACATTTTTTTTTTTATAAATTTAACTTCTGAGATTATATTGCTGCCAGCTTATAATTTGTTTAAAAATGGAGAATTTTTTTTTCGAATTTCCTCTGTTTAAATAACAAATCTACCTCAGTACTAATTATGCCTGTAACGCAATGGACGCGTTCAGACGAATAGGCCGTAAAGCGATGCAAATGACATGCAATTTGAGGCCAAAATTTTTTCTTATACTTATAAAACCTTAGCATTATTTCAAAAACATACTGTGGAGACATTTGACGCCATAGATTTTTTTTAGGCATTTAGACACTTTTAGAATTAAGTTCATCTCTTTACTTGCCTCAGTCGTTCTCTTCATCATTCTCAATAAATCCTTAAAGTGAAATATAGTATTAACGTACAGATGGACATACCGGTATTTGTTATTAGGGTTATGCCTATCAAACTTCATTTCACCGATATATGTTACAGGCTGAATGCTGTGGACTTACGTTTTCTGATGGTAGAGAATTTTCTCTAGGAGGAGGAGATAAAATCCCAATTTTTTGTTGTAAAAGCAATCCATTGACAGAACCATCTTTATTAAGAAATGACAATTGCACAAAAAAATTGGAGTCAAGTCTGCGACACAGGACGGTGGTGAGAGTCGTACACATTAATGGGACTTGATCCTGCAATCAAAATTTTTGGTTTTGAGATTTTTTAAAAGTATTTTCAGTACATAGACTATCAGCTTATTTTTTTCAAACCGTAACAAAAGTGATGGATCAATAATGTTTCTTGTTAGCGCTACTGAGCTTTAAAAATTTGAAACTTGCAGGCCAGGCGTTTTCCCTCTATAATTGATCTGTTATGGTACTTAATGCAGCTTATTCCTTGTAAAGTATATACATTAAAAAAATAATGAGAAAAAAATGTTCCAGTTAACTATAAACAGTCAATAGTTGACTCTTTGCACTCAAAACTTTCTAAAAATAAGGGTTTAAAAAGCAATTTTTAATTAAAAGTTCATTCTCAAATTACAACAAATTGATGAGAAAAAAACACTATATTTGACAGACATATTTGTTTATTGCTAACGTTTTTAGAAATAGCGTAAAATAAAGAAATTGGTGACTAAATGGGTAGTTCTTTTTTGTTCAATAAAATTCATGAAAGTTGCTTAAAATGTTTTAGAAACCAAATGAAGATATCCCTAAGATATATGCATAAATGGCGAAAAGCTTTATGGTCATTAAAAACTAGATTTATAAAAACTTTCTGTACTATGAATATTTATGTTAAAATTAGAAAAGTATCATTTTCTTATTATGTTTCAGATAGAACGCCATTGCCGAGTTGAGCAAGGGTAGACCAATGAAATTTTAACTATAATGCACTTCATTTGAAAAGCTTGTTGATTTCATACATTGTTTATAAGAATAAATGTTCATGAAGATGGAAAAACTTTATTTAAATAACTTTGATTTTTCAAGACCAATGAAATTTTTACTATATGACACTTCATATGAAAAGCTTGTTTATTTCATTCATTGTTTAAAAGGATAAATGTTTAGAAAATGGAAAATCTTATTTCACATAATTATCTTTGATTTTTCAGGCATGCAATGATGCAATTTTGACCAGACTGGATTACTACGACACCTCTTTTTTCTGCTTCACCTCGTTGACAATTCTCTGTTTAGTATGTAGACCTAAGAAATGTTTCATGGCTAACATTATTTAATTAATAGTCTCTAATGATATCCAAAAATGTCTGAGATGTTAAAACGCTAATATTGAATTAAATTATGATAATATTTTCCAGCTTTTTATTATTAAATCATCAAAACAGTTTTTGAGCTCTATTTGTCCGGTGTCCGTCTGTCCATTCGTCTATAAACGTTAACATTTTCTAACAGCTTCAGAAAACAACAAGACTTTGCACAAAACATTTATGGGTAAAGAAGGGCAACTATTTTATTGCAGGGGTCCAATTATTTTATGAAATATTTAGTTACAATCACTTACAAATTAAATTTGATATTATAATTGTAAAAGTCATAAGAAAACAAGCTACATGTGGTTTTCTTTCAAATTAAGTCATATCTTAATATCTGTGTGGGTATGACATGAATTCAGACATCCAAGTACAATTTAGTAACATCCAATTAGTAACCATATGCACTGTAACATTTACATATACTGAAAAAAAAATGACAAAGAAATGCTGAAAAGGAACATACTTGTGACTAAATTCTAGTATCTATAATGTAAAGGTTAGTTGGTATGGAATAAATTTTGTATGAGAATCCTGCATCATGAAAGAATTGAAAGAGAAAAATTCTGAACCTAATTGCATTTATGCTAAGCAAACCACTTAATTAGTAAAATGTAACCCGATCCTAATTTTAGATCAAAACTTAACTTAAGGCTGCTGTTTACTGTTTAAATGACTGTATCCTTATGAATAAATTTCATTTATTTAGTTAAAACTAGTTAGTAATAAACTTGGAGAAAAATTATTGTTGATAAGGGGAGCGATGTGGTAAATGAGTCTCTAATTAGTCTATACGATTTAATATTTTACCACTTTATTTCAGGTAATTCAATTATCATTTTACATATATCGATTGTGTAAAAGGAACTTCACTCCCTTCGAAAAGGAAAAATACTTTAATCTGCTTAAAAGTCAAGGAGGATACAGGTAACAGCTTTAAAATAGATTTCATTGACTGTAGTCATTCTGCATGCATATGGTACAATATGTGTTTACCTTAAAAACGACTTCATACCAGTAATTGATTTTTCCAAGCCATTTTATTTTCTTATTCATTAGAATATGCAAACATTTTTTTAATTAATCAGTTTAGGAAAAAAAAATATTATGATTGATATTAAAAAATGAAACACCTGAGTGTACGATGAAGGTAATATAATATTCTGAACAAGCAAATATAGTAACGGGAAACAAGTGTAAAATTTAAAAAATATGAATGTATTCCTTTAGCATTTGTGGCTTCGACCTGCATAAACAAGAATAAAAGCAATCTTATAACAATCGTTTAGAAGGATAGTCCCTTTGTTTCGTGAACCTAAGAACTTTCAAGGTTTGGATGATTTTCGATTTTTACAGTTATTTGTGAATATTCTTTCTCCGACCCTTCATGAGTTTATTTACGTTTTTAGAACACCTTTTCTATCTAAATATCAGTTATATGTAAAAAACAAAAAAAAAAAAACAAAAACAAAAACAAAAATTAGTCTTTTAAAATGTAATGCGTAAAAATCAACGTTTGGGTTTATATTAAAAAGGTATAAATAGACTATATCCTCAGTATATTAGTTCATGTAATCATCTATGATTTTATATTCACAATTCGTTAATAAGGTAGTGATATCTGATATTGATAAAATGCCTCATATTTTTTGATTCTGTTGATAATCATGGTCCTAAGAATTGTAGACAATTTGATTGTCAACCGGTTTTATAAATACTAAGGTCGTTGCGGGAACTTGTACGTTTTCTTTCTTAAAAGAATATCAGAAAATGTCAGAATTTTCATTATTTAAAATACGTTCTATTGATTGAAATCCTGTGTAAATTTTATAAATTTATTTTTTATAAAGAAATATTTCATTTTAGACCTAATATCAATTATTAGAGGCAGGTAACATTAACCCTCCGCGGCTGATGCCGCCTTGCAACTGCCCGGCATCTGCTGGACGCGCAGTGGCAATGTGTACAAAGCATATCTACTGGTCATCTGACAGACAGACAGACAGACTAACCCGTTCCAGACCTTTAAATACATATACATGTACATGCCTTAAATGATAACACTTGTGTTAAGTTCAAAACATTTATTATTACTGGAGGCACAACTGAACACATAGACAACATTTTCAACCTTGCAAACATGAGTGGTAGTAGAAAAGGCCGGAATTTTTTGTGGGGGACTGGGGATACCTACAAGAGTACCAAGACAACTATGGGCGCTCAGGGGGCCATGCCACCTGGTTTATACATTACTTACCAGACTGTGGCCTCCCCCCGCTTGTGCGAGGTGGAGGCGGAACCAACCATGACAGGCCATGAACCACTAATATCAACATATCAGGTTATTTGTTTTATAAACACTTGCGTATAACATTCCGTCCACACCCCCATGCGTTGTGGCAGGGTGGGGGAGACAACCAGGTTATGAGGCCATTTGATCACAACATACACCAAAGTAGCCTGCAGTCCCCGCCATATGATATAGCCATCTAGCTATATCCCCCACAAATATTCTGAACATGTAGATGAAACTTGGCCGACAGACAGGCTAGCTGAGCGGGGTACACATTAGTACTTTTGTTTAAAAACATGTGTAGAGATGCTTGTAAATTATTAAAGTGAATTTCTAGACCTGTGTTTGACAAGTGTGTACCATCATGTCTTAATAGTTGTATTTTTGTGACCTGTGATCTTTATGGTTGGGTCATGGTTGATGTAACAACCACTAACTTCAGAAGTAATGAATTTTTTGATGGCCTTGTTGACTTTAATTCTTTTGGTGTTTATCTTTCTTCCTGCCGAGGGTGGGACACCGTGCCAATACCATTTTGGCAACATAGATGAAAATATTAATGTAGTACCCGGAAGGAGCACATTATAGCGTTGCAGGCTGCACTGTATTTTGTGGATCAGCTGTATGCCTGTTAAATCTGGTGTTGTCATGTCTTCAGAATGGAGAGATATGCAATGAAATGTAACAGTTGTGTAACTGGCAATGGCCACCAGGTATTTTTAAAGTTGTATTTTGAGAGAAACTCATGAAATTTGTTTAGGGCAGCTGAATATGCTTTGTGTGTTGATGGTGCTAAAGAACTATGCAATAATCTATTTACTTCCCATTTTAAGTTTTCCAGATGTAGGTAGGTAGAGGCGTAGGCTGTGGGTCTGCGTGTGGTGCTAATCGCCTAAATCTTCTCCGCTGTGAACGAGATAAGGGGTCGACTATAAAATTTTGTTTTGTGAGGATGTGTGATGCCTTAATGCAAATGTTTGACTTAAGGCAAGTTAACACAAGCTTTCGAATCAGGTTCATAACCCTATCAGAGTTGGATATAGATTGGTTGATAACTTCGAAAACTGCCATATTGTCAATATGAAATAGGAGCTTGGAGTTCCAAAATTCCAAGAAAGTCATATCCCTGGTGATACCTTGTTCTGCCCTAGAGGTTTGCCAGGACCCATGTGCCCATTTCCCTTTAAAGTAAATACCAAAACCCCCATTTTGTCCCCCTGCACTATCAGTTAAAAGTTCAATTGTGTCGTTATGTACCCATGGTTGAAAAAAATGGCATATATGCCATTGTAAGATTTCAAAAATTCCTGCTTAATTTTAAGGTCCGCTTTGATTTTTTTTGTAACTCTGATTCTGATTCAAAATAAGAAGTCATCTAGGTAATGAATGATAAAATGGTTTTGAGAGTACTTCTGAGTAACTCAATGTAGGAATGATGCAAACTTGTCAAACAGTGCACAGCCTATTGATGACCCAAAAGACAACATTTTATCAAAATAATATTTTCCTTGGAATCTAAATCCGAGCAGATCAAAATCACCTTGTGATACAGAAAGTAATCGAAAGGCCGACTTAATGTCAGTTTTTGCTAAAAATGCACCCCTACCCGCTAAAGCAATCATTTCTGCCACTTGGTCTATATTACAATACTGTATTGAGCATGCTGTGGGATCAATAAAGTCATTATTAGATGAATTTTCTGGGTAAAAGAGATGGTGAATAAGTTGCATGTCCCATTTTTTTTTGGTACAAGGCCTAGCGGAGAAACCTGAAGGTTGGAAAATGGTGGTAAATCAAAGGGGTCAGCCACTCGTCTCAAAACCACTTCTTTTTGAATTTTGTTTTTGGCCATTAGTAAATTAACATGTAAGCTGAGGAGGTTGTTAGACCTCTGAGGTAATCAAGGACCCATATATTGAAGCTTAAAACCATAAGAAAACCCGTGCCAAAAAAAACAGCTATCCTTATATCCGCCAGGTGTTTACAAAGCTTTTGTAAATTAATCGGTGTTGTGTCTGAAGAATATAAAGAACCATTATTTTGAGCATCTGTTACTTGGGTATTTGTCTCCGCATTTGCTGCATGCATGTCTGTTCCTGCACTTTAGCTTTTTTCAGTAGTGATGGGTAAAACTCGATTGTGACATCAACGCAGTGTAATATAAGAAACAAGTACATGTACATAGGTCATATCCACTTCATGTAAATAATATAATATAATGAAAATATATGCAATACATGTCCGTGAAGCTTGTGTTTTCTTTGTAGACTTTCAGTCGTTTTTGAGTGGAGAACACTATTTCTGTTTCTTGTAATGGTAAGTTGCACATTACAAATTTATCAACTCGGAGTTATATATCTGCAAACATTTTCTTTAGTTGTATTTATTTAAATTTTCTTATCACTAGATATCCTCAGTTAGCATGGTCGTTTTCGGAGTTCTTTTGAAACACGACGATAAAATGACCGGTGATTCTGTACAACACCTCTACCAGTTCCTTTATTTCCATGGCGCCAACTTCAATGACATTGTGGAGGCAGTGTATCTCAGTCTGATTGTTTTAGGCGTCTCCTCCTTGGTTTGTTGTATGCTGGGATTGTCCGATATATTCAAACTTCTGAGACATACAGTAAAAGAAAAAATTGTAAGTTCATATGAAGTATTTTTACCTTTTGAAAGAAATAACTTAATAATTTTAGTGCAAATTTCTGTGATCAAGTTTTTTTCAATTTGCTTTCAAAATATTTTAGGTCACTTGAGTCACTTGGGGGAGACCTTTTGTCTCTGTTGTCGTCGTGCGTTGTCTTTCGTGCGTCGACCGTTGTCTACTTACCATGTTTAACATATTCCTAAAAAACTACAAGGCTAATTGGTTTAAAGCCTCTCTTAAATAAGAGGGATCTACACTGTAAACTGTAAAATGTATTACTTTACCACAACCGGGGCATCATGGACTAGGCAATATATGAAAAAAGTCAAATTTAAAAAAAAAAACTATTCTTGTCTACTCTATGTTGGCATATTTCTGCACCTTATGTGCAAGTTGTTTAATTCTCAAATATGTTGACATGCAAGATTGTGCGAGATAGATATGTTGACAACTTGACATCCAACTTATAGATCAACAAGATGCACATAGAGATACTGATCTTGCAGGTCAATATCACAAAGTTTCATGTCAAAAAAAAGTTGCACGTCAGGTACACTAGGGAAAATGATGTTAATGAAGGCCTCTACCAAAATAGTGAAATTCATACCCCTTGGGTCAGGAGTTCAGACCCTAGGGAGGGCCAGTATTGTCATATAGTTAAAATTAAATTTTAGAGAATCTTCTTGTCTACTTCCATTTAATTTGAGAAACACTAAATGCATATAATGTCTATGAAGCCCTCAACTAATACAGTGAAACTCATAGTCCCTTGGTCAGTGGTTTAGGGCCTAGGGAGGGGCCAATATAACCATTTATTGAAAATGTATTAAATCTTAGAAAATTTTAGTGGGAGAGCAACTGAATGCATAGTGATAATGTTCATGAAGCCCTCTACCATAGTTGTGAAGTTTATGATCCTTGGTTAGGGGTTCAGTCCCTTAGGTAGGGCCAATATGGCAACATAGTGGAATGTATAAAATTATGTATTTTCTTCTGTACTTTCACAGTCGTGAGGGATAACTAAATGCATTGTTCTTATGTCTATAATGTCCTCTTATTATATTGTCATTTTGTCACTTATTGTATACATAAACCCATAGTAAATACATTATTCCTTTGCCTGCACAATACTATGATAACTTTATAGGGTAAGAAATTCTACTTCGCAAAAGTGCGCCAATGTTATTAATCTCGCAACATTTCATTTGACTTATTGACAAGTAACTATAAAAAGCCTGCAGGTCTTTTTAAAACAAAAGTTTACAATTATTGCACCTGGAGCAAGGGTATATATATTTCGAGATTCCTCCTTCTCTTACCCACCCCTTTTTATGAATTGATGTTTGTTAACATCAAATAATAAAAGCAGAGGTAAAAGTCAGAGGAGTCTCGGATTAGGGTTGACACGAAAATGAAGATTAAAAATGCAAACATGACACTCCGCGACAGGTCCATCTAAGTTTATGGTACACAGGCGATCATCAAGGCCTGTGGGACTCTTGTTTCATTAAAGCAACATTTTTCTTTACATATTTCTACACTGAATTTCTATAACGAAATTATAATTTAATTCTGGCAGTAACGCGCTTTCTGATTGGCTAAAAAATATATTTGTATTGTATCAAGATTGTTGCATACGTCATAGTAATACTAACGTCAAAAACGTATCAATCCTCCTGACGTTAAGTTTGAATATTGTACAATTTGATGTCATTTTAAGGTCAAATGACTGCTTTTATCTACAATTAATAGCAAAAAATCAAATTATAAGGAGCAGTTTATAAAAAAGCGTAAACTGTTCCAAACCATTTTATATCGCATAAAACTAATAAATAATAAATTCATTCCTTAAATCACAAATTTGGACAAATTGGCATGTGACGTATTTTTAAAGATATAATGAAATGCGTTCTTTATGTGTTGCTAAAATTAAATCCTGCACGTATATTTTATATGTACATGTATGTAATGTATTTTTGACTAAGAACAATATAATTATATAGTTTAAAGTTTGATTATTCTTATTCTTCTCAATTAGCTTACATTACGATTGCATGATATGAATTAATTTGGAGTGTTTTCTAACCATTTTAAATCGAATCGCTGAAGATGAGTTGAATACGTTATTCTAATGCATTGTTGATCCAATATCGTTTGTTGTTCAGTCAATTTTAAAAATATGTTTTTAGATTCTCCGACCCTCAGCCTCAACGCCTTTTTTCATCATAAAAATTTTATTTGTCCTTCAAACTTTATAAATGAAATTAAAAGAAATTTATTGATAGTTTCCATGCATTTTACATAATTATTGCAAATTTGCGCACGACGGCTATAATGGAATAAACATACAAGATCAGATCAGATTTTAAAAAATGTATTACTGGTGCAATGGCGGCTCAAACCGGTTTACCTGTACATCTTCGTGGATTTAGTTGAATAACTGATAGTTATTTAACACAAGAAGACTAATTAACTTTGTGTATATAAAAGACAGACTTATTGTACGAATAAAAAAAATGCATATAATTTAGAGTTGTCGAACATAGCTGTGGATCGGAGATCATTAAACGTTTACTTTCATTTCAATATGAAAAAATAATATTTAAGTATTTGCATTTATACCTTTAGCTGATAACATTTCATCATTCATAGATTAATACTCAAAAAATAAAGATTAAAAGATATAGCTAATTACAGTGAAAACAATATAAACTTATTATTAAGAAAAATAAAGCTCAACCTTTTCATCAGGCGCTAAAAAGTTCGTACACTTGAGTTCCTAGATTACTCTCCGTCAACTGCTTGCATTTTTTCTTTCAGTTGATCTTGCTTATATGAATATGTACGTTTATGTTAAACGTCTTGAAATGATCACTATTACTTATGTATATTGGATCATTTATGTTCAAGTATTAATTTTATTAACTGAAAGGATGTTTGTAATAGAATTTATATGATCATTCGTTTTTACGTAAAAAAAAAATTTCCTTTATCATATAAGTGCACTACATAAGCATTTTAAGGTCAGACGCGACCTAACTTCCATTGTTTTCTATTTTTTCCTCTCTCCACAATGTGAAGATTTCCACTAAGTAATTCCATAATTATATTTTCATGTTATATGATAAATTTTATTTAGATACAAAGTGTTCAATGGAAAATATATACTATGACTTTATTTATAAAGATTCAAATGCATTTTGCATGTTATTTTAAGGAAAATTCTAAATATTCTAGCTCCAAAAATAGCCTGGTAATGTACCCTGAATTTTTGGGAATTAACAGGTTTAAATGTGAATAAATAAGGAATAATATATCAAGGAAAATTATATAAAATTGAGGAACGTCTCGTGTGTCCTTAAATGTTTGCTGTTATTTTTCTCTTTTTTCGCCAGTACATTGTTGTCCTGTTCATTTTGATTCCTGCAAAGCTCACCTGTGTTTTTCTTTTAGAGTCAATTCATTCAGAGGTAATTTTTTTGCTCGATTTTTTTTAAATTTTCAGATGATTCTGGTACTTGTTAATTACGTAATCAATGAAATTAAACAATTATAAATAAATAAAATGTATTTATACATATTATATAATTTTCTGTTGCAGATTGATACTTATTCAAACAGTACAAACTACCAGTTATTAAATATGGATCGACAATTTTCAAACAGTTATTCCAGTTTATTTATCCATCTAAATAATTTTTATCGTCAGGTAGGAATTTTGAAGATTTGTTTGAAAAAGAAATTGTAAAAAATGTTCATATTTCATTGAAAAAATGTACTGAGGAACTATCATCAAAGAAACATTCAACTGTAAGTTTACAATTAACATATTAAAACTATTTTTAAATTAGTAGATTTGATGAAAATGACGTACAATAAGGTTTTGACAATTTTATAAACTTTAACTAGTTCGATTGCTGTGGATCTACTGGATCACATGGATTTCGAGATCTTGTTAATTATGCTGGATATGGGCCGGTGCCTGGATACCAACCGTATGCGTGTTGTCAAGGTTACGAGGACTGGCAAACGAATTCTTTATCTTCTACGCATTGTGAGAAAAAGGTAATATTCTTTATATCCTATCTCAAAACTATTGCACTTTGTGACATTTATAATTGTTCCATACCTTGTCCATTACAATTTAAATACATTTGACTCAAAACTTCAATATTTAATTCGATTATCTGTATACAATGTGATGAAATCTGAAGTTAAAGAATTTTTATATTTACGTTCATCACAACACAATTTGCTAATAATATTAATTTCAGGCGTGTGGTGGAGAGTTCCTTACTAGCGTAAAGTATTATAGTTACGGATTAATGGCATCCATGTCAATTACAACAGTGTTTGAGGTATTTCAAATTCTAACAGAACATTATCAATATTTAACAATATTAATGGTATTCGAAATTTATGCAGAACATATTTCTGATATCTCACAGAAAGTGTAAACAAGCTTAGGTGGCACGGGACAGTTTTTTTGATACATTTCATTGTAGCCAGGGGATGTGTGTCTTCGGAACTCTGTAACTAGAATTTCCTCAGTTCCCATTGAGCACAAATACCTTTAATTCACTTGTTATAGGGTCAATCACTAATTTCTGAAGAAAATTACTAGTCAAAACCTGTAAAATTTTCTACATACTGGATTTTATGAGATTTTGACCCTTTCATATTTTGCTAATTTTTCATGATTTTTCAGCTTTTTAGACCTCCCCCAGTTAAATACCTGCAAAGGGTTGACCTTCCGTACCGTGTGCATGTTGCACCATCATATGTCAGAAACTTACCGGTGTATAGTTTACAATGTCCCATCCACCTACTTTTCGTGTTATTTTACCTCCCGTCTGTCACTTGCAATTTCACTGTGTAAAGTCAACACAACAGTCATAGCCGCGGTTTCGCATTTTACTTCTGATTCTCGTGTACCTAACATATGGGGCCTACATATTGCATGTCAATTTCAACAAGAGACATCCCTCTAACTAATGATAATCATTAAAAATCATTTCATGAATTTTAGCAACACTCATAAGCCTTCAAGTACAGCAACTCTCAATTTTACAAAAATATTGACGGGTACTTTATCCGAAACTGTCCCTTGCTACCTTACATGTGTGTTATGTGCAAACTTGCTTCATCATTAACATCGCATAGAAATATAATTGTCTGTGTTTCTATTTATGTAAAATAATATATAGGAGAAGCGCTCCATCAAAACAATAAAACCGACTAACAGAGACCTGTTTTAAGGAATAAAGCGGTACGTGTACATTGTACATTTATATAGTAATATCAGTGAATCGAGGATATCTTGGGACAGAGTATAATAGTAATTTAGCCCCTATATTTGGGCGAGGGTAAGAAAACGTGACAGAGGGCGAGACTTGCCGAGATAAACGCACGAGGCTATACTGGGTCATTGAGCGAATATAGCTTTGGTTTATTGGGTTACCTTTATTCGGTCAATGCAAGGGGAAGTTGCAGGATAAATATAAAATACATGGTTACTATCTTGAAATATAAGCTATATTTGGGCGAGGGTAAGAAAACGTGATAGATGGCGAAGCGTGCTTGTTTTCGACCCGACCCCCAATATCGCTTATATTTCAAGACAGTTTTCGTGTATTTTGTTTATCCTGCAACATAATATCACATTTTACGCCTCAAACGAGCTAATTTCGACAAATTTTGCTGCATATCTGCAGTTGAAACCATGACGTCATGGCGTAAACGAAGCAAGAAAGATGACGTCACGATGCATTTGAACGTCAAATAAATGCACGAGGCTACTAGTATATTGGGGCATTGACCGAATATAGCTTTTGTTTATTGGGTTATCTTTATTCGGTCAATGCAAGGGATAGTTGCAGGATAAAAATAATTAACACGCCAAACTTGATCACGGCGTATAAACACAAGTTAACGTCATCACGCGTTCTTCATAGATTTATTATTGTAAAAATAAATGAAACGTTGGAACTTATTTAACAATTTTGATATGTGCTAATGAAAAGTAATCGTTTAATCATTTAAAATATTCGATAATAATAAATATTTTCTCGACAAAGTTTCTGGCACTATGTTTTTAGTCGCGGAAGTGAATAAATAACATGTTAATATGGCTGTTAAATCTATTATTCATATCCCTGACAAAGAGTGTATACAATTGTTTTAAAAAGACGATACACAAATATTACACACAAATAAACAACAATATAAATATAAATATAAGCATTGAATGCTTATTTTTAATATCGATGGTCCTATAACACACTATGCCGTGCTGACAAAAATAATGATCATACGTGGTGCTATAGGACCGACGATGTTTAAAAATAAGCTTTCATTGCTTAATTGAATAGCTTATGATATTTAGAAAAAATATTACAAATGTCTGAAATGATTCATACTCCTAATTAATAAAATATAAAGAAGAACACAAACGCTAAAGTAGCCCCTAAAGTGCGATAAAAATAATAATGAACAGACGTTGGTAAATTCATGTGTTTAAAAATCAGTTTGTGTGTACAATATTTTGTGATAATATTTCTTCATTATTATCTATAACGTGACAAAACAGCATGATATGTAAGTTATATCACAAGGATCATACTTCTTTTAAAATTACAAATTATGGATTAGAATGTTTTTCAATTGTAGATCATTTACCTTATATTTTCCATGTATTACCTTCTGCGTTTTAAAAACCAAGAACAACGTGAGATAAAATCATGGATATCAGAACTTTTAAAGTAAGTTCAACAAATAATAATACCAAATCACACATCAAAAGATTATACATATAACCTTTTGAGATCTAAGTATTATTTTTATCTCTTGATTGCCATTTAAAAGTTGCAAGACTATAACAAAGGTAACTTTGATGTATATAGACATGCGAACCTATATAGCAACAACATATCTTATCTGCTTACCTTTATATTGTTTCGTAATTTTAGAAAACTTTGTTCAGGAAAACAGTTGTGTGGATTGGCATGTGGAGTGTTAAAAATGGTTGGTTCATGCATGATATACTTTTCGATCTATTATGGTGTTTGGTTTGGATTTTCTATATAATGGGTATACGACTATTATATATTTCAACACATTTTGTAGATGTTGTCTATTGGATTTTTGGCGGAAAGCGTTGCTCTCCGATATGATGAGATATTTGCCAACAAGCAGATCTATTTCCTGTTTGCAAGAGTATCCATGGCGGGAAATTCGTTCACCACGAACCTAGATATTTTCAGATGGTTAATGGCTACATCCGGGGGTCTCCTTCTCCTTGATTCTATCTATTCATTTCTAACGATTTACAAAGAATCAAAAATTTTGCATGCCATAGTGAGTACAGATCAAATATCATATGTTGAAGTCTTTCTTGATTAAAAAAATCGATTTATATTTTTTCTGGCAGCTTTTTCGTTCACCTTAAGGGGGATGTGCGGCCATCTTGTACATTTCAGAATAAAAATGTAAACATTTCTAGAACTGGCTTGTTTCTGCCCAAAACTGGCCAAAACCGTTGTCAACAGATGAAAAAGCAATGAATATATGGTCTACATGTTGTTTTGTATGCAAGTAATGCGTACAAAAACAAAATAATGCCTTTTTAAACACAGAGAACAGCTGAGAACTGCGCAGCTGCAGACTTATTTTGAAGATTTAAAAACCTAAAAAAGTAAGAGAGGGGTTTATTGGTGTCCTCTCTACAACCGTTTGTTGAGAAAAAGGTTGAATCTTGCACATTAATGTAGTAACTTTGCCTCAAAATAAGGTACCCTATTTTTATCAGTCGGCATGGTATTTATTTTTAGAACAAGAAAATTCCAGTCTATACATAGAACTCCTGTGTCTATGGAGGCACATTGGCGTTATATTTTCATCGAAAAATATAAATGTCTTTTCAAAACAATCTGTGTTGAATGTCACAGACATCTCTTAACCTGTTCCAATGTTACTTTTTTTTAGTTCTACAAGTGTAAATTCTTTTTAGAATAGGGTAGGGGTCCAAAATATTAATTGTCTTAAATAAAAAATAATACATATATTTTTCAATGAAAATATAACTTCAATGTACTCCCATAGACACAGACAAAAATATCTCGTGCGAATTGATGGTTTTTGAGACCCATCTTAAGAATAGGGTACACTCTTTTGAGACACAATTACAACTTAAATCAGCAAGCTTTGACCTTTTTCTCAACAAATGGTTGTAGAGTGGACACTAATTACCGCCTCACATATTTTTTTCAGAATTTAAAATTTAGAAATTAAGTCTGTAGCTGCGCAGTTCTAAGTGATTGAAAAAGGCATTGTATGCTCTTGTATGCGTAATTTGCATACAAAACAACGCTTAGAACGTCATACTTATTGCTTTTTTTATATTTTTACTACAGTTTTAATCAGTTTTGGGCAAAAACAAGCCAGTTCAATAAATGTTTACCTTTATATTCTTAAATGTACAAGATGGCCGCACATCGCCCTTAAGTAAATGTTTAAATAAGCTTTTTTCTGATCACATGTCGCTGTCATCTGTTTTTACATGTACGTTCGTATATCCATCTTTTTCCTTTTTGTCCTACATCAGAACAACTGAGCAAATTTCAACCAAACATTCATATCGGATAAGCTGGTATATTGTTTTACAATCATAAACATTCAGCAAGAAATCATCTCGAGTCATTGTCTATTCTTTGCAGACACCTTATAATTTACACACTGTGGACTCAAAAGCATATATTATGCTACATTAAGGATAAAGAATTATTATTTGTATTTTATATTGTGAGCATTATTTATTGATGTAGATCTATATTATCTATATTGACATTTAAAACCTGATCCATGGAAAACTGATGATTCACTGTAGGATCTTTTATCAAAGAACTAGATAAAGTAAGGAAAACGTCCGAAAATGTTATCAAAAAATGCTTTTTGATTAAAACTTACAATTACAGTGAACAAAACATAATGGATTAATATTTGGTAATGATTCATAAATTTATTATATCATGAATCCATGATGTTGCCTCAATGGGAGTTCAAAGTTAAGTGTTAGAATTTAAAGGAAAGTATGAAAAGAAAATTAATATATTTGTACGGTACTCGGTTGAGCTCTGGTCACCATAAACCACTTGTTTTGTTTTTCTGTAATTCTTTCTATGAAGCAACATCTATATTGAATCTCATTCAAATATAAATTTAGAAAAAATATAACATTTAAATACACAAAATTTTTTTTCTATACAGAACATTGTTTTCTGTGTCTTTGGAATGTCTTTCGTCATTTCAAACCTAGGATTCTGGATAGCAGTTGATGTTGAGGTATGTGTAGAGACATCAACAGTACAGAAAACAGACTCTCTTCATCATACTTTGTATTTGATAGTTTCAATATTAAAATGATTTTGTACATTTTACGATTTATTTTTACTGTTGTCCTGATTTGTTTTACAATTGATAATACTATTTTTATTACTTTTTTAGCTCACCTGAACCGAAGGTTCAAGTGAGCTTTTCTGATCACCCGTTGTCCGTCGTCCGTCCGTCCGTCTGTCCGTCCGTCTGTCTGTCCGTCTGTAAACTTTTCACATTTTGACTTCTTCTCTAAAACCACTGGGCCAAATTTAACCAAACTTGTTACAAAGCATCCTTATGAAAAGGGGATTCTAAATTATTAAAATAAAGGGCACAACCCGTTGTAAAGGGGAGCTAATTACGAAACACTGAAAATAGGGTGCATGTTTTTAAAAATCTTCTTCTCAAGAACCACTGCACCAGAAATGCCAAT
>WFKH01006014.1:30628557-30641805 GCA_016163765.1 Magallana hongkongensis
TTTTTAAAAATCTTCTTCTCAAGAACCACTGCACCAGAAATGCCAATATTTATATAAAAGCTTGTAATTATAGTCAAGATTCTAAATTGTAAAAATCGTGACCCCCGAACCAAAACTGCGGTCCCAGGCGGGGTTCAAAGTTTAACATAGAAATACGTTGGAAAAATGTTTAAAAATCTTCTTCTCAAGAACCACTGCACCAGAAATGCCAACATGTACATAAAAGCTTGTATATATAGTAAAGATTCTAAATTGTAAAAATCGTGACCCCCGGACCAAAACTGGGGTCTCAGGAGGGGTTCAAAGTTTAACATAGAAATACGTTGGAAAAATGTTTAAAAATCTTCTTCTCAAGAACCACTGCACTAGAAATGATAATATTTATACAAAAGCTTGTATATATAGTGAAGATTCTAAATTGTAAAAATCGTGACCCCTGGACCAAAACTGGGGCCCCAGGCGGGGTTCAAAGTTTAACATAGAAATCCATAGGATAAATGTTTAAAAATCTTTTTCTCAAGAACCACTGCACCAGAAATGCCAATATTTACACAAAAGCTTGTATATATAATGAGAATTCTAAATTGTAAAAAATGTGACCACCGAACTAAAACTGGGGCCCAAGGTGGGGTTCAAAGTTTAACATAGAAATATGTTGGAAAAATGTTTAAAAATCTTCTGATGAAGAACTACTGCACCAGAAATGCCAACATTTAGACAAAAGCTTGTATATATAGTGAAGATTCTAAATTGTAAACATTGTGACTCCCAGACCAGATCTGGGGCTCCAGGCAGGGTTCAAAGTTTAACATAGAAATAGATAAGATAAATTTTTAAAAATCTTCTCAAGAACCACTGCACCAGAAATGCCAATATTTATATAAAAACTTGTATATATAGTGAAAATTCTCAATTGTAAAAAATGTGACCACCGAACCAAAACTGGGGCCCAAGGTGGGGTTCAAAGTTTAACATAGAAATATGTTGGAAAAATGTTTTAAAATCTTCTTCTGAAGAACCACTGCACCAGAAATGCCAACATTTACACAAAAGCTTGTATGTATAGTGAAGATTCTAAATTGTAAAAATTGTGACCCCCAGACCAAATCTGGGGCTCTAGGAAGGGTTCAAAGTTTAACATAGAAATAGATAAGATTAATTTTTGAAAATCTTCTTCCCAAGAACCACTGCACCAGAAATGCTAATATTTATACATAAGCTTGTATGTATAGTGAAGATTTTAAATTGTAAAAATCGTGACCCCCAAGGCAAAAACTGGGGCCCCAGGCGGGGTTCAAAGTTTAACATATATAAGAAAAATGTTTTAAAATCTTCTTCTCAAGAACTACAGTGCAACAGTTTGGGATATTACTATGCATACATCCCTGGCAATTGTAGATTCTAAAGTGGTAAAATCGTGACTCCCAGTTCTATACTGGGGCACCAAGAAGGGTTCAAAGTTTAACATAGAAATATATTGGAAACATGTTTAAAAATCTTCTTCTCGAGAACTACAATGTCACAGTTTGTGAGACTACTATACAAGGATCCTCAACTAGTGGAAATTCTAAATTATAGAAGCCGTGACCCTCGATCTAATACTGGGGCCCCAGGAGGGGTTCAAAGTTTAACATAGAAAGATAGAGGGAACATGTTTAAAAATCTTCTTCTGGAGAATTACAATCCTTCAATTTGTGAGATTACTATGCAAACATTCTCAAATTGTGAAGTTTCTAAATTGTGGAAGCCGTGACCCACAGACTAATATTGGGGCCCAAGAAGGGGTTCAAAGTTAACAAAGAAATATATAGGGAACATGTTTAAAAATCTTCTTCTCAAGAACTACATGTACAGTGCAACAGTTTGAGAGATTACTATGCAGGCATCCATGGCTATTGTAGATTCTAAATTGGTAAAATCGTAACCCCTGGACTAATACTGGGGCCCCAAGACCCCCCCCCCCCTCCCCGACCAATACTGAGGCCCCAAGTGGGGTTCAAAGTTTAACATAGAAATATATATGGAAAATGTTTAAAAATTTTCTTCTTTAGATCTACAATGCCACAGTTTGTGAGATTACTATGCAAGAATCCTCGAATAGTGTAGTTATTAAAGCCAACCATAAACCCCGAACCAATACTGGGGCCCCAGAAGGGGCTCAAAGTTTAAAATATAAATAGCATATGCTACGAAATAGAATGTTATAAGGAACTGTTGTTCAGGTGAGCGATGTGGCCCATGGGCCTCTTGTTTTTCTTTTTAGAATTTTCCAGGTGAGTTATCACAATATTTAGCTATATACATTTTTTCCTCCCGATCAAACGATGGTTACCAAATGAACGAAATTGGTGCCTGGAACAATTTGTTTGTTAAGGTAATATTCCAACTTAATGCTCTGTTATGTTTTTGGATCTTTTCTAGTATGTTTAATGGCAACTGTCCCTCCGTCTGTACAATTTTCATACGTTATGCTTCGTTTAATTCTTCCTATTTTAGATAGAGGTCTACTTTATGCTTCGCTTAATTCTTCCTATTTTATATAGAGGTCTAAAGGGGCAGTCTTTATGACAGATCGAACAGATATACTGTAAAAGTGGTTATTACGCTGGTGGTTAAGTACACATTTTCTATAGTCAAACAATACGCGTGGGTATTAAATACGGATGCTTGATTTACCACACTAAAGTTTTGATTTTTTTTTACCATACGAGCGGGGGTATTTTACGCGGACATTGAATAAAATTGAATAAAGAACTCTTTTAATTCTATTAGATATACATGTAATGCGCCCTAGTGGTCTAAGAGTTGAATATCAAAATCAAACTAATCATGCATGTAACTATACGGTAGTAAGGAATAATGTACCCGATAATCAAATGAAAATCTAGCTGGTAATTTGCTATACTTTTGTTGGGTTTTTATAGGGTGTTTTTTCTTATCTATCAGGTCTGAAAATATATCACATGAATTAATTTTTACGAACTGTATATCGTAAGGCCCCCAAACATTATACTTTTCTTTCTACACTGTATATATGATTCTTTGTACAGATGTGCATGTTTTTGTGTTGTTGGTTTTTTTTTCACATAATTTCAAACATGATCCAATGGCCCTTAATCAAGAAATATTTTCACGTATTTTTAGCATTTCAGCATAAAAATGTTAATTTTCAAGCAGATTTTAGCAATAGGAAAGAGTAAGCGTATGCTTAATTTTAAAAAAGTTACTTGTAAAGATTGGAATTTTTTTTATTCAAAAACGTAAGAAAATTGCATATTTTACCCCATTTCTGACGTCAAATATTGCTAGTGAATGTAAATTATTAGGGCAATTTGATAAAAATATATTTTCATCAACTATTTATTAAAAACAAAAGCAAAACAATATAACATATTTGAATACTTGAAAAATGTCAATTTATGTGGCTAAAATTGAGGACTTATGATATATGATAATATCCTTTTTTTTTCTTTTTTCTTTTTTTTTTTTGCCTTTTTACAGCTTCAATGTTGTGGATATAATGTCGGCAATGCATCTGATTTTCCACATGGTATCTATCTGCAAGGCCCTGGCATCAGTGATATGCATTATATCTATAATCGTTATTATAAAACCCCCTCGTTTTGTTGTCACTCCAATCCGTTGACACAGACATACAACTCAGACATCAGCACGTGTACCTCTCCCGGGGGTAGTGATTATCGTTATTCAGAGGTAACTACTTGTAACAACTTGAAGATGATTTTTTTTTCTAAAGAACTATGTATGATAAGGGCCTAAAATAGCCCTCTAAACTAAAGATAATGGGGTTTTTTTGTACAAATAAGTTTTTTTTGTACATGTGAAGTTTTTATATATTTTTCTTTTGATCCAAATGCCTTCAATTCCTAAATATGACATAAAATCGACCTTTTCCCGCCGTTTTTGCATTTATTATTATTATATTTTTTTTTGCTTTAACGTAGTTTTTCTTTTAGAAAACATTGAAATGAGCGCAGTCTCGAACAAAGAGAATATTTGTACCAAAGATTCATCCATTTAAGGCTAATACCTGACAGAAAGATTTCGCTCGTTCAAAGCTGCGTTATATTTCCCATTCAAAAAAAGAACAGAAAAATGCACTTATTTGACTGATTTTAATTTAATTCAAAATAAAGCGTCTCTTCTGTCGTCATATACTGCCGGCAAGTGAAATAAAATGAGATAATTTTATGAAAAATATATTTCATACCAACTCTTCTACGAAATAACACACAATTTGATATTCCTGAAACACTTTTAAAAATGTTGAATCATGGGTCCAAATTTGACTCTTATTTTTAATGATGGTATTGGCAAAATTTAAAAAAATAAAATGACATTTTAATTATTGGATAGCACAAGACACATAGGTATATCTGTGACTGAGAGAATCGAAAATGTTTCAATTTGTTTAAATAAGAGTACCATTTAAAACCGCTTTGAAACTGTTTATTTTTGCAAAAGCATGTATACGTTGTATACTGAATTATTATTTTAAAAAACTATGTAAAAGAAATAGTAGGTCAATCATAAAAGCACACCAATGTACAACATATTGATGCTTATTTTGGTGTATTTGTTCCAGCCCTGTTCTGTGAAACTTACTGAAAGACTTCAACAATACAGCAGTGCCTTTTACGTCATGGCTTTACTAGCTTGTTTACTTGAGGTAATTGATTGTAACAGGAAGAAAAATATTAAACGTTATAGATAAATCAGGTATACATATCTATACAGATATCCGAGTACCATGTACGAGAATTTGTATAAAAATTAGTGAAATAAAACATCTTTTAGACTAAGTTTACTTGAGTCGAAGTCAAATGATAAGTAATGATAAAAATATATGGACAAATGTGCATTAATTTGAAGAGTTCTAACCAATTTGTATCTTAGTATCACGTTTAATCATTGAAACTATAATCACAATTTTTAAAGCTAGTCAAAATCATGGAGAAAATTGAGATTTAACATTAACAGTTAAATGACTCATATCAACAAATACCAACGAATCAAAAGCCACAGGAAAGGTCAAGATCATTTAATTGCTCTCACGCGCATGTACCAGTCCGTGTTTGGTGATGTTTCAATGGTGAAAAAATCCAGAAGGCAAAGTATGGCATGGATAAAAGGCTTAAAGCTGAAATCGTATTATTTGGTCGCCGTAATAGATTCGATCGCTTCTAAACTGCTACTGAGGTACATTACTGGTCGAGAAAGTTACAGTCGGTTGCTTTCCGATCAGGCATTGGAGGTGCACGGACTTCTTAAATGCATGAATTACACATTGTAGTGATATGTTCGAAAAAAGTAAATAAAATAAAATCAATCAATAAAAAAAATGATTTTTTTAAAAAGAATTCCAAGGTATTACACAGGTAGTGTTGCCTTACTTCGCATACAGAGTGCAAAACACAACATCTTATTGTCGACCCCGACCGCACAACATCGAACATAGTATTAGTAAATCCAAGAAAGAAACAACGGGTTGTCGTTTTTAGCATTTTCTGCAAAACACTCCGTTTTCTGAAGTCCATGCTGTCGTCGCATGATCTACTACAGTGTGTAGTTTGAGCATATGCGGTGATATAACAGTACGCCACAGGGAAGCGTTCTACAATGATCGAAGATTTTCGAAATATATGTGCCTGGATTTCAGTCTGTTTTGTTTCGTCTTTCATTGGATATTCCTTACCATTGCAGTGGTTATCTTTTTTTTTCAAAACGCGTTTCTACAAATCTTTCCGTCCAATGTAACGTGTTCGAAGCATGAATAGTGTTCTCGTCCTTATACAGGGGATGTGTAGCGATGAGCGTAACAATTAGAAATCGAAAATTAATATGGCGGTAGTAGGAGATAAAAGGGAAAAAATTGGTATTTATGAATTCACGTCAGCTTTAAAGAACAAAAGAAAAAACGACAAGAACTTTATGTCCCAGCCATACACATGGCGGGAGAGTAGTACTGAAGTAGTAAAGAAGTATTGATATATATTTATTTTTGATACAAGAATTGAAGATTCTAATTAACAATCCAGACTTGCAAACAAAAAAGAAATAATCATCAGCCATAAAAAAAATGAAAATATGTCTCATTAATTGGATTCATCTATTTTTGTGGAGTTAGTAAAACATTTTAGTATATATAAATGTGCATGTTAACAATGACCCTACCAGTTATATTTTAAACACGTTTCTTAATCGATGAACATTTGATTTTGTCGATCGATCGATCATAAAATGAAGTTAATGAAATAATGATGAAACCGCCGTACCTCAACGTATTATGACGATGATACGAATCACTTCTATGTTTGTTCTGTCTGACTGGTGTTAGTGGCAGATAAGACATTCAGGTTGTTAATTAGTTAAGGCTTATTATAATTTGGAATATAAACGGACATTAAGTAAACAGATATTCTCTAAACACATCTCAAGATTACTACTAGTAAAAGAAATTTTCAAAGGGAAATATTTATTTACCTTTCCTTTCCACTCTATTGCGTGTGTAGGGTTTTTTTTAAAATGATTTTTCTGTGAAAATGTATGTTTTCTGGTGGAGCACTCGTTTCAATTACTGACATATCTATTTTACTTTTTTGCATGTCAACTTAGTACATTACATACTTATGTTTCAAAATATTGACGTTAGTTTAATTTTCGCTTTTCAGATTTTACATATAATTATTCTAAGTAGACTGATAAAGAGTGACTTGTCCCTAAAAGAAGATCCGATTTTGCTGAAAATGAAAATCCATCCGACAACTAGGAGGTATCAATCGCTATCGCTAAATTGACTTAAAGATATACGTTTTCAGCGTTATACCGTAAACTCTGTATCGTATTTGAAACAAAAATAAATATTAATTCGATTTATTACTTTTCTCTTGGTTAACGACATTATATCTTATGTATATTTTCAAAGATTGATACTCATTTCAAACATTGTTGAAATTTGCAAGACCCTTAAAAAGAAAAAATAAACCGAAAAACTTTTAAGATTGGTTTTCGTGAGGAAAAAAAACGCTATGTCAACAATGTTCAAGTTTTTCTTTCATGAGATGTGCCTTGACTATTTTTAGAAAATTAATGAACACCTCAGAAGAACAGAGAAGTGAGAATCACGATATGTCTGCAGTAGAGGAAAAAGAAAAAAATGAACTCTCTCAAATTTCTACAACAGAAAATTTGAATGGCACTGTTTTGGAGGAAAATCAGGATGAAAAATCTGAGAAAATAGAGAAGAAAAAGAAAAGACGAGGGGGTAAAGTGAAGCCAGTATCTGATATACCCGATCCGGTCCAAAGACCGTTGTCTAAGCTGCCTCCACTTCAGATGCAGCGTAAACCATAGCAATGGACTTGTGTGTCTACTTAGAGTGTCGATTTGTTTTAAATGGTGTTGTTTGTATCACATCGAGAATGTATTCTAAATGCATCACCCCCACAATACCGCTGAGCTATTGAAAAAGACACGTGACCTCCATTTTTTTAAAGCAGGGATCAAGCTCTGAATGTGGACTTTGTGATTTTTGACACACATGCACTTGTCCAAAATTGTGTTGGATTGGTTTCCACAAAGTATTAATAAACGTTTGCTTTTATCTTTTGTTCCTTTAAATTGTTTTTGATTAACATATTTTCAAGTTCTTGTTTGCATTTCTTTGTATGAGTTTCAATGTGTTTGATTAATTAGTATTTTATCACATTTTTTTGTAAAAATATTTAATTGCTCTGCAGATATTTGGGTTTTATTTTTATTTAAGAATTGCAAAGACATAATGTACCTTTACGTGCGTGAAAAATTACCAGATGTTTTGTTTTTACAATAAAATTATGTCATATGATAGTCGGTAACCCTAAATATTAAAAAGTTTTCAAAACGTAAAGGAGGAAAATATTTACTTACGCTAAAACATGTATTTATTGTGAATGAATGATTTTCTGTTATTGAACTTCCGTTGTCACTTTTCTTGCCTAAGAAAAAATCACTTTGAATTGTGATATTTTTTCCCAAAATCTATCATTTAGTATGGAAAATGTTCATAAATTTTAGATTAAAAAGTTGTTTATTTCCCCATATCTTCATACAAAGCTCTTCATCTAAATAAAATTTCAATAGTCTAAAAATGGCCACAACCTTCCTGCGCACTTAACAAATTTATTCTTAAACAACTCATGAAAAAATTGAACAAACTATTTCGTAGGTCTTTGTAAAAACTAAAATGCACTAAATTTGTATAGAAATTGTGCAAAATTGCATTTTCAGTATGCACTTACAGAAGGTGGATTTCTGCTAACTGTCAGCTTTGAACACTGTCCCGGATATTTATGCTAGACTAAGTGCTAAAGATGTCATTTTTGCACCCGCTTGGATGCAGGGCCGCGTTTTACAAAGGAACTTACGACTTAAAACCAAATTTAGAAATTCTAATAATTCATCTGCAGCTACAAAATAATTCACTTAAATTCTCAAATTCTCAAAATGTACCTCTAAAAATTGTGTTCAAGGAAGATCATTCAAAGAGACTGAAAAAGTTACAAAGTTGTCAACAGTTCTTTTGAAAAACACACCCCAGTTTCGTAAAAATCCATATATACCCAATGATAGACCATTGTCAATAAATATAACAACTTTTGTTTCTAATGTCTTCCACCTGGCAGGTGAAATATTTACCTTTAAAAATTAATATCCCATTAGAAAATAATAATTCCCATTTTGAAAAAAAAATCCTACAGGGTATTTTGAAAATCCGGTAGGATTTTCTTCAATGAAATCCTACAGGAATTATATTTCATTTAGGATAAAAGTATTTCACACAGGAATTTAATTCAGACATGTGGTTTTCCTATGGGAAATTAAGATTTCCTATCGTATTTTGAAATTCTATAGATAGGAGGTTTGTTCAAATTCTATTGGAATTTCAATTCCTATAGGAAGTTCTTTTATTCTGGTAGGAAATTCTAAAGATCCTTTAAGAAAATCGTTATTCTCTTGAAGAAATTTTAAAGGTAAATATTACACATGACACGTGAGATACATCAATATCAAAAGTGGTCATAAACTTTTTAAGTCATAGTCTATCATATGACATAATTGAAGTTTTCAACACACCGTAGATGGATGCAAAAATGCCACCTTGGCACTGTTCTTTGGCACTCACATGTATGACTGTTGCTCTAAATGTACCGCCCCTTCTGCTCGTCTATCGGTTCCGATCGTCATCTGAGATGGTCTTTCGACCCTGGACCATGACTTCCTCAGCAGTGGTAGCCAATCTACTATAATCGATGGACCACGACTTCCAGTACAGATCTTCTCCATTGTGTCATATCCAGCAGGATGACTCTTTGCGATATTTCTACTCTTGTAAGGAGCTTCCACACTGATTGCACTTGGAGCCCTCTGCAGCCGACCTCAACAGGAAACAGCAATGAGCACAATCCTCTATCCTTCAGTTACCATCAGGCCTGTGTATTTGAAGCTTTTTCTTTCATTTGCCTTCTCACAATGTTCTTCCCATGACATGGTCAGCTCTACTGAGAGCACAGTCATTTACTGATGGGACACACTGTGCCTGTGGTGTGCCTGGTGTTAGATTAGTTTCTACGATGTTTGCTAGCGAAAACTAACTTACTATCCAGGTCCACTCAGAGCTCCCGGTCATGTTCTCTAGTCTCTATCTAGCACTGATGTCCGTTTTGCCGCTCTTACGTCAGCTGTTGCTTCACACTGTCTCACAAACTGTCGTCTTTGCTTCACATCTGTTGGTCGTCTCCTTTTCCTCTCCACCTCCAACACATCAGCCAACTCCAGCAGGACTTTGTCATGTCGCCATATATCTCCCCTGAGTCGACGTCAGGGCTACTTAGCATCCTGATAAAATTACACCATTGTCCATTTCTTTCCGCACAGCTTACAGGTTTGGTCTTCGCATAGTCCCTACTATGCAAGTGTTGAGGTAGATGAGAGAGTGTCATATACTGACTTCGGTAGGAATGAGATTATTAACTGGTTTACAGATTTGTCTACGTCAATTCCCGCACCTGTAAGTCACACTTCATCCAGGGCTCCTGTGTTCCAATTTTTAGTGCCGTTTGTTGTTCTTGTTTTTGAGCTCACCTGAACCGGAACTTGGTGTAACAATCACATATATCAGGTTAGCTTTACGGCCCTGTATTTTAAACCCGGCTGGGTATTACCCACAATTCTGTAATTTAAACACGTGATCGTGTGTGACGTAGTAGAACCGAGCCATTTTCTCGGGTGTGCGGTCGTGTTGCAAGAGGGGCGCACGATTTATCTACCAGCATGTCTATGCATATAGCTGCTTGACTTACTTCATAACACGGGCACGGAAAACAGACCGTGGTGAGTAATATACAGTGCATTCGATATGTATTCTTGTTATTTTTGCATATAAAGTAAAACTTTGTCGTTTAACCTATTTCTAAATATAGCTTGGCCAGCATTCACAAAACTTACCTGTGTTGTTCACTCAGGTGTGACAGTAGAGAGAAAGTTTAAATACCCCATTCTTATTTCTATCGATAACTTTAAACGCCTTTTGTATTTGTATTTTTCGTCTCCTTTTAAACGTATTTTTCTACTATGGAGATATTTTTTGGTAAAATGAATTAAATGTGTTGGGCGGAAATGAGTTTCCGGAAGTGGAAGCCATATTGGTTTAAACTTTGTTTACATGTTACCATGCATATGTATTTTAATCAATATAGACAGCTATTAGATATTATACACTATATCAATATAATAATGTTGCCTATGGTTGTTGCCTACATGGATTTATATACTGTGCGTATTGATACAGTTGATTTATTAGTGTTGACTTTGTAGCTTTGTGACAGTGGTCGATGAGCATGATGTAGCACACGATTGGATCCGATAGGACTTTGTTTCACTACCACGCCACACCACAACCAGTTCTAGGACTACAGCCCCAGAAATAGTGATGAGGGTGGACTTGTGAATGTCATTATTGAACCATCAGCGCAGACGTCCGTTTCTAGATGTCGATGGCTGAGATTGTGGGTTTTTTAATGTAAAACCCCTGTTTATAAGATATCCATACTTACCTGCATCAACTATTTGCAATGTGCCCGGGCGACTACGATCATGCTCGAACATTAAAAACAATAGAGTTATCTTCCCCTACTTGGAACTCTTCACTACTTCCGCCCAGTAAGTCAGTTTATGTTCGGGCACCGCCATGTTTGGCGGTTTTTTGTAGCGTGATGATTAGAATAAAGTTTTCCTTTTTTCTTTTTGCTTACGTAAACCTACGATCGTGTAAATGGATACCTATAAGAAATGCGCGCAGTGTACGAAGGATATGAACGTCTTAGACGATCATCCAGATTGTTTTCGTCACAGATTGTGCACGGGGAATTTTCGTGTAATATCTGTTAGGCTTGGACTCCGGGGCGATGGATCGCTTACAATAAGATGGTAGACAAGGCCTTAGCGAAAACTACCAAGCCCGTAGAAGCTTCAGCGTCAACCGAGACGAGAGATAGAATTAATACGGGGGTAGATGAAGATATGTAACGCCATAAATTATATTCAGTTTAATTATTTTCATATATTATCATTTTATTTAACATGTTTATTTGTATACCCGTTGCTCCTGAAGAGCAACCGATGCATTACATAATATGACCTCATTAAGACGGCTGCTCTTAACGAGCAACCCTATGAGTATATAAGTAAGGGTACGAGTTGTTAGAGGAATTATTGTTGTTAGAGTTGTTGTTGTCGTAGAGATAGTCAGTGCTTCTTCTTGGATTTATTTTGTGACGATATTAAATTTGGAAATAATGTAAATAAATTGTTAAACACAACTTAGACTTTTCACTTAGGAATTATAATCAAAGGAAGGATTTATCACAGTTATAATTTAATTATGCCGTAACCGCTCGACGGCGCTACAAGTGGTGGCAGCGGTGGGATTCTTGTAATTTCTACGGATTTTATATTTTTTTAATTTTTGTGGACTATTTTGTTTGATGTTAAAAATTTGTGACCATGGAATTAAATCGAGGAGATTCTGTGCAAAGACAAAGATTTGTAAATGTGATTGATTTTGATGAAAATGGACATCGTGTGATTGTGGGACAGATGGACCTATTTGCTCACAAAGAGTGCCCAAGTTGTTACTTAATGTTCAACCGAAAAGAAAATTTCAATTGCATCAAGCGAGTAAATAAAGTTGATATTTGCTTTTACAAATGCCCATGCTGTAAATGCAGAGTGAAAGCATTTCCAGAGGAAATTGTAAATTATTAACTAACAAATTGCAGTAAGTGATGTTTTGATTTATTGCGAAAGAAAGTGAAAATGGATACATTAAGGACCCCCGAAACACCGAGAGCGCCGAGAACTTCAACAGCGCGAAGAAATTTATTTACGGATTTCGAGAATATGGATCCGCCAGTGTTACAGACGCCAGAATTTCCATCGCCGATATCTCCTGTAATGGATTTAAGTGTTTACGAAAACGACAATGACCAAAGATGGAGAAAATTTGTAACATTCTGGATTATTTTTATAATAGGATGTGTATCTGCGATTGCTGGATTTTACAAATCTCGTAATTAAATTTACGCGATAATTTCAAATTTTGGTTGTGCTTATATTCACAAGTGTTATTTTCTTGAGTGTGCTATGGAAAATTTGCTCTAATCGAGTAGCAAATTACGAAGACTCAATGCAGCCAGAAATAAATACTTCAAGGCGACGAGCACGTACAAACCTAGTTTCGCCCACGGATTCTACAAACGTGACACGAGGAACACCAGCCGTACATTCGGATGTTCATATTCAAATCAAACGCACTTTCAAAGGAGATGGAACTTTCATCTGGGGTGAATTTATTCGATATTTTGAAAATGTGGCAAGTTTAAATCAATGGACTGAGCAGCATATGACACGTATTCTCCTAACAACTTTAAGAGATCAAGCTGAAGCCTTTGCATATGGACTTCCGGAAAATACTGTAGGAAACTACCAGTTCTTAAAAGGTGCACTGAACCAAAGATTCGGACATACAGCGCTTAAGGAGAGTTATATCGCCGAGGCAAAGTTACGAAGAAAACAAGACAAAGAAACATTCCGGGATTTTGGCCAAGCTATACAAGACTTGTATCGACGTGCTTATCCGGAGAACAGAGAATATGTGCTGGAAAGCTCAATGAAGACATTCCTGGATAA
>WFKH01006014.1:30642552-30679832 GCA_016163765.1 Magallana hongkongensis
TTTAGAGTCAATTCATTCAGAGGTAATTTTTTTGCTCGATTTTTTTTTAAAATTTTCAGATGATTCTGGTACTTGTTAATTACGTAATCAATGAAATTAAACAATTATAAATAAATAAAATGTATTTATACATATTATATAATTTTCTGTTGCAGATTGATACTTATTCAAACAGTACAAACTACCAGTTATTAAATATGGATCGACAATTTTCAAACAGTTATTCGAGTTTATTTATCCATCTAAATAATTTTTATCGTCAGGTAGGAATTTTGAAGATTTGTTTGAAAAAGAAATTGTAAAAAATGTTCTTATTTCATTGAAAAAATGTACTGAGGAACTATCATCAAAGAAACATTCAACTGTAAGTTTACAATTAACATATTAAAACTATTTTTAAATTAGTAGATTTGATGAAAATGCACGTAAAATAAGGTTTTGACAATATTATATGTACATCTTACTTTGTAAACTTTATATAGTTCGATTGCTGTGGGTCTACTGGATCACATGGATTTCGAGATCTTGTTAATAATGCTGGATATGGGCTGGTGTCTGGAAACCAACCGTATGCATGTTGTCAAGGTTACGATAACTGGCAAACGAATTCTTTATCTTCTACGTATTGTGAGAAAAAGGTAATATTCTTTATGTCCTATCTCAAAACTATTGCACATTGTGACATTTATAATTGTTCCATACCTTGTCCATTACAAATTTAAGACACTTGACTTGAATATTTAATTCGAATAGTTGTATAGAATGTGATGAAATACGAAGTTGAAGAATTTTATATTTACGTTTAAATTATCAGAACAACAAAAATTAGCTAATGGTATTATTTACAGGCGTGTGGTGGAGAGTTCCTTTCTATCGTAAACCAGTATAGTTATGGATTAATGGCATCCATGTCAATTACAACAGTATTTGAGGTATTTCATATTCTGACAGAACATTGTCAATATTTAACAATATTACAGGTATTAGAAATTAAAAACAATGATATTTCCGATAAATCACAGAAATTGTAAACAAGCATTTATGAATGTTATGTGCAAACTTGTTACATAAATTACATCGCATAATGTATAAGGTTGATGTAGGATATTATATATGAGAATCGCTCCATAAAAGTAATAAAGCCGACTAACCGAGACATTTTTTGATGGAATAAAGCGGTGTGTGTACATTTTACATTTGTATAGTATTGAATAGCTTATGATTTTTGAAAAAAAATGTTACAAATGAAATGAATCATGAAATGAAGGAGAACACAAGTGCAAAAAAAAGAAATAAACAGACGTTGATAAATTTAATACAATTTAAAAATCAGTTAAATGTACTATTTATTTAAGATTGGTGATAATATTTCTTCATTATTATTTATATCGTGACAAACACCATGATACGTTAGTTACATCACAATGATCATATTTTTAAATTACCAATTATATATTAAAATGTTTACAAATTGTAGATCATTTGCCTAATATTTTCCATGTATTACCTTCTGCGTTTTCAAAAACAAGAACAAAGTGAGATAAAGTCATGGATACCAGATTTTCTAAAGTAAGTTCAACCAATATCAATACCAATTTACACATTACTACTTTTTGAGATTTGAGTATTTTTTCATCTCTTGATTACCATTTGAATGTTGCTAGACTACAACAAAACTATCTTTGTTTGTTACAGACATGCAAACTTATATAGCAACAACATATCTTATCTACTTATCTTTATATTGTTTCATAATTTTAGAAAATTTTGTTCAAGAAAACAATTGTGTGGATTGGCTTGTGGAGTTTTAAAGATGGTTGGTGCATGCATTATATACTTTTCGATCTATTATGGTGTTTGGTGTGTTTTCTCTATATAACGGATATATAACTATTATATATTTCAACACATTTTGTAGATGTTGTCTATTGGATATCTGGCTGAAAGCGTTGCTCTCCGATATGATGAGATATTTGCCAACAAGCAGATCTATTTTCTGTTTGCAAGAGTATACATGGCTGGGAACTCGTTCACCACGAACCTAGTTATTTTCAGATGGTTAATGGCTACATCCGGGTGTCTCCTTCTCCTTGACTCTATCTATTCATTTCTAACGATTTACAAAGAATCGAAGATTTTGCATGCTATAGTGAGTAGATATATATCGTATGTTGATGTCTTTCTTCCTTTTCTTCTGATCAGATGTTGCTGTTTTCTGTTGGTCTGTCTATCTGTTCAAAGTATTTTAACATTTTCGACTTACTCTAAAACCACTGAACCAACTTTAACTAACCTTGTCACAAAGCATCTTTGGTTTATTAGCATCAAAGATCGTTCTTTATAGTCTTACTTTCAATGTAAGATAATGTTATATCTTTTTCAAGAGGTGAGGTAAAAGTCGCAGTCCAAGATGGGTATAGATAAATAAATGTATAATATTTAATTTCAGATCATAGATACTACCTAGTATGTTATTGAGAATTGGGGGTGACAAAATTCACAACGAAACAAATACATGTAAAAGGAAAACTTTTCCTAGATAGTTAAGGCTAGATTTTTCAAAATGACTGAAAAATGAGCTAGAGCATTTTTATGATGATACACACCTTGGCGATCTGATATACCACAAGGATGGGGGGATAGAAACATTCAAAAAATTCTCTGAAGAACGTAAAGGGTTTCACGTTACACTGTAACTCTAGAACCCTTTTGTTTCGGGGCTAGGTAAAAATTGGGATGACGACTTGCTTTTTACAAAGAATAAGCATAAAAAAGAATCAAAAGAAAATATCGGCATTTTTTAAAATTTAAATGTGACTAATCTTAAAGTTTTCCATACCATGACCAAAAAGAGAAAGATATGGGTCCCTTATGTTAAACATATATGAAGAATTCTGCAAACATCTAGAACCATTCAAACTCTGCGAGTAATTTGACTTTAAGTAAACTATTTACTCTGGGGCAAATATAACATTTAAAATTAGAAGGATTTCTTTTTATACAGAATATTGTATCCTGCGTCCTTGGAATTACTTTCGTCCTTTCAAACCTTGGATTCTGGATTGCAGTTGATGTTGAGGTATCTGTGACATTTCTCGTTGTTATATTTTAACAATGAATAATTAAGTCTCCCAAACGAAATTTGGAGACTTGTTTTTGTACGGTTCTTCTTCTTCTCTCTTAACCCTGAACTTGTCCGCGGCGTTTCTCAAAGACGGCCAAATGGAATTTTACAAAACTCTAGAATATGATAGGCCTGCATATTTAGGTTGTGCACCCTGGTTTGATTTGTTTTCATTTTGGGTTAGTCAACCACTTTTTTGGAGGGGTCAAAAGGGTGTGGGGTCTAACATCGAACCTAAAGGGAAAAATCGTAGACTCTATTATAATTGGTTATAACTTGAAAACGGACAGAGATAATAACAGGGTTTTCAGAATCATATATTGACTGTTACAGGCAATATATGCAATATATGGGGTTTATTAGATCTGACCCCTGGGGTCATCCCCACCCCCCAGGAATTAGAAATAACCATATATCTCAAAAACGGTTAGGATCCTGACCCTAAACCATGTATATTCTTGTTCTTTGTGTTAATAGAATGTAGGTCATGGGCCCCTGGGGTGGTCCTGACCCCCTTCGAAAAGGAAGTGCCCAAATATCTTGAAAACAATTGAGATCCCCATCCGTAAACCATAAATATTCTTGCTCCTTGTGTCAAGGTGATCAAATGGCATGTAGGTCATTGGCCTCGGGGGTGGTCCTGCCCCCTTTGAACAGGAAGTGCAAAAATATCTTGAAAATGGTTAGAATCCTGACCCATAAACCATATATATTCTTGTCCCTTGTGTCAAGGGCCATCAAATGGTATCTTAGTCGGCTCGGGGGTGGTCCCCCTTTGAACAGGAAATGCCAAAATATCTTGAAAAGAGTTGAGATCCCCACCCATAAATCATATATATTCTTGTTCCTTGGGTCATGTCGATTCACCTGATATACAGTAAATGACCCCTGGGGAACATCCTGAAATTTCAGAAATAGAAATAATCATGTATTAAATATTTTTGTCTGTAAAGTTTGTCCCATGTGGGTCATCCCTACCTCCAATGATGGTCTCGTTCGTTTGGGAGACTTTATAATCTCCCCGATTATAATTAGTCCCCTACCGGTTTCACCGGAGGGGACTATAGCTTTCCTTTGCGTCCGTCAGTCCGTCTGTCCGTCTGTCTTTCCCACTTCAGTTTTCCACACTTTTTTTCTTAATGCGTTTAAGGAATAATATGAAATTTGCTGAACAGCTTCAAAATGTCAAACTACAGATCAAGTTTACACTTTTGTAGCGTCTGGTTGACATATTTTCGAGAAAATTAATTTTTAATATTCCAATTTTTTAATGTTCGGGTTCGTTATCGGGTTCGGTGTGTATTGAATAAACGAGTCCAGTAGTCAGTAGTCAGTAATAATATTGTGCGTTACTTGTAACATTCCTTTTATCATTTTTAACAAACAAATAAGTTCTGTAAAATAGTATCAAACATTATGTTGTAAATTTAATCGACAGGTGTTTTTTTGTATTATTATTACAATCGGGTTCGTTATCGGGTTGGTCTGTTGATTCGGGGTACAGAAGACGGTAAGAAATGATATTGTGCATAACAGTACTATGTTTCACAAATTTCTACCAGCGAATACTTAATGGACTTGGCGAAATTACAGGAGATAAAATAAAGAGTATTATTTTACCCATTTTTTAATATAATTTCTATATGAACTATATAGTTTGAATTTCCTCTGTTCTTTTATCTCTGATTAAAGCATAACATCTCGTTTACAATAGTTTTAAAATGGATGTATGCTTCGAAGCTTTCATAGAATAATACAAACCGGTAGGGGACGTGTATTGCTTATGCAATACTCTCAGAATGCTTGTTACATTTTGTTTTTTGACAATTTATCTTTTTTTTTCAAATATAAAAGAACTAGTTTGCCTAAAAGAAAAGAAAATGTTTTGTTGAAACCCTTATCATGACTAGAAATATCTTCAATTTGACTTGTGTGATCAATCCATGTAAGATATTGTAATAGTGTGTATATTAGGTACATAATAGGCTTAGTACTGCCGCGCTCCTACTAGCACTAACTAGTGGGTTAACCCTTTAAATCAGTCGGTAGAGCGTTGGTTTTAAACTGAAGGGTCCCCGAGTTCGAGCCTGGTGTAGCTCATTTCTCCTCTTCTATTAAATATATTGATCCCAGATTTCCAGATGGTGGTTTAACAAGCTACTAAAACTAGCAAAAATAACAATACCGGTATTTCATGATTTTTTTTTAAATTTGTGAACAACTAAACAATGAACTGTCTTTTAATTTATGATGATAACCTGTTAATATTTTCCTTTCTGAGATAATTAGCTAGGGTTATAAAGTCTTATAAGTCACATTTTAATACAATATTATATTAGTGTATTTAAGTATTGTCCTGTTTTGTTTTGATAATAAATTACACTACTGTAATTACTTTTTAGAATTTTCCTCGGGATTTATTGTCACAGTTTGTATATATTTACAATTTTTACTCCGGATTACACGACGGTTACCGTATGGACGAACAAGGCGCCTGGAACAATCTGTTTGTAAAGGTAGTATGATTAGAACATAATTATTTAAACTTAATTGAGTCCTATTTGACTGGATGACTTCATATATAGATAAGAGTACTGTAGATTCCTATTTAAACGCGTTTAATATCTGCGTAAAGTCGCGAGAAGCGCATCTCGTGAATTTTAAAATCTCGCTTTTTTCGGACATATGTAAACAACATGAAACTATGATAAAAATTTGGGATTCGCGATTCTATATTCTCGCGATTTGATGGAAAACGGCTGAATCGCGGAACTCATTACTCGCGTAAAATAAGGAATCTACAGTATATACATTTTTCTTGGATGAAAAATATTTCGTTATTTCATCGTAATATTCATTTTCATATTTTGTGCATATACATTGAACTGGGTGAATCGGTCAGGCATACTTGAACATGCAATGGCTACAGGTAGTACAGGTAGCAAAGCACCCCCGCGAATGTTATTGTCATTTAAATTTAGACCACCTGGTTTTATATTACCCTTTCAGTTTCGCAGTAAAAATCGTGCCTCGTGTTTATAGTCTATTTCATAGAATCTAGGTACATGTACTTGTAGTCAAATATAAAATCTAGACGTTTATTGATTTAAAACTTAATCTTTATTAATTTGTGGATAAAATGAGTTCTAGAAATAAATATGACAATAGAAAAAATAGGTGTTTTTCTGCTGTTGCAACAATTAACATGCTTAGTAGCGATCCCCCCTAAGAATTAGTTTTCGATCCGCGTCTGACTTAGTAATAGCATCAATGTGAAACAGACTATACTATTTCATGCAGAATGTTCCTTGAAAATGGCTCGATATACTAAGTTTAAATACAAAACAGACACCCATTCATTTTTAAAAAAGCATTGTATTGCACACCAAAAGCACCAAACATGGCTATGATTTTATTAAGCAACCCATTGTTTATATTTTCAACCACGTGTAGAGTGGTTGAACACGAACGATATCTCTGTTCTGAATATCATCGTTTAGTTTAAATAACCGCTAGATGATGAAATAAGACATATTTCTTAATAGATTTTAATGTTTTACCATGAATCAAAGTAGGATATGATATAAAAACGACCAGTACTTACGTATTTTGAGAATATTATCCGAACGCTTATACTTCTGCTCGAAATTTCACAGGAACTGAACAAATCTCGGGGAAGTCTCGTGAACTTTCATTCAAACATCTCTGGATTTATTACATACTTAGCAACGATAAAGAAAACATTCCGAACACATTCGCAGGGGTGAAAGGTAGCGAAAACTCATAACCAGTCGACCGTTCATTGATATCGCTTTACCTGAAAAACTCAGATTTTCAAACATCTGAAGACAAAACATTAACTGATTATGATCTAATTGATCCAATTATGCGTGTTATTGGTGATGACCTACACTGTCTACAGTTAGACCTCAATCTGTAGCGCATTTATTTGAAAAAATTAGTAAGCCGAAACAAACTGTTAACACAGGGCATAGAAATTAACGACGTTTCTTCTTAATTTTACGACACAAATTCATATTTTTCGGGAGCAGTGTCCCACCAAACACTGAAAATACGAATATGTGGTCCTGGTGGCGTACCGTTATCAGTTGACGAATCTGCCGTACACAAAATGTTAAATAAACTGAAAGTCAAACTCAGAAGCAAAATACTATACGTAAAGATTCGTCATCCCGTTAAAAATAAAATGACTAGCATTCTCAATGGTACACGATTCATTTATATTGAGCCTCTACCAGATGGAAAAAGTGTACCGAAATACAGTATATTTGCAGGCCTCCGTTGTAAAATATTGCACTTTGAACAGCCTAGGAACAACCACATACTTCGATATACAAATGGTTGGAAAACAGTTCATACACAATCTACATGTAAAAATGATTCTTGCTGCAAAGTATATCAAAGGCCTGGTCATTTTCAGGGACAAAAAGAATGTCCACACTATGAAATCCAGAAACATATTACCCCATTCAGCGGATCACAAGAGGTTTTGTTTAATTTTTACCCTTGCGAATAAGACATGTACGGCATCAAACATAAATCCGCTGAACATGCATTTCAATATACGAAAGCAATTCGCTGTGGTGACCTAGTAGATAGAATGTTCTATCGTTAAAATGACAGATGTCCTACGGACCCGGTTTAACGATACTATTAGAATTCATCCCATGTACTCGCTTCGTAGCAAATAAAAAAAATTTATCGAGCTGTATCTCGCCTAAATTTTCATATGATTAGTCTCAAATACCTACAATGTTGCTCTTTTATAATCCCATTTTACAACATTAACTGTTTTTGCAACGAAATCACTGTCACTTTTAACATCAGGTTTGAAAATTCGCTGTTTACGGTCGCCATGTTAATGATAAAATCCGAGACATTCCGAGTGCGATTTCCGACAAAATGGCAGGCAAATTCAAACGTGCATATTAACAAAATGCCTTGGTACAACCAATTAAATGGATATTTTGTGGATTTAATTACATGTGCATGTTCAGAAAGGTTTGTAATGTATAAAAAATTGTTTTTCCCATGCAGATTATTTTTAATAGACTTAAAATCGACGCGAAGCAGATCCGCTTCGCGGCTGCTACATTGCAAGTATATGGGACAATTTAAAAAGTTAAACGAGACTTACCTGGAAGGTGAAGTTTGACTGTAATTTCTTCGACCCTATTGGGTGCCGAGGGATCAAATGAGATGATAAGGATACCGCGTGGTTCATATTTCAGAGCACAAAAAATTTGGATTAAGATATATATATTGTTGAGAAAAATAAAAAGGGTGGGATCTTCGGGTTGGGCATTTGATCCCTCGGCACCCAATAGGGTCGAAGAAATTACAGTCAAACTTCACCTTCCAGGTAAGTCTCGTTTAACTTTTTAATTTCTTCTCCCCTATTGGGGCCTCTGTCTCAAATGAGACTTTAGAGCTAAATCCTAATTTTTTGAACTTTTTACTTGGATATGTAATAACACATAACGAATGTAAAATTGTCTACTTATTTATCTAATCTCAATACACATGTAACATATATACATTTCATTGCGTATAATTTTCCAACATTCTTTTACTCATGTCTGCGTTCAAAGTAATGTCTTTGTTATAAAACTTCCTGAATGTTGATTCGCTGGACCAACCCACTGTTCTCAATATAGTGTCAACGGGAATTCTTAGTGCGTGCGCGGCGCTGGCGGAAGCCACCCTGGTGCTATGGGGTTTGAAAATCGAAGTATCAATTCCTGCCATCGTAAGAACAGATTTCATCCATCTGCCAATTGTATCCCTGGATACAAATTTATGCGGTCGCTGAGACGTAATGAATAGGCGTGTAACGGAACCCCGCCGAGTCTCTGTCTTCTCCAGATAATTACTGAGAGTATTCAGAACACACAAATCTTTGTCAACGTCATATTTTATCAGTTCTATTTCTCCTAAATGTCTCTTCGCGTTTGAAGTTTTTAGCATATCTCCGATAACAATTTTCACACTATTTTCTTGAAAATGAATATTTCGAATGTCAATCAAATGCAACGTTTGTCCCCGTTGCCCTGAAAGTAACGGAAGCAACATAACAAGTTTATGCGATAACTGTAATAAAGACAATGATAATAACGGGGATAAAGATTTCAAATATTTCAAAACAATATTTACATCCCATGTGACATTGTATCTTGGAAGAGCAGGTCTAAGTACAAATACTCCTCTCATAAATCTACGTACTAACGGATGTGAACCCAATATTTACAAAATTGTTGAGTTGAATAAATGATGATAGTGCACTTCTTGCTGTATTTATACAACTATAACCTAGCCCCGATTTATATAATTCCGTTAGAAAAGACAAAACATTGTTTACATCTGCTTCAAATACATTAATTTCTCTTTTACAACAAAATGACACCCATTTTCCGATATATGTCCTATATTGTTTTTTAGTCGATTCTCGCCATGAAGATAGTAGAATGGCTTGAGTATCATCTGATATGCCTCGATTTTTGAATGATTCCCTGATACACGGAATACTCCCAGCCGCATTTTCCTCAGCGGGTGGTACTTGCTGGGATTGTTGGGCATCGTCAGTAGGCCGGGGGTATTCGGAAGGAGATAACTGTCCTCGCATATCATCTGAAGGAGGCGGGGGAACCAATGCTGTGTTGGCCAGATTGGGGCAATTAAAACTGCCTTTGCCCTGTCGGTGGTAATCTTTTGAAGTACTGTTCCTATCACGCTGAAAGGGCAAAATATATAACATATTAGGTCACTCCAATCAACACTAAAAGCGTCAATAGATTTGGCATTTTTATCCGGGATGTAAGAAGCGTATGGCTGAAATTGAAAGTTGTGCTTTGACGCAAACAAATCAATATCACATTTCCCGAATAGACATTCTATTTTTGCGAAACGTTTTTGTCTAACATCCATTCAAGGTCGTCATTTTTAAGGCGCGATAAAAAATCCGCCTCTATATTTTCAACACCCGCAATATGATTTGCAGATAACCAAAGATTTCTGTCCATGCAGAATTTCCAGATAGAAACTGTCAGGTCGTTGAGCGACGCAATCTTTCCCCCATTTTTGAAATATAGGTTACAGCAACCGAGTTGTCCATATAAAGTCTAACATGTGCATTCCGTATATCGCCACAAAACTTCGTCAAAACAATAAATCCTACTTTTAATTCTAAGTAATTGATATGTTTTTCTTTGTCTTCATCTAACCATTCTCCTTGATAACAATCTCCGTTGTTTTCATTAAAAACGCCCCATCCTGTCATTGAGCTATCTGTTTTGATCACTAACAACGGTTTACTAATATTGATGGATCGTGGGAATCGTTCCACGTTATCTATCCACCATGCAATCGTTTCTTTGTTTTTGTCAGAAATCACAATTTTTGCTTCAAAATCACCCGCGTTTGCTTTCAAGTGTTTGTCTTTTTCAATTTCTAAAGATTTGTAGAACAAAGGCGCGTAACGGACACCTGGCTCACTTGACACTAATTTGCCAATTAACTGTGCAAATTGTCTTATCGCTATTTTATGCAGATTAAGAACTTCGTGACATTTTTCCCTTATAGAATCAGCACGATCCTGAGTTAATGAAACGGACATTAGTTCAGAATTTATCACAAATCCAAGGAATTGAATACATTTTGTTGGTGTAAACACAGATTTTTCTATGTTAATTGTCAAAACAAGACTATCAAGAAGTTGCGCTGTTTCCGCAATGTTTTCCCTACACTCAGAATGTGTTTTGCTGATTAATAAGGAATCGTCGATGTAAGCAACATTAGCGTATCCTCGTTTCCGTAACGTAGAGAACGCTGGTTTTAACAATTTTGTGAAAATCCTCGGAGCTGATGCTAGACCCATTGTTAGGCATGTGTATTGATATTTTACTCCCTTCCAATAGAATCTTAAAAATTTTCTATCACTTTCGTGAACCGGGCATGAATAGTAAGCGTCCTGCAAGTCTATTGAACCGAAAAAACAATTTTCAGACACAAGCCCTAACGCTGCCGTAAAAGTCTCCATTTTGAAATGATGATATTCTATAAAATTGTTTAAATGCTTTAAATTGAGAATCACTCGAAACTTTCCATTTTTCTTCGGTCTAATAAAAATATTGGATATATATTCATCATCATTATCAGAAGTGGCGTGTTCAATAATTCCCTTTTTTAAAAGATCACTAATTTCATTGTCTATTGTCTCTGTATCTGACTCGTTGAACTTAAGGTAATGATCCATACCCCACTACATAAATAAAATACCTACAGAATTTTTTCAAATTTCTCAAACATGTATTTGGGGATATATCCTTATCAAATTTTACCCAGTTAACTGGTCCATCGGTATTATAATAGCTAGGGCCGTTGCTAAAAATAGAACCAATTACGGAAAATGATGCTTTTTTCATACATTAAGAATATTAGCCTTAGCCTGAAATTTGACTTTCAGAAAATCATTTTTGACTGATATCCTATGTAAAATGAACGAATTTTTATTTTTTAAAACAAATACTTTAATGTTACACATGCTTATTTATTGAAAAATAGATAAATTTGTTTACAAATGAGATAAAATTAAACAAATTTTCAAAGAGAATTTAATCTTTTATAATTTTATTTACCTACAGAATTCTCTATAATAGTGATAATGTTTACCCCTTACGGCCCTTAATCAATAGAAAATAAAATTACCCAAAGGACCGGCCTTTTTTGGATCACAATTGGCGTATTTTTGGTAAAATTCATTAAAATATATATTTTGAAAAAAAGTTCCGTAAAAATAAAATTTTGCATAGTTTTATCATTTCACCTCTTTAAAAAGTATATTTAGCTTTTTGTTAAATAAAAAACATTATTTAAACAAACCGTTGATCAATCTGTATTATATAAATCGCAAAAGATTGGGGTTTTTGAATATCGGTAAGTATTATGGATCGAGATCGGTATTTAGAAATTGTAGTCACATACGCGGAAAACGCTAATTACCTGATATGCTTTCAAGACAAAACCTAGTATATTCAACTATTTTTACTGGTTTTAAAGACTGTTCTAAAAAATGAAGTAATTTTTCTTCAACGTATAATTTTAAATCTAAAAACAATTTTGGGGAAAATATATTAATGTTCGTTGCTAATCGTATAGAGTAAAGATCGGGCACGGGCGAGACGTAATAACGCGTGAATTACGTCATATGTTGTTTTGTGACGTATGGACAATTACCTTAATCGGCACCGGAACAAACGTTTGAAATGGATTTGAATCAAATTCAATAGAGTACCCACTAACAAAACTAATGATCTTTTGGTCACTTGTAATTAACTTCCAATTTTCAATAAAATGAACCATTTTTCCCGCTGAAAAATTTTTGGAAGTGTTTTGAAAATTACTCACATTTGTATCTCGTTGCTCAACAGAAACTACTGCTTCCTCTGCTTGTTTGCTGGAACTGATCTCTTCTTGTAATTTGTCTCCCAGCGCTGGCCTAAAAAATTATTGGCCTTGTAGTTTCCGTAGTTGGAAGTTCTCTGGATTTGTCCATGCTGTCTACGGTTCTGATTACCGCGTCTGTCAAATTTGTTAAACCCAGAGATTTTGGATCCCACTTTGTTGGCTTTTAGAATGTCCTCAACTTTCTTGCCAAGGTCGTCACCAAATAATTTATCGGTGACCGGATACTCGTTCGAACACATTGCCCGGAATTCCTCATTCTTCTCGGGCTGGATGATCAATTCCCGTCTCCTGTTCGACAGGTCGCAGTAGACGTAAGTCATCAGTTTTAAGCTGTCCATCGACAGGCTGGTGAGTTCTTTCATAGAGGGTGTCTCCCCCTTCTGCTTTGCTTTAAGTAGCAAATTAATTTGCTGTAGCTGCGGGATGATGGCTTTCCCGACCAGCGTCTGTGTTTTTTGAATCCGTATATCTTGGCTTCGGGTTTTCCGATTCAAATGAGCGCGGATTTCTTCGTTTAAATTTGGGGTAACCAAATTTTGCACATTCTTCGGTCTGTAATATTTTTCGCTCACTTCTTTAATTTTTTCCGAAACTACAACAGCTCGAACGCCGTCATTTGTGACTTTGGCGAGTTTTTCATGAATTGCTTCGCCACATTTATCTTAGTACCAAAACATTCGGCCAGTTCATCCAGCAAATTGTCACAATCAGTGTCAATGTCTCCATTAACTTCATTTAAAACGTCATCGAACTCGTCATTTTCTTCATCAGAAATGTCACTGAAATCAGCGTTTGACTTCGATGTGCCTGGATTTTCGTCCAATTCACGCAACTTGCGCTTAGTTCCGCGATTTTCTTGCAGATCGCTCACAGTTGATGTTAAAGACATAATGTTTCTTTGCATTTCCTTCATCATGTCCATGATGAGAACATTGTCCTTCCCCCCTTCATCTTTTTTCTCCGTGAGGGAGTTGTCAACATTTTGACTTTCAGAGTTTGTTCTCATTTTTACTGTATGTACAGTTTTTCAAATGCGTCTGTACGCAAGTTCAGCGTCTATACGCTATACAAATAAAGTGTCAGAAGACACAGCTGTAAAATTGTACAGAATATATCACAAATCACACACTTTATAAATAATCCGATCATGCAATACTAAAGTAACTAAAATTCCGTCTGACTCTGAACCATGCTAACTTATCTATGAACCACGCGGTATCCTTATCATCTCATTTGAGACAGAGGCCCCAATAGGAGAGAAGAAATTCTTACTGTGACCTGAGCGTAGCCTGGTCACTGTAAGATTATTCTTTCTATGACCTAGATGAGGCAAGCAAAATATTAGGTGCGGCTATGCGACTCGGAAAAAAATCAAAACAAACGAACAATCGATTGCCACAAAAGAGGCAGTGATGGAAGAAATTAGTGAAAATAAAAGCGTGCAAGTGAAACTATTTCAAGAAAAAATACGATCTTTTTAAACAATCCACCACGTTCGTGGAAACTACCTACAATGACGAATGGGGTCCGGTCTGGAAAGGACAGGGACCATCAACACAAAACGAGATAAATGGCCTGGTAAGAACACTCTGAGAACAATAATAAAAAAAGGTGGCCAAAAAAGTTCGTAAGCGAAAATTAAGTGACAACGCCCCAAAAGCACAAAAGCAGAGTCGGGAACAGGCAAAACAACGAAACATCGTTGAAATAATGAAAACATTGCGAGCGGCATCAGTCAGTGATGCATCAGGTTGCAGTCTCGACTCCGAGAGTTCGGAATCGGAGGGTGAGACCTAGGTTGATGATACTGTACTACAGACGATCAATATCTAATGTAATTAGTGATAGTCTGTCCCAGGATATTTATGCCGCACATTTGGACGATTTTTAATTAAAATACACATACCTGTGACAGAAGTGCAATTGAAATTGATGAAAGGGATAACTCCCAAGATATCTTCATTGACACTTTATCATTTTTACCCGGAAATATTCACAGGAACGAAAGCAGATTTCTTACGGAGATTTATAATGGGGAATGTTGACATCTTTTCTCCATTCGGAAGTCACTCGGAATACTTCGCACAATTTTTCAACGTTATCATCCGAGTCTGTTGCAATACAAAATCCCCGTAGACATTACATTTTTAATATATTCGATCAGTGCCTACTATATATTCAAGATATATTACTATAGCCAGGTACTCTTTACACAATTGCGCTGAAAAATATAGTTCTGTTCATGATCAGCAGATACAACATTACAATAAATGTTAGAATATCGATGTATATGTAATACGTGAGAGAAAACAAAATTAACGTAAAATTATTTTGAAAAAATTCCCCACCCCAAGAAATGTAAATGTGAAGCATTCATATTCCTACGCTAGCTGCCTCCTCAGTCTTTTTCACGAAAAATATAGGTCATTCTTCGATTGACAATTTTTTCACTAATGAATATTGCTTATATTATTACAATAATTATATTACTTTCATGATTGTTGTTCATTAGTTATCACACAATCTCTTTTAATTATTTGTTGTGTATGAGTGTGTGTTATTTCTTTTCTTTCTTTTTTTTTACGACGGAATGGTTACGCAACACCTGCACCACATTTCTGATCGCACTCGTGCAGACTCTGTTTAAGCACAGATGTGTGCACTGTATGCTAATGACGAGTGGCAGTATTTAATACGGACATGAAGAACTATATACGCTAGTTTCTTAACAAGTTCAGTGATTTTAACTTAGAGATCGACTGAGCACATGAAAATTCAAGTAATTTAAAAGTCGAATATCTTGGAATAGGGGTAACCCATATCTATTCTTGTTTAGCCGTGTATTGAAACCTGACAAGTTAGAGGTGGCGTTTCAAAAGAGAAATCTTGGGATTTTTTCATACTATTGAATGGACATAGTTTGCTCCCTGAGGTATTTATAAATATTGAATAATTTAAAAAAATGTGCGGCATAAATATCTTTGGACAGACTATAAAATGAATGAACTAAGGAAAACATATGTCAATGTATCGGTTATTATTATCATTATTTATATATTTTTTTTTGGGGGGGGGGGGTATCTTGAATTAATATAGTATTTATATATAAACACATATAACTTATGGTAATACAAAATCATTATGAAATGAATGGACTAAATATATTGTCAGTCAATAGTAGAGGAATAAATTCTAGTGAAAAAAAGATATAAGATTTATACCTGGCTTAGAGAAAAAAAAATAGATGTAGCTTTTCTTCAAGAAGCTCATTTAATGCAAAAGTTTGAAGATAATTTTTTATTGGGATGGAACATCTGTACATTTCAAATTCTCAGTTTAGAAGAGTGATCACTATTCTTTTTCGTAAAGAACCAAATTTAGTAATTCAAATCAGCCACCGTTCGGAAGATGGTAGAAAACTTTTGGTCAACGTTAAAATAGATCGATGATAAGAACTTCGCGTTCGTAAATATATATGCACCAAATGATGATTCATAACGTACTGCTTTCTTCGATAGAATGAAAAGATTTATTACACTTCATTTTTTACAATAAGGCAATAAATATATATGTGGGATTTTAATTGTTCTTTTGAAAAAAAAAGATAAATCGCACAAAAATTTAGCATAAATTATTGAGTATCTAAACCTTGTAGATATATGAAAACACAAACATTCTAAAACTGACAATATATTTGGTGTGATTCGGAAACAACCCAAAAAGTAGAATTGATTTCATATTTACTAGTCAATTAGCCTCTGACTTGGTTGAAAAATACAAGTTTAACGCATTCCAGGTACTCATAGTAAAGGTAATAGAATGAGCGATCACCGATTTTTGAAAATAATTGTAAAAATTAATAAATTAAAAAGAGACCAAGGCTATTGGAAACTAAATACATCAAAACTTGAAAACGATGAGTTTAGAGACGGAATAAAAAATACATTTTTAAGGTCTAGACAAATCATCCGGTGTTTTTTTCTAAAGGGGAAATTTTTAAACTTAAAGTAAGCGACTTCTCAATAAACTTTGCGAAAAAGTCAACAAACAATATAAAATCAAAAATACAAAATCTGGAAAAGAAATTTGATGAAAAAGAAAATCTACCGAGTGAAGAGATTAATATAAAAGAAAAACGTAATTTTGAGGCAGAACTTGATAAAATACAAAACGAAATTGCAAAAGGCGCGCGCCCGAATAAGATCTAAAGAAAAAAAAATGGGTAAATGAAGGTTAAAAAAAATTCAAATATTTCTTAGGGCTAGAAAAGAAAAATCAAACTAACAATACCATTAAAGAATTAAGAGATGTAACAAACAAAATATTTAATCATTAAAGAAACATGCGATTTTTACGAGAATCTTTACACGACCAAGTATATCGATGACAAACAAATATCTGATCATATTAATGACAATAATTGTAAAAGTATTAAGTTAACTAACAATACCATTAAAGAATTAAGATATGTAAATAACAAAATAATACAAATTCCGAAATCATTAAAGAAATACTGTATGCGATTTTTACGAGAATCTTGACACAGCCAAATCTATCGATGACAAAAAAATCTCGAATTATATTAATGACATTAATTGCCCAACCCTTCATGAATAATATAATCTTATATGTGATAATATGTGATAATGCTATACTCACTTTAGAAGAGTGCAAAGAAGCGGTTTTTAATATATAAAAAACAACAAATCGTCTGGTTAGACGGACTCCCCTGTAAATTCTATAAATGTGTTTTGTTTTCACCATTATTTTTAGGTCACCTGAGTAAACTCAACTATCTGTTTACGTCCGTCGTCGTGCGTCGTGCGTTAACATTTTACATTTTTGACTTCTTCTTGAAAACTATTTGTCCAATGGTTACCATTTTTGGTGTGAAGCATCTCTATGATAAGAGGAATCTAATTGTGAAATTCATGGCTCTACAACCCCCGCGGAGCCACAGGTGGGGCCAAATATGCCAAAAAAAACCAAATTTTCAAAAATCTTCTTCTCTACTCCCACGCATGTGAGGAAAAAATGACCATCATGGTTATGATGTCCATGAACCCTCTACCAAAATTATGAAATTCATGGCCCCTGGGTCAGGGGTTCAGGCTCTAGGGTGGGGCCAATATGACCATATAGTAAAAATGTATTAAATCTTAGAAAATCTTTTTCTTTACTCCCCTATATATTTGTTAAAAACTTTATGCATGGTTATGATGTCCATGAAACCCTCTACCAAAAGTATGAAATTCATGGCCCCTGGGTCAAGGGTTCAGGCCTCAGGGCGGGGCCAATATAGCCGTGTAGTAAAAATGTATTAAATCTTAGAAAATCTTCTACTTTACTCCCCTATATATTTGTTAAAAACTGAATGTATGGTTATGATGTCCATGAAGCCCTCTACCAAAAGTGTGAAATTCATGGCCCCTGGGTCAAGGGTTCAGGGTCTAGGGCGTGGCCAAAATAGCCGTATAGTGAAAATGTATTAAATCTTAGAAAATCTTCTTCTTTACTCCCACACATGTGGGAAAAAACTGAATGCATGGTTATGATGTCCACAAACTCCTCTACATAAATTGTGAAATTCATGGCCCCTGGGTCAGGGGTTCAGACCGTAGGGGGGGGGGAAATATGGCCATATAGTGTTATGCATATTATGCTAAAAAATCCTTTTTCTCTACTCTCACACATCTGTAAGAAAAACTGACTTCATAATTATGTTAACCAGGAGGTCCTCTAAAAAATTGTAAATTTTGTGTCCCCTGGAGTATGGGTTTTGACTCTAGGGCCAAAATGGATGTATAGTGTAAATGCATATAATGTTTAAAAATTATCTTCTCTACTCCCACACACTTGTAAGGAAAACCGAATTCATAATTTTGTAGACCAGGAAGCCCTCTACCAAAATTATAAATTTCATGTCCCCCGGGGTAGGGGTTCTGAATCTAGATCAAAATAGTCATATAGTGTTAATGCATTTAATGTTTAAAAAATCGTCAAATCGTCTTCCTGACTTCTGCCGATACTGAATAAAAACTGAATGCATATAAAGAAAGGAAATAAAGCCATCTATCAAAATTTTAAATTCATGTCTCCCATTGTAGGGATTTGAATCTAGGGCGGGGCCAAAACACTCATATAGTGTATAGGGTAGGGGTTCTTAATGCATGGTGTGGTCAAAATGGTCATTTAGTGTTAATGTATATAATGTTTAAAACAAATCTACTGACACAGAATAAAAACTGACTGCATATTTAGAAAAAAAACATTAGGCTGTCATCTTTGGTAATATTTCATGTCACCTACATGGAAGGCAAGGGTTATGGCTTGGGGGGGGGGTGTACATATTTGTCCTATTATTTTATTCTGCTCAGGAATTTCAATGAAAGAAATGAGTTCACATATTTAGAAAAGAACAAGAATGAAGCTGTCTATCAAAGTTGAGATTTTGTGAAAGCATTTTGAAAGAGTTCAGGCAGTTAATGGAGTTATCTTCCCTTGCTTCTTCATTATGGAGTTATCTTCCTTTGCTTGTTCATATTAAGTAATTTACATCATTGATTATAATGTCATTAAGAAGTTGTATGTTCAGAAGAGTTATACAAGTCTTTTTATCATTTGAAACAAAAACAGTTTTTTAACTTTCTAAATAAACAAATAGACTTGTTAATAGTAAAGTAATAATTGGCTAACCTAAATCACTGATAAGCAGTACATGTAAAATGATTTTGGTATATATACCAAATGGTGATAAAATATAAAAATAGGTTGAATATTCAAAAGCTGGAATAGAAGATATAAGAGAATTATAAAGGGGTGGGGTGGGGGTTGTTTAAATGCCCACAGGATAGTTTCTGTCTGCCCCTGGGGACGGGGGGTGAGAGGTTGTTGTAAATAAAACATGTATACTAGCCACCTTGTTTTAGTTTATCTATGAAAACATATACAAATTAAACATATCTTGAAAGTTAACATATATTGGAAAATTATTTTCTATCAGTCTTGCACCTTTTCAATATCAGGTCATGCACTCTATTATTATAAGTTTTGCGCTAAAATTATAGGCTTCATAGTCCTTTTTGAAAGATTTCAGGCAGGGAGATGGTCATCATTACAATATTATAATTTGTCTATTTCAGAATGAAACTTAATTAAATGCATATATGAGACTCCTCGACAAGTTTGTGTATGGGCTATGGTACTCAGGTGACCGTTAAGGCCTATTGGCCTCTTGTTTTATCTACTCTTGAGTGTATATGAAAAAAAAATGCTTAGCTATACTCAACGGTTAGCATTAAGGTAGCTAAACACAGTTACGTATAAAATCCAGCAGGCTTTTCTTTGCGAAAAAGCATGATGGGTAGGGATTTTTCTGCTATTTTTATGCGGTATACATGAACATTAATTTTTTTAATTCCCAATTGCATAATATAGTGGTTTATCTTTCGAATACATGAAAAAAGTATGCAGAAAAATTTTAAAAATTAATTTCGTGAGACTCTAAAATAAAGGGAGGTAACTCCAAAAACATACGGATTTTACACGTACAGAATTTCATGAATTTTTTAGCGGGTAATATAGCTCTTTAAAAAGCTGGCGAATGTAGCCTGAAAATACTATAAAACGATGCCTAAGGACCTGCTCTTGAAAATGTACAGAAATTAAAATGGCTGATTTGGTTGCATTCTGCTTTTAGAGGGAGCCTAAAATGCATGGGTGTACTGCATTTAGAGACATCCTTTTGTCTATTTTCCGCATGTTTTGAGTGCCAAATTAATTCTAGCATTAAGTTTCATGTGCATTATTCTTAAATATTTTAAAAAATTCACAATTTTATCTTTCTATTGATATATAGATTTAATGTAACATGTTTTTACAATTTATTTTTATAGGGGTCAGTTTTGCTTGTCCCTCATCTGAAAACTTCCTTATAACGTTACATATAAAACTGTGTTTTGCACCCTTAATCACAATTTGATTGAAAAGTGGCGACAGAACAAGTATTTTGTAAGATTATTTATACAAATCCAGTCTTTAAAGTGAAAAATAATGGGTGGATATCCAAATCATGTAAAATGTCAAGAGGAATAAGACAGGGATGTCCAATTTCAGCAATAATTTACATTTTTTAGCAGAAATTTTAGCATTAAAATTAAAGAACAACAGACGATATAACTCTTACTTTTAAAAACACCTAATCTCTTAATGAAGCATTACAGACCGTTGAATTATTTTGCAGTCATGCAGGATTAAAAATTAATTTGAACAAATCCCAATGCATACTCATGGGAAATTTAAAAGATAAGCACGAAGTTCTGGAAGAAGTAAAAGTAACAAACAGTTAAGTACAATGTTAAGGAATTTACCTCGGTCATGATAAAAAACAATGTAGTGAGTTAAACTTGATAAAAACCTACAACGACATGGGAAAACCCTTTGAGTCTTGGAAAATAAACTAATTAATTTGGCAAACCATGTGTTGTCAATAATTTAGCTCTGTCAAAACTAATTATATAATTTACATTGCATCTATTCTCCCACTTCCGGAAAATGATTTTATTCCGAAAGTCACTAAAGCGATTTTCAATTTTATTTGGACAAACATGACAGAATAAAACGAAATACTTTAATTCGAAAAAAGAAGAAGGCGGAATCGGTATTGAAAGCACTGAAAGCATCCTTGTTTAAGAGATTATCGTAGGCATGTTTGATTAATGAGGTGATAAATGCTTATTTTAAAAGGGTGAACCTAAATTTGAATTACATATTCTTAACGTCTGAGAGAAATATAGAAAATTAGACAGTTATTAATCATCTTCCTAAATACTATCAAGAAATGGTTCGTTGTTTCAATGGTTGTAAATAAGACAGACATTCTTACCATGTCAAATTTACCATTTGAACGGCAACCGCTATGGAATAACGAACTGTTTAAGTATAAATGCAAAACGTTGTGTTTTTAAGATGGATAAGAGGTGGAATATTTTATGTAAAAGATCTCTTTAAGAAAAATGGTAAAATAAAAACACTAAATGAATTATCTGATATTGTCGGAAAAATGTAACTGGTCATGTGAATATAATATTTTACAAAATGTAACAAGACAACGATGTGTGAATTTTGACATGTAGTCAATACACAACAACTAATGCTGTGAAAAGCTATACATTTCATTTAAGATGCCATACAATAACAGACAAAAAGTGTAAATTCTTCTATGAAAATTTGATGATTATTAAGTTTCAAAAACACATTTATCAGTCCTATTATAAGAAAATGTTGAACTTTCCAAAAGGAAACTGGAAAAGCATATACATAAATAAAAATAAAACTTATAGGCTATGTTAAGAACATATGTGAATTTAATTACAAATTATCGAATAATATATTGAGCTGCAATTTATTTTTACATCAGTGTAAGTTGAGACCAAACAACTGTTGTGATTATTGTCAAGAAACAACAGAATTTCAAAATATTTAACACCTAATTTTTGAATGTGACAATGTCAAAGAAATATGGTCAAAATTGGGTACGATTGTGCATCTACATTTACTTATATCTCTATCTATTCCTAACATCGCCTTATTTGTACTTAAAAAAAGATAAACATTTGCATTCCAGTTTTTACTAGTTTTATACACCAGTGTTCTTTTATACATTATGAGTCCTATTTATGCAACTCTTAAGATTATCGCCGTCTGTATTTTTATTTCATATACTATATGAAATTATTTACGAAAATTATTTTTTTTTTTTGGGATATGATGATATGTTGCTTTTTAGACAACTTATTACAAAAAGTCTTTTCAAAAGTAATTCTCAATGAGAGCATGTACATTTATATGCAGCATTAATAAAAAAATGAAGGAATTATACAATATATATGTACCTGATTATTGTGCTTGAAGTTTTTGTATACTTTAATTGTTCTTATAAATAAAAAACCGGATCATTTGTTGTTTGTCGCGTGGCATTCATTCATCAGTATGCATATGTCTGTGTTTTCTTCCGTCTGTACAGTTTTCATACAATGTACATGTAGTAGAGCTCAGGTTCATTTGTGTATCGATTTTTTCCAGCGACATGCCCAATATGCATTGAAATTCAAATGCAAAAAAAAAATATTAAAATGTTAATTATGGTTACAATATAAATAAACCTGAAGAGTAAAATGGAAATCAAACTGTCATCAAACTGTCATTTATCTATAATTTTGCTGTCATGAATATCTATGTCACTTACAGTATATGACTATTCTGGGGTTGGGTTTTTTTCACTTAGTTTGAAATTAGTACATAATATAATGCACGATTAGTCCAATGTAGATATAGTTAAATGTAATTGAATTAATTTCTCTGTATACATGAAATACATCTAAATATTTCTTTTCATTTCAGCTGAAGTGCTGTGGATATCGGTACGGTGACATTCTTGATTTTCCAACTGTCTTCTTTAGGCAAGCTCGTTATACATCCTACACAAGCAGAACTCCCTTGTTTTGTTGCCACTCCAATCCGTTGACACAGACGTACAACTCGGACTTCAGCACCTGTACCTCTACCGGGGGGAGTTATTATCGTTATACAGAAGTAAGTTGTTACTAATTGATCTTTGTTTCTCCAAATACTCATCTTTGAATGATGACATTGGCAAAATTTACAATAATGAAATGTCATTTAATTGGGTAAAGCAACTCAAATATTTAAGAATTTTTAATTTTTAACTCAGCTGAACAATAATCTTTAATTGAACTATAATCGTTAATATAATGAAATGTGACCTATAGGTCCAGTGGGCCGGGTGCCTAATATCAATGTACAACTAATTGATTAAAATGTGTATGATACGGCACAATTGTACATGATATGCACATGTCACTATAATAAATGAGTTTCTTACTTACTATAAAACAGCTTTGAAATTATTTGAACAATTGAGCTACTAAATTATCATCAACGAACTATTACGCAAAAAGAGATACCGGCATTCAAAGTGCAAGGCACACTACTGTATAGAATATTGATGTTTATTGAAATCTATTCCAGCCCTGCTCTGTGAAACTGTCAGAAAGACTTCAACAATACAGCATTGCCTTTTACGTCATGGCTTCACTGGCTTGTATACTTGAGGTAATTGATAGTAACATGTCATAATTATGTATGTCAAATGCTTTAGGGACTAGTAAATCATATACAGGCATATAATTATGCATGAGTAGAAGAATAAGCCATTTAACATCAAAATAAAACACAAGTATATCCTGACTACTGTAATTGTACATTTGTTTGCAACATAATTTTTAACTAAAAAAGTATCTTCGCATGGGTCCAATTTAAAGGTAATGCAATAATTACTGCATTGTATTCTATTTCGTATCAGCAGATAAAATTTGGTAAGAACATCATTTACATCTTTTTTTATTTTCAGTCAAAGTCAAATGAAAGGTTAACTTCAACATATTAAAACCAATATGTATCTATGTTTCAAGTTAAATAAGAAATATGAATGAATTGATATATTTAAACTGAGATCACTTGGGGAAAAAATAAGGTCAAAATCATGAAGATCAAAATTAGAAAAAAAAATCCAATTTGATGATTCTTACCAATAATACTTTTGCTCAAAGTTTGATAAAACTTTTTTTAAACAAGGTCTTTGAAACCGAGCTAACCACAAAATATGAAATTGCAAATTATATTTAAAGGTCAGAGGAAAGGTTATGGTCAGAAATAAAGTTTAAATTGCATTGCTTTAACAAACATACATGTATATCTTTGATAAAATTTGTTGAAAAAATCATGAACAGTATTTTTGTAATTAAGCAATGATAAGGTAAAGTCAATGTCATGTGGAAGGTCAATTCCAACTCGACGTTTAAATTCCATAGATATTAAATTCATTCCTTTAATGTCTGGTATGGATAAAAGGCTTAAAGAACAAAAAAATGACAAGTACTACAGATGGCGGAAAATTAAATACTAAGTATCGATATATTTTATTATATACAAATTCAATACAATAATCAGAGACAATCCAGAATTGCAAACAAAAAAATAAACACTCATTGGCCATAAAAAAACCCATGAAACTGTGATCTTATTAGTATTCGGAGTCAACTATTTTTGTGGACTTCTTATTTTAAATACATTTTTAAAATGCGCATTTCTTAATCGATGAACATTTGATTTTGTCGATCGATCGATCATATGATGAAGTTAATTAAGCTTATTTTTGGAAATCTTCGGTCCTATAACACACCAGGCTGTGAAGACAAATTGAATACCGCGCGTTAGTGGCATATATAAGACATTCATTTTTTTTTAGTTAACTTAAAGGCTTATAATAATTTGGCATAAAAACGGGCATTAAGTAAATGGATATTCTTTAAGAACAGCTCAAGATTGCGATTGGTAATGGAAATTTTTAAATGGTAATATTTGTTTACGTTTTCTTTCCACTGTATTGCGTGTGTGGGTTTTTTTAATGAGTTTTCTGTGAAAATAAATGTTTTCTGGTGGTCAAGCACTGACATATCTACAGTGTATTAACCTTTATGCATATCAACTTAGTATATTACATATTTATGTTTCACAATGTTGTCATATTTTTGATATATATTTTGCTTTTCAGATTTTGCATATTATTATTCTAAGTAGACTGATAAAGAGTGATTTGTCCCTAAAAGAAGATCCAATTATACTGAAAATGAAAATCCATCCGACGACTAGGAGGTATCAATCGCTATTCTACGTAAATTGGATTTGAGAGATAAGTTTTCAGCATTAAACAATATACTTTGTATCGTTTTGATAAAAAAAAAATATTAATTCGATATATTACTTATCTCTTGGTTAACGACATTGTATGCTATGTATATTTTAAAAAATTGATACTCATTTCAAACATTGTTGAAATTTGCAAGACCCTGAAAACAAAATAATAAAAAAACGAAAAACTTTTAAGATTGGTCTTTGTAAGGGAACAAGCACTATGTAAACAATGTTTAAGTTTTTCTTTCATGAGATGTGCCTTCACTATTTGCAGAAAATTAAAGAACACTTTAGAAGAACAGAGAAATGAGAATCACGATATGTCTGAGGTGGAGGAAAAAGAAAAAAATGAACTCTCTCAAATTTCTACAACGGAAAATTTGAATGGCACTGCTGTGGAGGTAAATCAGGATGGAAAGTCTGAGAAAATAGACAAGAAAAAGAAAAGACGAGGGGGTAAAGTTAAGCCAATGTCCGATAATCCCGATCCGGTCCAAAGACCGCTGTCAAAGCTGCCTCCACTGCAGATGCAGCGTAAACCATAGCAATGGACCTGTGTTTATTTAGAGTGTCGATTTCTATAAAATGGTGTTGTTTGGATCACATCGAGAATGTAATCTAAATGCGTCACCGCACAGTACCGTTGAGCTATTGAAAAAGATAGACCTCCGTTTTTTTTAAAGCATGGATCAAACTCTGTATGTGGACTTTGCGATTTTTGACACACATGCACTTGTCTGAATTTGTGTTGGATTGGTTTCCACAACGTATTAAGAAGCGTTAATTTAATTTTTTTGTTCCAGTAAATTATTTTTAATTAACAGAGTTTCAATGAGTTTGATTAATTAGTATTGTATCACATATTAAAATATTTAATGTCTTTGTAGACTGATGTTTGTATTTTTTAAAATTTATTTTAAGAATTGCAATGAAATAATGTACTTCAGGTGAAAAATTACCAGGTGTTTTGTTTTTAAAATAAAATTATGTCATGTCATAATCTGTAACCCTAAACATGAAAAATATTTCATGACGGAAAAAAGGAAAAAATTTTACTAACTCTAAAACATGTATTTGTTGTAAATGAACGATTTTCTGTTATTTACCCTTTGTTGTCACTTGTCTTGCCTAGAAAAAAATCACTTTGAATTGTAATATTTTTTGCCATAAACTATCATGTAGTATGGAAAATATTCAAATATTTTAAATTTAAAAAGTTGTTTATTTCCCCATATCTTTATACAGAGCTCTTCATCTAAAGGAGACTACGATAGTCTAAAAATTGTCACGACCTTCATGCCCACTTAACAAAATTCTAATACAATTTATGAAAAAAATTGAACAAAATATTTTGCAGGTCTTTGTAAAACTAAAATTTACTAATATAAATTTGTATAGAAATTGTACAAAATTGCATTTTCAGTATGCACTTACAAAGGGTGGATTTCTGAGACTAAAAACCAAATTTATAAATTCTAATAATTCATCTGCAGCTACAAAATAGTTCAATATATTATCAAAATTTACAGAAAGAGGTTAAAATAATTTGTAATAATGTTCCTCTAAAAATTGTGTTCAAGGAAGATCATTCATAGAGACTGAAAAAGTAACAAAATTGTCAACAGTTCTTTTGTAAAACACACCCCAGTTTGGTAAAAATCCATATATACCCAATGATAGACCATTGCTTTTGTTTTGTCGAATAGACATCTGGAAAATAATAAAAAGTAAACATAAAAACTTCGCATATTATGTTATTAAGCTCCGTTGCACTCATATACGCGAGTGTCATGTAAACGTCTTTATGTTATGAAAAAATTGTTTGGTGAATTTGGTAAATTAGAACATAATACCGTTAGTTGCTGAAAGAAAAAGAAGACTAGTAGCTAAGTCTTATCTGCTCAAATCGCTCCAATCTCATATCATATTACATTAACGATTTGGTAGAATAGTGATTTTATTTACCGATTGGGTTTTGACGCTTATTGTTTTTGTACAGTGTAATTTGACATCTCTACAACAGCGTCAAGAAAACAATAACACATATATTATGGAGGGTAATCGTGTTCAAAAATCCAGACATGTAAACTGGTAAACCCGAATATGTAATCGTGTTAGTGTGTGAGTCTGAGTATGAATGTGTGTAATTCTGATCGTGTAACTAATAAAACTTGGGCATAAACACTCTATAGTTGACTCTGCAGGCCTTCAATCTAATTCTTCCTACAGATGCACATTTGCAGCTGTAAAATATGATATTTGTTATTTACATGTAACCTGCCACTATAATACGCATTTTTCATTTGTAGTCTCTGCATTTGTATCTCCGTTTTCTGAAATAGCACAGTTGACAAGTTACAAATCGCCAAATGTAAAGTCTACACGTTTGTCGAATTTTGACATGACCATATATGGAAACAGTGACGTCACCGATAGAAAAGGCTAGCTGCAGGGAAAGGCATGCCGTAATCGCCGGAATGGGCAAGAAATAAGCAAAAAAATATCAGGTATCATCATTTTATTTCTAAATAACATTTCTCAGGAAGTATGATTTTTCAGAAAAATAAATTATGATCTTGGTGTTCATTATATCAAGAGAATGGATACAAAAAGATGCGAGTGAAGAATTCGATCGGCATCAGATATCTTCTTAGATCTGGAAAATTTTACACATCATGACTTGGTTTAAATATATAATTATGCATATACACGCATTTTTATTATCTTAGAGTACATGCAACAAATTGTCAAAGTATAGAGCTCGGCTGAATAAAGAAAACATCACCAAAAGCATCCCTATCGCTACCACAAAGTTGGGACAAGACCCCCCTCCCCCCCCCCCCCCCCCCCCCCCCCAAGACACCCCCCACGGGACCGGCCGGCTGATCAATTATATAACTGAATTACAGTGTTATCAATAAGAAAAACAAACTATATAAAGACATTTTTGAGATTTTGATTTAAATGAGACATAAGTAGCAACATCCCCCCCCCCCCTTGATAAAAAATGAAAAATTCCAAAGATACATGTAAGGTTAACTGTCGTGAATTTAAAAAGTGTGTAAATTATTTTTAAAAATGTTTCTTTTTGTCGGAAACATATAGAATAAGAAGCCTAAGGTGAAAATTGATAAAAATGCTTTGATTTCAAGCAATTATTACGGGATATAAGTATGGCGTCCTGAATGTCGATTCAATACAGACTCACTTTGAGAAGTTGGGTAATCAAAATTTTCCGGAGAGCTATTATAATACAGCTTCACAGCCCCTTGTGAACATATACGGTCTACCATAAAGCAGCTGCTTAATTTTGTAAAATTACTGTCAATACAATATATAGTATTTTAATTAAAAGATTTTATAATTAAAACTCTATCAGTTCATATACGATCAAATTTGTCTGAACCACCCGTTCCTTAATTTCAGAAATCCAATTTTCGAAGAAAAACATAATTATGAAAAAATAAACATACTAGTATCACCTTATTATTTCTTCAAAACCTTTCAATTTTTAACAAAATGTTGTGCTTTAATTAATAATTATAAAACTTCTTTTTATAACAGTTTCGGATTGTTTTATTATTTATCATGCACTTGCACAAGAAAATCATTTTGATATTTAAAAATATACATGTATATAAAGCTACATGCATTTTTCCGCGAAAAATTGTCAAATTTCTTTGCAAGTCGTTTAATTCTAACAAAATTCTTAGAATTCAGAAGCAATGGAGCTCCAAACCTCATGCCGCTCAAAATATATTCACCCCCATCGGAAATTTCTTATCCATCTCATTTCTATAAAATAGTACGCATTCAGCTTTTATTTTCCAGATTAAATCAAATGTCAAATTATTTTAGAGATAGATATTAGGCATTTCTTTTTGTAGTAAAAAATAACCGTTTTTGTATAATACCACGGGAATTATATTACATAAACTAGCGCATTCGGCACACCGGCAACGATTTGTACATACATGCACCTCTTCTTGTTCGCTCCAGTTCCTCAATCACACCTCAACAATTTTTCTAAAAAATAAAATTTTCGATCCAAAGAAAATAGTGTCGTTCATTAAAAGCTTAATATAACAGTTTAACTGAATATTATGTCTAATTTGGTTCATTCCGACGATTACGGCATGCCTATTCCCGCAGCAAGCATTTGCCATATAAGGTCATGTCAAAATTCGACAAACTTGTAGACTTTACATTTGTCAGTTTGTATCATTCATGTAAGATGCATGAAGACACAAATGCAGGAACTACGGTGCAAAGTTGAAGGATAACTAACAAAAACAATCAAGCTGCAAAATATGTATCATACGAAGGAACTGAGTCAAATCTTAAAGTTGTTATGCCCGAGTTGTATAGTTAACACGATCAGAATTACACACATGCATACTCAGGCTCACACACCAATACGATTGCATATTTAGATTTATAAGTTTACATGTCTGGATTTTTGAACACGATTACCCTCCATAATATATACGTAACGAATGCGACGACTTGATGTTGATACCAGAGATATGACGTACCTATGCACATTTACGAACACTAAACAAAACTACTTAGCATACTATAAACCCTGCTATTGCAATTTTGGGGGAAATACTAACAAAGTTTAGACAATACATCTTTTTGTACATTTTACCCAATCTCTGTTTTCCATATAAAATGTGCAAAAGTACTTATTATCAATAGTATGATGATGCATGGAAGAACAACCAATTCCACCATATATGGATCTACTTTTTGGTCTGAACACGATCAGTGCAGTTGGTGCAGGGAACATAACTTTTGAAATATTTGTTCTCCAACCCCTAAGGGTTATAAAAGTTGGGTATATGTGGTAAAAATTATGTAAATTAAGGTATCTCACTCTTCAATGTTTTTGTATCAAGAATCTCTTGAGAAGTATATCATTGAAGTCTGTAGACAAAGCGTTCTTTAAAAATACATAGAAAAAGGGGGGTCAGTATTCATCCCTCTGAGTTATGGCGCATTTAATTTTACCTTTTTGCACCTAAAATGCAATTTCAGCCTGATTGGAATTTGTTGCCAGTATTTTTAAAGAGTCGAAATTATTTCATCAAATTTTGTTTTCAATTATGCACAATGAACAGATTGAATGAAGAGATTACGAAAAAAATATCAGAATAAAGCTGCATACATTTTTTCTTCACCTTTTTTAACTTAAAATAGACAATTTCTTTAAAGGTATATGTCATGATGTGGCGTATTTGGAGTAAAATTTTTGACATGAGTTTGAGTAAAAATATACATCATGCTTCTTATAATTAGACGTTTCACCAACTCTAGGCACATAAAACATGTTCTGTCTTTAGCTATTTGTCTCTAAACTTTGCCACACGTCTGATGAATATCAATGTGATCCGCAATTTTTAACGCCACTGCGCATGAGTGCCCAAACCCAGCATTGAAAACACGATGGAAGAATAGTTTGTTTACAATTTAGAATCACGTTTTTCATGTCTTAAATTAGATAATTCTTATATCAGATGATACTCAAAGCATTATTATTCTGATATTTATTAATGTAGAACGATATAAATTGTTAATTATGTGTAATAAAGACGAAACACGATTTTAGCGCCATCGACACGGTAAACGGAGTAAATACCCCCTCCCTGAGGGATGCATGTACTGAGAGTGGTTATTTATTCTTTATTCAAAAATTTCTCTATACGAAAAATATTCTCTACTACTGAAAATTAAACAGACAAACTAAGGACTTGGTGATGATGCGCAAAGAATCATCTACCAAAATTGTGAAATTTATGGCTTAAGGTACATGTAACTCCGGTGTTTTTCGTGTCCGGTTCATTTTTTAAACGGCTTGTTAAAATTCCGGTTATAGTTTTGCGCACATCAATGATCATTTAAGATGACATGTATTTGATTTGAAGTATTGTACAAATTGTACAAGTATGATTCAGTGGCTTCAGTACAAATATATAGCTCATATTTTTAATAGGAGAGTAAAACAATAAACATCTCATAAACTTGGGGGAAAATTGCTTGACGGAAAAAGGGGGGGGGATGCTACTGCACTCGTTTCTTACGGTTTTGCCAGCTAGGACCAATATCTTAATATGTATAATACAGTTTGATTGAGTATATAATTTTAGTGACTGTTAGATTATGTCTATTAGTATATTTCATTTTTTCCCAATGTTTGCAAAAACAACTTGTAAAACTATATCGGTGTGATACATGTTCAGGACACTATCAAGCAAAAACTAGCAGGTCAATTTAATAAACTATTTTTATTGTTATCAAAATATATAACTCTTAATAAATGTTTCAAAAAATTGTATGTAAACTATATAATTATTGAGATATTTCAAAAGTATGCAATTTAGAGAATTTTTCGAAGGTCGTGTGAAGATTAAATGTAATATTTTTTTTATAATTTCTGTAGAAAATCAATAAGAATATGTTTGGTAAATGATTATCATTAGATTTTCTTAAATTATAACCTAAAGTGATGTATTTTTTGTTATGATTTAATAAATTATGAGATCAAACTTAATTTTGTTAACATTTGGCTGTTGAATGTTTGGATTATTTGAGCTGAAACTCACTGTAGGAATACAAACGTGCCGAGGTATAAATATTTTGGCCCTTTTAGTAGGCTAATAAGTTGTTTTAAATGTTCAATTTTTTTTTAAAAGTTTGGTTTTGACACAAATTTCTGAAAGGCTGGGTTTACCTTAAGGTTCATATGAGGTGATTTGTTGAATATGCATTACTTCTTTTAAAAGCATTCTTCTCTACTACTGAACACTTAATAAGACAAAAAGCACAAAGTAATGATGCTCAAGGAGGCCTCTACTTAACCTTTGAAATGATTGGCTTCAAGGTCAGGAACACTGATGTTAGTGTAGGCTCTATTGTTCGCAATATAAACATGCATTAACATTCAAAAATCATTTTCTCTCCTGTTTGACATCTAACATATACTGTATACAGGGTTTTTTCGCCCCGTGTAATTTATGCCCTTCTACACTTGCAAACAGTTTTACCCCGTCTTGAATTCGCCCAGACACAGTTGTGTTTAAAGAGAGTAAATATGAGACATTGGAATTCGCCCAGTTTTAAATTCTCCCGCTGTCAACGAGGGCGAAACGGGTGAAAATAAAAAAGGGGCGAATATTTTCCTTATATAGTAATCTAAGTTACTGTCTAAGTATATTGTAAGAAAGTTTGGGTAAACAGGTTGACCTAAAACAGAATTTTGAAATTTATTACTACTGGGTTATAGTCCTTGTGGATTTTTTTTCGTGGGGGGGGGGGGGCAACGGTCAAACAGTTAATATGCATTTATCCTTAAACAAGTTTATCAGCTAATAACGGGCATCTTATAGGCAAATTAGGTGCATCGTGTAATGATCAATTTTTTTTATTTTTTTTTGGGGGGGGGGGGACTTTCTTTCTTTGAAAGTAAGAGAAACTTAAGATTGCATTGTTTATACCATTTTTATGAAATCGTTAGATTTGAAATAGTTTTTTTTTTTTTTCATACGAGTAGCTAAAGTCAATGGCTTGACTTGCATTTTATCCCTTTTGGAATAGTATCCTTAAAATTCAATGTAAAGAAATGATAAGATAAATATTGACAGTATTAAAACATTTAAGGATAGTTAACCCTCAATCTTGCCACATATTTAATGTGCATATATTGACGATATTGTTTGTATCTTCATTTATATGGCAGTTTGAAATCACAAACTTTGACCTTTTGTAGTAAAAAATTGTGATGGGCAAAATTATTTAGATTTCACAAAAAGAACGACTTTATTATAGTTAACAATATAACATGTACATGTAACTTTGTTGCAGTTTCTCTAAACAAACAATTTACACAACTAGCAAACCTAACCTTAATTTTTTGTTCACCTAATTTCAACAGTAAAATGACTTTTTTTCTTTTGGATCATTACACTTTTATTACCTTTTATTATTTACCTATGAATGTGTATTATTGTTAACAATGTAATTAATGGTTCGTTTGACGAGATGAATTGTATAAGAGATCTTTCTTAATTTATCTAAATGACAGGATATTTTTTTTTAAATATTTCTTAGATTTCTAGAGTTTACAATTGCAAATTGAAAAAGAGCCATGTACTTGTGACCTTAGTCTCCTTGATCTCTTCTTAAGTGTTTTCTGTTTTCAAATTGCATTACATATGTTTAGGTCAATATTTCCTTAATTCATTGACTATATTTTCAAATGCTCTCCAACTCCATTGATACTGATTTCTATATGAATAAAGAAATAAGATTTGATTCCAGTTGTTTTGTTAAGATATAGTATGGAAACGGTAATAGATTCTTTTTAAAAGAGTACAAACACTCGTTTAAGTATAACAATCTAAGAGATTTAAAATGTTGATATCGTCATTTTATACATATCTGATGATCTTTTCCACAGAAAAAAGAAAAAGGTTGGTTCTAATAAGAAAGATAAAAATAGTTTAATTCAACAAAAAGAGGAGAAGCTTACTGAAGACAAAAATCATTCTATACAGAAAAGAGACATAAATAGCAGAATAAGAGAAAATAAAGTGAGACCGATTGATACAGAACCCGAGAGTCACGTAAAAGTCGAGAACAACGGCAAAGACAACATCAGTCCAACTAAACAAAGAATCGAGAGCTTAGCAGATAGTTCGGAACATTCTACACGAACAGCCAAAACTACAAATAGGAAGAAGAACAAAAACAGTCCGTTGTCTACATATCCTCAGGATATTCGTGAAAGGTCTACATACTCTGAAGGTGAGAAAGAAGTCATTAACAATGCAAAAGAAAACAGTCTAAATAAACAGCAAAACGTAAGCAAATATGAAAGTCAAATGAATTTAGAATCAACCGGACAAAATCGTATTAAATCGAACGAGAACAACGACAAAGGAAATATCAGTCCAGTTCAGCAGAGAGAGAAAGCTTAGAAGATGATTTGGAGTATTCTACATCCACAGACGAAAAAAGTACGATCGGGGCCAATGAAAACAAAAACAATTCGTTGCCTTCCGAGAGTAAGAAAGAACTCGCTAACAATACAGAGGAAAATAGTCTCAATGAACAGCAAAAAAGAGACAACGTTGAAAGTCATGCGAATTTTGAATCAACCGGAGAAAATGGTATTAAATCGAACGAGAACAACGAAAAGGAAACAAAAGTCTAGACCAACAGAGAGGAGAAAGCGTAGAAGATGGTTTCGAGTATTCTACACCCACAGACGAAACAAATGTGATTGGTACGAGTGGGAACAAAAACATTTCGTTGACAAGTGATCGTCGGGATCCTAATGAGATGTCCACGTATTCTGAAGGCAAGGAAGAACTCCGTGGGGATACAAAAAAATAACAAAAATAACAAAAAATAACAGTCTGTTTGAACAGCAAATCGAAAACAAAGTTGATGACCTGGAGTATTTAGATTCAACTGAAGAAAATGTTATTAATACGAGTGAAAATTAAAAAAGCTATAATTATCCACAGATATTTGATTTGTCAGAAAATTTGTTCGGAAAATAGCAATACGAAAACTTTGATTAATTGACGTTGCTATGTAACACACACGTTTATAAGATTTAAATGAATTTTTAATAAAGTGAAGACATTGATTATACATACTTATTAGGTGTTTGAAATGCTGCGCCGCATTACATAATTGATGTTTTTCATTTAGATTCGTATTTCAGTTAAGACTTAAATTAACATGTAATTTAATTGTTATCATAATTTTATTTTATTTAACAAGGAGGTAGAATCCTATAATTAAAGTCTTAAAAGATTTTTTTTTTGGAAAAGTATTTTTATTTCTATACCGGAAGCTTTACTGAACAAAAAAGGGTCAATGTGCTACTTTCGGTGGTATGATGCATTTTACATGGCCTTATTGCATTGATATTGCAAATCAGAGATAAATTACTTTATTTTTATCGAAATGAATTATGGATCAAATCACAAACTTTTTCTACTTGAAAAAAATAAATTAAAGGATTTAACTATCAATAAAATTTTCTTAAAGTCTCAAAGTTTTATGTCTATTCAACAGGCGGGTAAGAAAACAAATCTTTAAAAATTCAGAATGTTAAATCATAAATATAGGTCAATGATGAAAACAACTAGATATGGCGTGAAATAAGTTGATTTTGAACAGAAAGTAGTTTTTCTCTTTTGTTCTTGACTCCTAAAATATTTGCTGTTTAAGTTAAATTTAACAAATTTGTTAAAATATTCTTCGGAACAAAATGAGGATTTTTCAGTTCACCTAAAATCTAGATGTTTAGTATGCATTGCAAATTACAAAGCCACACTTACACACTTAAGATTTTGATTTTCTTGTATTAAAGAGACAGTACGGCGCATCTTATTAAGGTGGAATAACACACCTGGAAAAAGTCACTCAAATTAACAGTAAATTATTTGATTATGAAAGATATAATGATAAAAAAAAACTGTACATATGTCAAATAAGCGAAAAATTTGCAGTTTGGGGATAAAAAATGAATATCTAAAAAATTCAATTCAGTAAGTAACAACAAAAGCCCCTGCGGGATTCGAACTTGGGATGTACGGATCACAAGCCCGACACTTTATCCACTCGGCTATGGAGTAAGTTAAATGTTGCCGTCGATAAAATCCTTTTAATAAAACAAAATGTCATTTCGATCAGAGGTCAGCCATTTTGTGATGATGTATTATTCCACCTTAAAAACCGACTTGAAAAATTTTCCGATCGGGTTCGGTATTTTTTGTACTACTCATAAATGTATAAACTTTCAGAAAATTACACATTTTTCCATTAAATCAATTTAATTATTTCATTAAACTTAAGAATTATTTATTGTCCATAAATATACACATCGCAACGTGTTATGGGTTCCGCCTTCTATACTACTACGCATGCGTATGTACTATAAACAAAACACATGCAGGACTCGTTAAGATTCTCCTGGACAGGTTTGTTGATAGAAATATGTCTTTTCTACTTCTCCCAGGTAATAATTGTTCAAAGTTTTTTAAATAACCTGAATTATTATTTTGTAAGTATGTATTTTGCGTTTCCTTTTTTTTAATTTTATCACAGGAGTTGCTACATGTAAGTGAGGCCCCTTGAGAGGTTATTTGACATATTAATGTCTGTTCATGTTAAATTGAACTGAAATTGGTAAACCATTTATAATTTATCGAGAAAGTGATAATGTGTTCCGTTTAGAGAGTCCCTTTTACCTCGTATTCCATGATGACCGTAGTCGGGCGTAGATCTTGTAGTTTTCAGCAGTGCCAATCATTGCAATCAAAATCCACGTTGTACAAATAAACGATATAAGATTAATCCGGTTTGTTCCGGAAGCTCATAATTACATTTATAAGTTATGTGAAAGGGATTGTTATGTACTTCAACTGGCACAATCAACGTTATTTCTTATTTCTTAACGATACAATGGGTAAATCTGAAGTAAAACACATATTATTTTCAGCTGTACTGTCTCGAGCTCTTTAAACCCTCCGCCAAAAAATAAAATTCCTTACTTTCAACACTGACTAGTCACCTCTTCGCAAGGAATAAACTAGATAATCCTTAAAGTGACACGGTAACTCAAAAAAAAGATGTTTTACTTTTTGATTACGACAATGGAAATAAGAATAAGAAATTAATCATAAAAAAGGTTTCACGCTTTATAGGTCATCATCTATTGTGATCGGCATATCTATGGAAAAAGGAATCGTTCTTTAAATATTATAAGGTGATAATTTTGGTCAGGACGTGGTCAAATCCAATAAAGCCCGAAAGGCTTTATGATAGATTTTACCACGCTCCAACCGAAATTATCACCTCATAATATTCAAAAAATGATTAT